>CM051243.1:158303219-158718219 GCA_027917425.1 Gastrophryne carolinensis
CACTGACGTCATGAAATCCCCTGGGAGCAGGGAGGCAATTGCCGAGCGCAGAGTTTCCATGCGAAAGCGCCTGTTCTTGACAAACTTGTTGAGAATCTTTAAAGTGGACCATCACCCGCGGGACATCCCGATCTCGTGAAACCCCCCCAAAACCCCCAAACCCCCTTACCTTAGATTCGCCGCCGCCTCCCTCGCGCCCCTCTAGGCGTGCGGGGGGACGCGCGGGAGGCGGCGGAGGAGCCACGGACAAGCGGCTGTCAAATCGCTTGTCCGTCGGCGCTGGGAGCGGGGAGAGGTGAGTTTTTAGAGTGATCGGGGGGGGGTTTCACACAGCGGGGCACCCCGATCGAGGGTGCCCCACCGAAGTGGACCAAGACCCAGGATAGTCAAAATCCTGGGTGTTGGTCCACTTTAAATCCAGAATGGGCCTGACTGACATCTTTTTTGGGTACTGTGAAAAGATTGGAATAAAACTCCTTGCCCCTTTCTCTGAAGGGGACCCTGCAAATGACCCCCAGATCCAGAAGGCCTTGCATGGCCTGTAATAAGACCTGAGCCAAGACAGGGTCCTGGGGGAAACTTGTGGGGGGCGGCACAGCAAACTCTATCTTGTAACCGGAGAACACTATCTCCTGAATCCACCGGTCTGAGACGTGGCGTCCCCAGACGTACGCGAATTGCTGTAGCCGTCCCCCCACCCTGACGGACGAGGGCGCCCCATCATGCAAAGAGGTCTAGGCGATCACCAAACAGGCGTAGCCCCTTAAATGGAAGCCCAGTAAGGGCCTTCTTAGCAGCATTGTCAGCAGCCCACTGGCGCAGCGTATAGCTACCGCCAAGGAAGATGATCTGGCACACATCCAAATGGCATCATCCGAGGCACATAGGATAAAGTTTACAAACACATCACAGTTAGACAGTGCATTAAATCAGGTGGCAATTCATCCGGGCCTTCAAGAACACTTCGGATCAAGGCCCTGAGCGGCAAAGACGTAATGGCCGAGGCGCAAACCGGGCGCAGCGCCGCCCCCACAAACGCAAAGGCATGGCATGCCAATTGGTCAGTGCGCCGGTCCTCAAGATCCCGCAACCTAGTAGTGTCAGGGGAATGCATAATAGAGGTGTTAGACAGCCCTAGGATAGGCACATCGACCTCGGGGGGGGGGGGGGGGGGGGGGGGGCGATGACCAGCACTTGACCATATCAGCAGGAAAGGGATACTTTCTGTCCCAACTCTTAGGTACACCGGGAAGTCTACTGGGATGTTCCCACTCCTTAAGCACAAGGTTATTGAAATGGGTTTGCTCAGGAAATTCCAAACGAGCCTTAGCAGTATGAAAGAGCTCACCCCTTTGCCTAGGAGCCGCAACAGGGGGAGAGATCCTCAACTCCAGAACCTCAAAAATCTGAACCAGCAGTTTCTCAGTATCATCCGGGGTCCAGTGGTCAGGGCCAGACTAGTCATGACCCCTGGGTCTCTCGCCCGATGACCCTGAGTCAGAGAGCAGCTCCCCTTCGTCCAAGGGGGCATAGCCATATAGATGTGACAACTCAGAATCGGTAGGGAAAAGAGTGGCATAAGGAGTTAAGTGACGTTTCTTAGCAGTGGCCTTACGCGCTAAGGTATTAGAAATTAATTTTTCAACACTGGCCAGTCTAGCAGACACATCAGGATGAGAATCCCCGCTGGTATTGGGGGTGAGACTCAAGCTTGGGGGAGTAGGTGAAGTGATAAGAGGTGCGGGCCCAGCCACCGTAGGGGCGGGTTGCAACATTAGCGCCTGCTGTGCGCAAGGAACGCAGATCCGTGTATTGTCACCGCAGATAGGTGAGACCCCACAAGCTACACACAGCCGGGCTTGTCCCGAAGGAGCCCCAGTAACACTATCCTGGGATGCCTCCATATGGTGATTCGATAGGCACAATAGGCCAGTAGGGATTGACGCTGTAAGCTACCCTGGATGCCCCAATGACCCGCAGGGAAGTTGGAGTAATTATACTAGGCCCAACTAAAAATTACACCGGGCCGGGAGAAGCCACTGGATTCACCCGTCTGAAAGACACAATGAGAAGGGGCATCAGAACAATGCACCGTAAGTAATGAGCATAAAGGTCGCCCGTGAGGGCACTTACAGACCACGGGAGGAAGGACCGTCACACACGCGCGATGTACAACCAAATGGCGCCAAAATGATCCTCGAAGGGCGGGCCAGAGCGGGGCGTGATGCTGAGCGCGCCAAGCCAGCCATGATATGATAACGCCGCAGCATCTGATACAACGCCGCCGTTAGGCGCGGACATCCAAATGAGAGAAGAGACGCACGCGGCGGCGGCCATGTAAAAGTAAAAAGACAAGTCAGCGTGGCGGCTGACAGCACATATTTAGTCATACACGTAATCACTATACGCACTGACCCACACCCCCCCCTTCTTTTTTCCCCCCGAAGGCTACGGGGAGAATGAGGGAGGATGGCGGCCCTTTGTACAGGACCCACCGCTACAACGGGGCATGTGGCAATAATGCGGGAGGGGCATCCATAAAGGCTCACCATCAGCCTAAACCGCCTACCCTTTGGTGGGGGCCTGCGGTGGAGCAGCGCTCCATAAGCACACGCGGTGCCGCCTACCTTCACCCGACCAGAGCAGCCCAGGCTGGGAGGCACATCACACGAAAGGACGCTCACCTGCGAGAGAGTGATACTTCATGTCTTCGCAGTAAGCACTGCAGAGAAATCTGGGGATTTGTGGGAGGTCCCCGGGTATTTGAGGGGCCGGAAGGAGCCTGTTTTGCATGTCTCTGCAGTGCAGCGCCATCTGGCGGAGGATAACCCACGTGTAAGTATTATATCTTGAGCAGATTGTACTGTATACTAAGCATAAATGCATAAAACACTTACCTTACAAGATAAAATATTCCCAAAAGCGGAGAATGTGTCGTACAATGCTTTGTTATCAATTGACTCATCAAGGTTTTTGATGAATACATTTCCAACACCAGATTTCCGAAGGCCAGGATCTCTCTGAGACCACATAATACGAATTGGTTTCCCTTTTATGACTTCAAAGTTCATTGTGTCCAATGCCCTTTCAGCTGGAAAATTTACAGACAGAAAAAAACAGTTCAGTGAAGTACATGTATAGCACCCAATCTTGAATATCCGGACAAAACTGGTTAAAGCGAAAGTGCATGTTGTAAGAGTTGCATCTAACTGTATTTTGCTTACAAAGTTTATTTTATTAATAACGTTAATACGTTTCTTGGGATATCAAAGCAGTCCAACACAATTTGTTAACGTACAGGGTGGGAAATATGGCAGACGTGACCGCCGCCAGCCAATCAGAGAACAGCATGTCAGGATTGAGGTAAAGGTAAGGATTTGGGGTTTTTGCGTGGGACACTGCACCAGGGGGCCTCCAGCAATGCTGGATGCCACCCCAAGCCTGTCACAGTACCGCCCTGCACCCATTCCTTAGAAAACGGGCGTGGTACCACTTTAACTAACCAAGTTCACAAAATACCATTTTGTGAAATACTCACCTGTAAAATGGGTATTATAAGTATGTCACACACCCCGCTTCAAGATATCCATAACACGTGGGTAATACCGACCTGAAGTGGGCGTTCCTGCAGAGATGATAGCAAAAAAGAAAGCCCCTCCCTGATCCATAAATACCTGGGACCTCCCACTCATTACCCAGTATATATAAGCAGTAAGGTAAGGGACCAGGAAGAGGCAAATATAAGTCATAACAACGCAAAGTTCACAAAATAAAGGATCCAGAATACAAGAAGGGCGGGTGAAGCGGGGTGTGTGACATACTTATAATACCCATTTTACAGGTGAGTATTTCACAAAATGGTATTGGTATTATTCTAAGTATGTCACACACCCCGCTTCAAGATATCCATAACACGTGGGACATCCAATAGCAGTGTCCATAAAAAAGGGCGGGGATCCAAAACAAGGCAACAATGCACAACTTAAACCACAACAGCTTGTAGAACTTTGCGGCCAAAAACAGCATCCGCTGAGGCCCGAACATCAACCTTGTAAAACTTGGAAAAAGTGTGAACAGAGGACCAAGTAGCGGCCTTACAAACTTGCTCAACAGAGGCCTGGTGCTGGAAAGCCCAGGACGCTCCAACCGCACGAGTAGAATGAGCAGTAACGCGAAAAGGGGGACTCCTCCCCTTGGCAGAATAGGCCCCAATGATGGCCTGACGAATCCATTTACTAATGGAAGATTTGGCAGGAGCCAAACCTTTCCTAGGCCCAAAAGGCACCACAAAAAAAGCATCAGTCTTACGAAAGGAAGACGTAACCACCAGATAATATTTCACAACACGAACCACATCCAAGGAATGCAGCGCCCTTTCCTTGTCGTTGCTGGGATTAGGACATAGAGAAGGCAAAACAATGTCCTGATTCAGATGAAAAGCAGAGACCACCTTAGGAAGAAAATCTGGCTTGAAACGAAAGACAACCTTATCTTGATGCCTTTCGAAGTACGGAGCTTTAATGGATAAAGCTGCCAACTCAGAAACACGCCGAACTGAAGTGATAGCCACCAAAAAGGCCACCTTTTGAGTAAGAGAAGACAAAGCAACCTCATTCAAGGGCTCAAACGGAGGACCCTGAAGAGCAGAAAGAACCAGGTTCAAATCCCAAACTGGAACAAAAGGCTTCCTAGGAGGCCGTACATGCGTAACTCCTTGGAAAAAGGTCTTGACTAAGGGATGAAGTGCAAAGGACCTTTGAAAGAACACCGCCAGGGCAGAAACCTGCCCCTTCAAGGTACTAAGTTGAAGCCCCAAATCCAGACCATGTTGAAGAAACTCCATGATTCTGGAAATGGAAAACTCCCGACAAGAGAAAGACCTACTTTCACACCAGTCAATATAGGACCTCCAAGTCCTATAGTAAATAGTAGAGGAAGAGCGCTTCCTGGCGCTAATAAGAGTCTGAACCACCGCGTCAGAAAGACCTTCCTTCAAGATGGCGGTTTCAGCAGCCACGCCGTCAAAGCCAGCGAAGGTAAATTGGGATAGCGCAGCCGACCCTGGGTGAGCAGGTCCGGCAGAAGAGGCAGAACGAACTGATCCTCTGCCAGTCTTACCAGGTCTGCGAACCAAACCTGCCTTGGCCACCTTGGTGCCACTAGAATCGCCGACGTGCCCTCCAGAGTCAGCTTGCGCACCACTCTGGCTACCATTGGAAACGGAGGGAACAGGTAAAGAAACCCCAGATCCCTCCAGTTCAGAGACATGGCATCCACTGCCAGAGCCAGAGGATCCTGCGAGAGAGACACAAAGACTGGAAGCTTGTGATTGTGACGAGAGGCAAAGAGGTCCACCACTGGGAACCCCCACCTGAGACATATCGAACGAAACACCGTGGGACTGAGAGACCACTCCCCCTGACGAGAGGAGGCTCTGCTCAGCAAGTCCGCCTCCGTGTTCTCCACTCCCGGAATGTAGACTGCTGAGATACACGGGACGTGACTCTCCGCCCAGTCCAGAATCAAAGACACTTCCCTGAGGGCACTCCTGCTGCGAGTCCCCCCCTGGTGATTGATGTAAGCAACCGCCGTCCTGTTGTCCGACCGGACCTGAACTGGCAGGCCCTGCAACTGATGGGTCAAGCGAAACAGAACCAACCTGATGGCTCTCAACTCCAGAACATTGATGGGCTCGTGAGCCACCTGCGGGCCCCACAGACCCTGAAACTGGAGGTCCTTCCAAACACCCCCCCAACCTGACAGACTGGCATCCGTGGTGACTGTTTCCCAACACGGAGCCAGAAAAGATCTGCCCTTCGACAGATTGACCGACCCCAGCCACCATTGCAGGGATCGACGAACTCGGGGAGTCATCAGGAAGGACCGATCCAACGATAGTGGAGACTTGTCCCAAACCTTCAACAGATGAAGCTGAAGCGTCCTTGTATGAAACTGCGCAAAGGGAACTGCCTCGAATGAGGCCACCATTAACCCCACCAGCCTCATCCCTAGCCGGATGGCCGGACGAGGGGCCGACAAGAGAAGCCGAGCTAATTCCTGAATCAAAAGAATCTTGGCCTGGGGCAGAAATACCCTGGCCTGCGAAGTGTCCAGAGACATTCCCAGAAAGGTCACTACTCTGGACGGAGAGAGAGAAGACTTGGGGTGGTTGACCACCCAACCGAACCTCTCCAGGGTGGACACCACCATTCTGGTGTCCAACTCCGCTTGGTTGAAAGAAGAGGCCATGATCAGAAGATCGTCCAAATAGGGCACAATGCGGATACCCTGAACCCTTAGCAGAGCCATCACCCCCGCTAGCACCTTGGTGAACACCCGAGGGGCCGAGGTGAGACCGAAAGGGAGTGCTACAAACTGAAAATGCCGATCCTCCACCACGAACCTGAGAAACCTCTGGTGTGCTGGAAAAATTGGAACGTGTAGATAAGCATCCTTGATGTCTATGGACGTCAGAAAGTCTCCCTGACGGAGAGAGTGAATGGCCGAACGTAGCGTTTCCATACGGAATTTCCGTGGCCGGATGAACCTGTTGAGAAACTTCAGATCCAAGATGGGTCGGACCGATCCGTCCTTCTTGGGTACCGTGAACAGATTGGAATAAAAACCCCTGCCCTGATCCGAAGGGGGCACTGGGCAAATGACAGCCATATCCAGAAGGTTCTGTACTGCCAACAGGAGCCCCTGCGCCGCTAGAGGTTCCGAAGGCATCCGAGACCTGAAAAATCTGGAAGGGGGGCGGAGCTCGAACTCCAGCTTGTAACCGGAAGACACCACTTCCCGGATCCATCTGTCCGAGACCTCTTGATCCCAGATCTGGGAGAAGTGTCGCAGCCGTCCCCCCACCCGCATGGGTGAGGGCGCCCCCTCATTGCTGAGCCGGCTTGGCAGCCGGCTTGGGCTTAGAGCCCCAACTGTATCCTGGACGGGCACGTCCTCTGCCCCTGCTACCAGAATCTCCTCTGGAAGAGGGGAATGCAAATCCCCTGCCAGATCTGGCCCCACGAAAGGAGGGGGTAAAGGAAGGCGCCCCTCGAAAGGGGCGGCGTTGTTTCTTGCGTTGGGGTAACCTACCACCCTTCGTAACGGAGTCCAATGTCTCTCCAAAAAGCCGTAATCCAACAAAAGGCAGAGCCGTTAGCGACTTCTTGGACATAAAATCTGCTGCCCACTGGCGCAGACAAACCGAGCGCCGAATAGTGACCAGCAGAGCCGATGTCCTACCACACATCATCAAAGTGTCATCCAAAGCTGTCAACACAAAGGATAAAAACAACTCACACCGCTTAAGGCTAAGGATCTCAGCACTAGCAGGACGCAGCCCGGAAGAAGTCAACAGGTCCCTGACCACAGACCTGGCAACCAACACCATTAGTGCCGAGGCGCACACGGGCCGCATGGCTGACCCAACACTAGCAAAACCATGACAAGCCATCTGGTCAATACGTTTATCCTCTCCATCCTTGAGAATGGAACAATCAGGTCTATTTAAAACCGAGGAATTGGACAACCCCAACACCGGGGCATCCACCTCGGGGGGGAGATGCCCAGCGCTTAATCGCCTCCGAAGGAAAAGGATATTTCCTATCCCACCCCTGAGGGATGCCAGGGAGCCGAGCCGGCCTGTCCCATTCCTTAGCAATGATTTTGTCAAAATGCCGTTGTGTAGGGAATTCCAAGCGCGGCCTGGATTCCTCAAACAATTCACCCTTCTGCTGTGACACCTCCTCAGGAGGAGAAATATTCAGAACCTCTAACATAAGAGCCAGAGCGTGAGGAGTATCGGAGGATCTCCCCAATTCACCAAGCTCAGGATCAGCACCAAAGGACTGCTCATCGTCCGAAATATCAGAATCCTCATAAACTTCCCCTTCCTCTAGCGGGGAATAATCAGACCAATCCAGATTATTAACATCCTCCTGGTCCTCCACCAGCGGAGCCAGCGACAAATGCTTTCTCTTAGTCGGGGCCTTACGGGCAACCGAGCTGGAGATAATTTTTTCAAGGTTAGCCAATCTTGCACACATCTCAGATTGCAGCTCCCAGCCCATGACAACGTCACATGGGTTGCGTGTCAAGGTGGGAGGAGGAGATGAAGCGACCGGCGGTGCAGACCCAGACGCCTGGGGTTCGGACTGCCGCGTAATAGTCTGCTGTGCACATGGAATACACAGAAGTACATCGTCCCCAGAAATGGATACCCCACACAACATACACTTTCGGGGATGCCCCGAGGGGGCCCCGAGCCCAGTATCCGGGGATGCCTCCATAAGGTGAACTTTTATAGGTATAGTCGCAATGACCCAGGGAATTACGCCACTAGACAACCCGGGATGCCCCTTTAATGTCCCGAGTGGGAGGATTTATGGACAATAATGACCCCAGTGATTAAGGATCGGGAGAGACCCCCTAAATGCTAATGGAGAACCACCTGGAAGACAGAAAGGAAGGGCTAATAAGACTAATGAAGCACAGACACTCTACATACAGAGGATGAGCAAAAAGGAGATGGCCAGAGGCCACTTACAGAACCGACAGCCAGTAATGGCGACCGTGAGGTAATCCACCGGAGTTTGCAGCCAGAAGGGGAGAAGGGGGCGTGGTCAGCGCGGGACGCGCGTGACGCCGAGCAACGCCCCCCTTCCCCTCTCTCACACAGGCAGAGCTCCGCAGCGGCGCCAGAGAAGGATGGGGGCGGGCAGCGGTGACGCGCCGCCGCACCGGCCCCGCCCCCCCCAGTCAAGCGTGAAGACGGAGTCTCAGAATCACCTCACAGAAAAAAAAAGGGCGCCAAGAGCCGGCCGGCGCCGCAGTGTGAAGTGCGGCCGCCGCGCCCGGCTCAGAATAAGACACAGGCACACACACATATAAACATGCGAAACAGGAGGGACGAGCCCCGGCCCCGCACCGACGGTCCGGACCCGCCCCCCCCCTCCAGAAGGACAGAATACATGGCGTGAGGTAAATACCTCCGCTATTATAACAGTAAAAACACCAGCTGAGGGAAGATGGGGGGAAAAAAGACAGGTACAGCACCGCACAGGCCCTGTAAAACGGCTGCGGCGGTGACACAATTAAAGAGACACACAACACCCAAAACAGAACAAGTTAGGGATTAAATAAAGAAGGGACCCACACTCCCCAACCCCACCTGTGGAAAGGGGATCCTGGGAGGGCCACTGAATGTTAATTAAGGGACAGGGCATCCCAAACCGGGGTCACCAACCCGGAACAACCGCCTACCCTCTCATATAGGGTCTCACGGTGGAGCATAGCTCCTGAGCACCTAAGGTGCCGATATACCCTCGCCTGGACCCTCAGCCGAGGCTGGGAGGCATATGGATTTCTGGGGAGAAAAAGGTCCAAACGGAAATAAATGAATAGTGGGCCGGGAGTCATCCCGGCTACCTGAAATCCCCCTGTGCAAGGAGGAGCCATCATCTTCTGACTTGCTCGCCGTCTGCAGAGATGGAAAACTGGGCAATGAGTGGGAGGTCCCAGGTATTTATGGATCAGGGAGGGGCTTTCTTTTTTGCTATCATCTCTGCAGGAACGCCCACTTCAGGTCGGTATTACCCACGTGTTATGGATATCTTGAAGCGGGGTGTGTGACATACTTAGAATATATAGTAAACAGGTGTATGTTAAATACATAAACTACTCAGACTGAGAAAAGCCAATAAAAAGAACTTCGGGGCCCTGGAGTTTCAAAAACTCCAAAGTACGGGGAGGTTTGTGATTGTACTTACTGTACATATGGGTTAAATGTGGAGGACACATCCCTATGTGTGATTTTATTCGTTTATTAGTGTTTGTGTGCTTAATTCATACTATAATAAAACTATATTTTATCTATTGGCTTATATGTTAGTTGGTGGTATTTAATGGCGGTTCTCAGCCTGAGAAATACTTTTCTTGGTAGTCACGTATCACACAAAGACCACGGCCCAACAGGTAACGCACTTGCATGTCCATTTTGCCTTCAATTCTACTCAATTTAATCCATCAACCAGACATACTTATAACTGTCTCCAAATTTAGAACTTGACCAACCGTAACCTGCAAAAAACAGCAGCACAAATCATCGGCATCATGGAACAAAGAAACATTTGCCTCAACAATTTTAATTTGAAACATTCGTCTGGTAACCAGGGTCATGGCCAGAAAATTACCCATCCTTGCTGGCAAAACCTGTGACTTGGATAATCCAACTAAAACTCCAAATGGGTGCACAAAACCACATTGCGCTTTGCCTCGGACGATGACAGAGCTCTTTATAGCAAACACTGCATAATGGCCATGACTATCAATATATTTGTGAAGAGTCTCAGAGCAGTTGAGAGGCAGAATGTTCATGACAATCTGAAAGTGGTGTGCACCCACGGCAAATCTAAGTAATATGATGGCCCTGCAATTATTGAGATATAAATACATCCTTGATATCCACAGTCACTAGAAACTCCCCAAGGTTCTAGGGAGGCTACTGTAGACATTAGCAACCCCATCTTGAACTTCAAAGTGTGAATGTACATTTTCATCGCAAGATCCATGATCAGGGACAGATTAAAATTCAACCTACAACCCCTTTCTGTGAAATGTGAGAATCTTTCCAAGAAATGAATCACGACACTGGCTTCCACCAAAAATCCCCGTTAGTCAGACTGGTAATGGTATTTCTGCAACTCCTTCAGGGCAGCCAGAGAGAGGAATAAAGATCCTCGCCACACAACACTGACATCCAATGTCTAAATTTATGTCATGATTCCCCCCTCTGCCTCATCTCCAGCATTCCTACACATGTTCTATAACAAATAAACAGTTCTCCAAAGTCTTCCTGCACACAGGGGCAATAAATCCTTATCTAGGAACAGAAAACACCACTGATAAGGAAAGGTTGGGGGGAGTGCAGCTTGGAGAAGAGATTTACAATAATTTGTCTCCCAGCACCCACCCAGGGGGGGGGGGGGATGGCATCTGTCCTTCCAGCCCCTTGGAATTTAGGATAAATCAGGGGAAGAAATGGTTTTGGGGGTCACATACAGAGGGTCCGATCCTTGATCGTGGTGTGTCCCATTGCTCCTCCAGCCCTCGGAACAGAAGTCTTTATCCATTTATGAGGTATAGGATTTCCAATGGTTTTCTCCTTTTATTTTCTAACTGTTTTTCTGCACATTTGTTTATTGTCTTTTTTTTTTTGTTGTTTATTATTTGAATTTTTGTCTTTTTATTAAAATTTTAAAATTTCCATTTTGCATGGGCCTACCTTCTTGGCAATTAGAAATCCTCTAACCTGGTTTCCTTGAAGCTCTAAAAAGGACCCCTGGTTTCTGAAGATTGTATGACCGCTCGTAATTGTGTATTAACCCATAGACTGTAAGATCGATTGTAACTAATCCATTGTATGATTGAGAAAGTGTAACTAATCATATAGTGTTACAAGGTTGAATGACTCACAGTTAACTTGGAGTGCTGCATGGTGACTGTGTGTGAGCCAGCAGATTGCAAGCTGATTGTATCTGATCGTTCGACAGCAGAACTGATCAGACTCTCCTCAGGATAAGTGTGGGACGGAATCAGCGTGGATTGCCTGTGCCCTGCTTGTATGTGGAGAGGGGTGTGTAAGTGTGTGTGGTGACTGTCTCGATTACTCGGCAGCAGAGTTTGATCGGATGGTGACTGAGGAGGGTTCCACCGGCCCGATTTAATCGTTTAAAGTGTAGTTGCGGTGGTGGTGGCAGCGTGTTGTAATTGTTGTGTGGGGTGTTTTTGGTGTGATTACTCTCTGTGCTGGAAGCAGCCCACACACACGTCACAGATCGCTCGATCAAGTAGACGTTGAACGATCGATTTCGTGACAAACACAACTGGGACAAGTTTAAAAGCCCCACCCTTTCCCCCCAGTCCTCAGTATTAAAAAAATATTAAATGGTGGGGAGCCGTAGGACCTAATTTATAGAGGGTGTAATAAGGGCCTTCCGGAAGGGCTCAAAGAAATACCGTTACCGGTAAGACTAACAGGGATTTTCTCCCTTCGTCCTTCAGGACAGTCACAGAGAGGATAAGCAAGTACTTTAGAATTAAGGATGGGACACTGCGTGTAAGACCCTTTGACTGAAGGCCTAATCTTGCTGAGATAATACATCTAGCCTGTAGTGTTTGAGGAAGGTGTGGGGGAGAGGACAATGTGGCTGCCTATCACCAGAGAGATCTGAGATCTTAGGGTACACATCACTTCAGACAAGATTTTTTGTATATGAGCCCTGTATTGGAAGTGAAGTATCTCTTTGCCTAGTAACACCGCAAATCTTCGCAATCTGCTGTGACCTGGACAAATTGGTATGTGTAAACAGGAGTCTTCGAGATCGATACTGATAATTTAACCGTCCTGGAGAGAGATTCTTGACAGTGAAAACAGACTTCATCTGAAATCTTTTGTAAGTTATGTACAAGTTTAGAACCTTCAGATTCAAAATACCTGGTAGGCCCTAGATGGTTTTAAGACTAAAGATGTGGGGATAGAATCCCCTTCACTATCAATGTAGTGGGACTTGTTCTATGACTCTTTTCCGCCAAAGTTCCAAGATAGCTAGTGGGAATGCTAACCACCTTTCTGTATCATGGGGAAGACTGGTAAGAATACATTTCTCCAACCAGTAACCCGTACTACTGAACTAGGTCCAGGATGAACTGGTTCTGTGTAATTAACCGCCAGGCTTTCTGAAAAAAATTTAGTCTTGAAAAAAGTTAGCCCCCACAGGTATCTCAGTGTCAGGACTGGGGACTGTCGAATTGGGTGGGGGGTGCACAGGTTTACGACCACCCTTGTACTGCCCCTATGCTTCTTATGTTGCCTGTAGAGGGGAGGGGTTGTGAGAATCTAGGATTGACATTGGCCTTGTTTCTGAATCATTTGCTTCTATAAAGGAAACTTTTTAGTGCTTTCAGAGGACCTAGAAAGAATGGTTTCTAGTTCCGGACCGAATATCAACGTCCCCCTCGAATAGGATGGCACAAAGTCTGGCTTTGGGGGCAAATCCCCTTGCGGGGTATTTAGCCTTAAAGCTTCTAGCCATGCAATCTGAAGAAATCATGGCTTTAAAAGTAAAGGCTGCAGAATCCCATGCCTTTCTAAGGATTCCCTCTGTGCAATGATCCATAGGGTCTCGTAATGATCCAGAGTCCTCAAAACTGCAGTCAGTGGAACGCGACACCTGACCCAGGGAGGGATCAGGTTTAGGACACTTGGTCCAAAGATTAGACATCATTAACCCTTTAAGTGCCAGCCTACCTGGAGTTTTTGTCACCCTTTGTTGCCAGACCATTTTGCACTATTTTGCGCTCCCCATGTTCAAATGTGATTTTTGAAGGGATTTCCAGGGATTTCCCAGGAAAATGATATTTTGTTTTTTTCAGCATAGTCTGAGCTTTAACATGAAACATCTTGTTTGTCATTTTTTAGGTGTATTCTAAATATTTTTGGGTGAAAATTGTGCAAAAAATTTTTAAAAAATCAATTTTTACAATTTGTAGTGTTTTTTTGTAATAAAAAATGTAAGTTTGTCAATAAAATCTTATTGCGTGTGAAATCCCAATTTCTCCCGGTTACAGCGATACCACATATGTATAGGTAGACACCCTTTCCTGCCCAGGAGACTCCCCCAAACTGAAACAATGCTTTAGGGGATTTTCAGAAAAAATACAACTGATATGCGCTATGCGTACCTTGCAGTTTTTCCAGAAAAACAACCCTTTACATTTGAAATACCCCCCACAAACTATATCTTCTCTGGAAGTACACACCTCAGGCTTTCTAGGCGTACCAGGCTTGTTGATGTGGCCACAGTTTCCTGGAAGTAATCCCTCAATGTATTCATTGGTTGCAAAGAGTTTCCCTAAAAAAAGGATAAAAAAGCAGAATCAAAGCCACATTTTCCTAAAAAAACTATTTACAAACAAGAACAAGTTTAATCTAAAAAAGCAACATCCCACGAACAGAACGATACCCAACATGCATAGCTACTGTCAAGGGAAGAGTTGCCAAACACTAGAGATGAGCGAGTAGTGAAATATTCGAAATTTCGAATTTCGATTCGAATAGACCGCGTTACCCGACTACTCGACCGAATATCGAATCCCATTATAGTCTATGGGAAAAAAATGCTCGACACTTGGAAATCTCAATTCGACCACTTGGAGGTCACCAAGTCCACCCTGAAACATCAGAAAATGATGCCAACACTGCTGGAATGCAACTGGGACAGCAGGGGAAGCATGTCTGGGTGCATATAACGCGCCCAAGTCGCACTATTACGCCACTATCACAGCCTCTCAACAATACACTCCAAACACAATATTACTTCTACGTAAAGTGAGACAAGACAAGGAAACCTTCTTTCCTCTACATTGCCATGGACCCCAAGCCAAACTGTACAAAAAAGAAGAACAAAATTCTGCACCCCTTAAAATCACGTTGCCTAATGACAACCACAGATGGCATAGGCAAGGGGGAAAATAAATAGACCCCACCCCTAATTGTCATTGTGTGTGTGTGTGTGTGTGTGTGAGATGTGGTCAGACATGTCCTCTTGCGTCATTGTGTCACCCCAGCAGTAAGGGAAGCTTAAAGGAGGAGGTTTGTTACAGTGTGTTACCCCAGCAGTAGGGGAAGCTTACAGGAGGAGGTTTGTTACAGTGTGGCACCCCTGCAGTCAGGGAAGCTTACAGGAGGAGGTTTGTTACAGTGTGTCACCCCAGCAGTAAGGGAAGCTTACAGGAGGAGGTTTGTTACAGTGTGGCACCCCTGCAGTCAGGGAAGCTTACAGGAGGAGGTTTGTTACAGTGTGTCACCCCAGCAGTCAGGGAAGCTTACAGGAGGAGGTTTGTTAAAGTGTGTTACCCCAGCAGTAGGGGAAGCTTACAGGAGGAGGTTTGTTACAGTGTGTCACCCCAGCAGTCAGGGAAGCTTACAGGAGGAGGTTTGTTACAGTGTGGCACCCCAGCAGTAAGGGAAGCTTACAGGAGGAGGTTTGTTACAGTGTGTCACCCCAGCAGTCAGGGAAGCTTACAGGAGGAGGTTTGTTACAGTGTGGCACCCCAGCAGTAAGGGAAGCTTACAGGAGGAGGTTTGTTACAGTGTGTCACCCCTGCAGTCAGGGAAGCTTACAGGAGGAGGTTTGTTACAGTGTGTCACCCCAGCAGTAAGGGAAGCTTACAGGAGGAGGTTTGTTACAGTGTGGCACCCCAGCAGTAAGGGAAGCTTACAGGAGGAGGTTTGTTACAGTGTGTCACCCCTGCAGTCAGGGAAGCTTACAGGAGGAGGTTTGTTACAGTGTGTCACCCCAGCAGTAGGGGAAGCTTACAGGAGGAGGTTTGTTACAGTGTGGCACCCCTGCAGTCAGGGAAGCTTACAGGAGGA
Organism: Gastrophryne carolinensis; assembly: GCA_027917425.1. NCBI lineage: Eukaryota > Metazoa > Chordata > Amphibia > Anura > Microhylidae > Gastrophryne > Gastrophryne carolinensis. The sequence goes on from CM051243.1 coordinate 158,318,653, forward strand.
GGTTTGTTACAGTGTGTCACCCCAGCAGTAAGGGAAGCTTACAGGAGGTGGTTTGTTACAGTGTGGCACCCCTGCAGTCAGGGAAGCTTACAGGAGGAGGTTTGTTACAGTGTGTCACCCCAGCAGTCAGGGAAGCTTACAGGAGGAGGTTTGTTACAGTGTGGCACCCCAGCAGTAAGGGAAGCTTACAGGAGGAGGTTTGTTACAGTGTGTCACCCCTGCAGTCAGGGAAGCTTACAGGAGGAGGTTTGTTACAGTGTGTCACCCCAGCAGTAGGGGAAGCTTACAGGAGGAGGTTTGTTACAGTGTGGCACCCCTGCAGTCAGGGAAGCTTACAGGAGGAGGTTTGTTACAGTGCGTCACCCCAGCAGTCAGGGAAGCTTACAGGAGGAGGTTTGTTACAGTGTGTTACCCCAGCAGTAGGGGAAGCTTACAGGAGGAGGTTTGTTACAGTGTGTCACCCCAGCAGTAGGGGAAGCTTACAGGAGGAGGTTTGTTACAGTGTGGCACCCCTGCAGTAAGGGAAGCTTACAGGAGGAGGTTTGTTACAGTGTGTCACCCCAGCAGTCAGGGAAGCTTACAGGAGGAGGTTTGTTACAGTGTGGCACCCCAGCAGTAAGGGAAGCTTACAGGAGGAGGTTTGTTACAGTGTGTTACCCCAGCAGTAGGGGAAGCTTACAGGAGGAGGTTTGTTACAGTGTGTCACCCCAGCAGTAGGGGAGGCCCAAGAGCTGAGACCTTTTAAAAATTGTGTGGAGGCCCAAGAGCTGAGACCTTTTAAAAATTGTGTGGAGGCCCAAGAGCTGAGACCTTTTAAAAATTGTGTGGAGGCCCAAGAGCTGAGACCTTTTAAAAATTGTGTGGAGGCCCAAGAGCTGAGACCTTTTAAAAATTGTGTGGAGGCCCAAGAGCTGAGACCTTTTAAAAATTGTGTGGAGGCCCAAGAGCTGAGACCTTTTAAAAATTGTGTGGAGGCCCAAGAGCTGAGACCTTTTAAAAATTGTGTGGAGGCCCAAGAGCTGAGACCTTTTAAAAATTGTGTGGAGGCCCAAGAGCTGAGACCTTTTAAAAATTGTGTGGAGGCCCAAGAGCTGAGACCTTTTAAAAATTGTGTGGAGGCCCAAGAGCTGAGACCTTTTAAAAATTGTGTGGATGCCCAAGAGCTGAGACCTTTTAAAAATTGTGTGGAGGCCCAAGAGCTGAGACCTTTTAAAAATTGTGTGGAGGCCCAAGAGCTGAGACCTTTTAAAAATTGTGTGGAGGCCCAAGAGCTGAGACCTTTTAAAAATTGTGTGGAGGCCCAAGAGCTGAGACCTCTCAAACATTGTGTGGAGTCCCAAGAGCTGAGACCTCTTAAAAATTGTGTGGAGTCCCACGAGCTGAGACCTCTTAAAAATTGATTGTATTAAGCCCAAGAGGTGAGCCATAATTTTTTTTTTATTAATACAGCAATTCTACGGCGGTTAAGGAGGAGGAGGAGGAGGAGGAGGAGGAGGAGGAGAAGGAGGAAATGGCACTTCATACAGATGGCACTTCACTCTTGGCTGCTTTCCACTGTTGTACAAGCAAAGTCCGGGTCAATCCACTTGCTGTTCATTTTGATTAGCGTCAGCCTGTCGGCACTGTAGGTTGACAGGCGGCTGCGCTTATCGGTTATAATGCCCCCGGCTGCGCTGAACACCCTTTCTGATAGCACGCTGGCGGCAGGGCAGGCAAGCACCTCCAAGGCGTACAGGGACAGTTCCAGCCACGTGTCCAACTTGGAGACCCAGTAAGTGTAGGTCGCCGAGGGATCGGGGAGGACAGGGGTGTGGTCTGCCAGGTAGTCCCGCAACATCCGCCGATACTTGTCCCTCCTGCTGATAGCGGGCCCCGCAGTGATGGAAGTTGCACGATGGGGTGACATGAACGTGTCCCACACCTTGGAGAGTGTTCCCCTGGTGGCTGTGGGCCTGATCGATGTTGTCAGACTCTGGGAGACACTCTCCTCTCTGCCGCCAGCGATGCTGGGTGGGAAAATCTGCATCATGTTCTGCAAGAGTTCCCTCTGGTATTCCAGTAATCGATTCGTCCTCTCCTCTACCGGAATAAAAGAGGAGAAGTTATCTTTATACCGAGGGTCCAGGAGTGCGAAGACCCAGTATAGTTTGTTCTCCAATATCCGGACAACACGTATGTCCCGGGAAAAGCAGCCCAGCATGAAGTCAGCCATGTGTGCCAGACTCTGAGTAGGCATGACCTCACTGCCCCCACCAGAAGGATCATTTTCCATTTCCTCCTCTTCCTCCACCTCTCCGCCCCATCCGCGCTGAACCAATGGGACGCACACAGCCTGACTGCTACCCTCGCCGCCAGCATCCTCTTCCACAGCCACCTCCACGTTGTCCTCCTCCTCCTCATCCTCCTCCTGCTCCTCCTCATCCTCCTCCTGCAACTGCCACCGAGCAGCAGACAAAAGTGTGGTCTGACTGTCTACCTGCGTTGCGTCTCCTCCTACACCCGTCTCCTCTGTGTGCAATGCGTTCTCCCTTATTGCGATGAGCGATTCTTTAAGGACGCATAGGAGCGGGATGGTTACGCTCACTATAGCGTCCTCGCTGCTGACCTTCTTAGTGGACTCCTCAAAGATACGCAATACATCGCATATGTCTGCCATCCATGGCCACTCGTGGTTGGCAAACTGAGGGAGCTGAGTTGGAGGCACGCGTGGATGCATCATCTGGTACTCCATTAATGCTTTCTGCTGCTCACACACCCTGGCCAACATGCAATAGGTGGAATTCCAGCGAGTGGGCAGGTCGCACAACAGCCGATGTTGAGGCAAATGGAGGCGTTGCTGGATTTTTTTTAAGCTAGCAGCAGCTACAGTTGACTTCCGAAAGTGAGCGCACAAGCGCCGCACTTTGACCAGTAGCTCTGCCAGGTTGGGGTAAGTCTTTAGAAACTTTTGTACTACCAAATTAAAAACGTGGGCCAGGCATGGTACGTGATTGAGTTCTGCAAGCTCCAGAGCCGCCACCAGGTTACGGCCGTTATCGCACACGACCATGCCTGGTCCTAGCTGCAGCGGCGACAGCCACATCTCTGTCTGCTGCAATATGGCGTGCCTCACCTCTGCGGCGCTGTGCTTCCTGTCGCCCAAGCTGATGAGCTTAAGCACCGCCTGCTGACGTCTCCCCGCGCCAGTGCTGCAGCGCTTCCAGCTAGGGGCTGAGGGCGATGTTAAGGCAGAGGAGGAGGAGGAGGAGGAGGAGGAGGAGGAGGAGGAGGAGGAAGAGGAGGGGGGTCTATCAGAACCCGTGCTGGCAATCTTGGGCGGGGGTGGTATGTAGGCCGTCCCTGTTTGCGACCCCGTCCCCGCTTCCACAACATTCACCCAGTGTGCCGTCAAAGAGATGTAGCGTCCTTGGCCGCAAGCGCTTGTCCACGAGTCGGTGGTCAAGTGGACCTTTGCGCTGACTGCGTACCTCAGGGCCCGCCTGATGTTACGCGACACGTGCTGGTGCAGGGCGGGGACGCCACACCGGGAAAAATAGTGGCGGCTAGGGACGGAATAGCGAGGTGCGGCAGCCGCCATCAGGTCGCGGAAGGCCTGCGTCTCCACAAGCCTAAACGGCAACATCTCCAGGGCCAGCAGTTTGGAGATGAGGCAGGTTAAGGCTTGGGCTTGGGGGTGACTGGAGGCGTACTTCCGCCTGCGGTTGAACGCCTGCGAGATGGACAGTTGATGGGACGAAGAGATGGAAGGTGCAGACGAAGATGCGGGGGAAGGTGGGGCTGAAGGAGAAGGCCCCAAAGTAGCCGAGGCAGAGGCAGATGTGGAGGTGTCCTGGCTGGAGGTCTGGACCGCAGTGGCAGCACACAACAAAGGGGAAGAGGCAGTGGCAGCAAGACGGGGCGCAGGTTGTATTGCGTTTGCTCTCTCCCACTCAGCCCAGTGCTTGAATTCCAAGTGACGGCGCATGCCTGAGGTGGTCAGATTGCTCTTCTCAGAGCCCCTACTCAGTTTTGAGTGGCAGATTGCGCAAACTGCGCTCAGTTTGTCATCCGCGCAAACGTTAAAAAATCTCCACACCACAGAAGTACGAGGCCTCGATGGGGGAGCTTCGCGCGACTGCCTGCTGCCGGGAAGAGCTTCGGCCCTGCTGGCTGTGGCCTGCCTTCTCTGTCTGGACTGTCCTCTGCCTCTTGGTGCCTTATTCGGTGATGCGCAGACCGCATCTCCACTGCTTTCCCCGCTGGACATCACCCCTGTCCAAGTGGGGTTGGTCATTTCGTCGTCCACCACCTCCTCTTCCACTTCCTCTCTCTGCTCCTCCTCCTGCCCACTGGACATTCCAACAGCCTCCCTTGATGGCAACTGCGTCTCATCATCATCGCTCATGATAGCAGATGCTGGTTCCGGGTCCACATCACTAGCAGATGGCGGATACTCAAGTGTTTGGGCATCACTACAAACAAATTCCTCTGCTAGCTCCTGGGATTCTTGCAGCACATCTGGAAAAGGACCCGAAAAGAGGTCCTGGGAGGGGTCAAGGTTGGGCTGACTCTGTTGGCCAGGTTGGGAGGAAGGAGGGTCAGAGAGAGACTGTGTGGATGACTGGGTGGTGGACAAGTGACTGGAAGCGTTATCGGCCATCCATTGCACCACCTGTTCACGCTGCTCAGGCCTTAACAGAGGTGTACCCCGCCCCCCGCCTAACTGTCCCATAAAGGCAGGGAAGCTGGATGAGCGTAATGCTGGCTGCCCCTCACCAGCACGCATTGTATCCCCACTGGCTTCAACGCGGTTTGTGCCCCCACCAGCATTTCCGCGCCCCCGTCCTCGTCCCTTTGCGCTAGCCCTCCGCATTTCAGACGTTTTACTTTTTTGGCCACGCGTTATGCCAAATATAAAAATATTTTTAAGAAGAACACCTGGCTATACAGCCGTATACTGCCAGAAGGTGAAATGGTGCCTATACGCACCGTGTATAAAACAGTGTTTTGTTGGCACAGAGGACACAAAACAGTAGTGCCAAATATAAATATATTTTTAAGAACACCTGGCTATACAGCCGTATACTGCCAGAAGGTGAAATGGTGCCTATATACGCACCGGGTATATAACAAGGTTTTGTTGGTAAAGAGGACACAAAACAGTAGTGCCAAATATAAAAAATATTTTTAAGAAAAACACCTGGCTATACAGCCGTATACTGCCAGAAGGTGAAATGGTGCCTATACGCACCGTGTATAAAACAGTGTTTTGTTGGCACAGAGGACACAAAACAGTAGTGCCAAATATAAATATATTTTTAAGAACACCTGGCTATACAGCCGTATACTGCCAGAAGGTGAAATGGTGCCTATACGCACCGTGTATAAAACAGTGTTTTGTTGGCACAGAGGACACAAAACAGTAGTGCCAAATATAAATATATTTTTAAGAACACCTGGCTATACAGCCGTATACTGCCAGAAGGTGAAATGGTGCCTATACGCACCGGGTATATAACAAGGTTTTGTTGGTAAAGAGGACACAAAACAGTAGTGCCAAATATAAAAAAAATTTTTAAGAAAAACACCTGGCTATACAGCCGTATACTGCCAGAAGGTGAAATGGTGCCTATACGCACCGGGTATATAACAAGGTTTTGTTGGCACAGAGGACACAAAACAGTAGTGCAAAATATAGTTTTGTATATAGGTGCTAATACACCACTGAAGTCTTTCTGTCCCTATTCCAGCATCAGCAGCTACCCCTCACTAAAGCAGCCGTTTTGAGCAGAGTGTATATAGTTTTGTATATAGGTGCTAATACACCACTGAAGTCTTTCTGTCCCTATTCCAGCAGCAGCAGCTACCCCTCACTAAAGCAGCCGTTGTGTGCAGTGTGTATATAGCTAGAATGAGCTATATACTGTTCAGCGTAGCAGCCCTAATAAGGGCTATTAAGGACTGTCTTGTCTTCTGGTAGCTGGTATATATGGTGGTAAAAGGTATATTCTGAGCTTCTGGGGCCCTGCCTGACTAAATAGAAAATGAGCTATATACTGTTCAACGTAGCAGCACTAATAAGGGATTAAGGACTGTCTTGTCTTCTGGTAGCTGGTATATATGGTGGTAAAAGGTATATTCTGAGCTTCTGGGGCCCTGCCTGACTAAATAGAAAATGAGCTATATACTGTTCAACGTAGCAGCACTAATAAGGGATTAAGGACTGTCTTGACTTCTGGTAGCTGGTATATATGGTGGTAAAAGGTATATTCTGAGCTTCTGGGGCCCTGCCTGACTAAATAGAAAATGAGCTATATACTGTTCAGCGTAGCAGCCCTAATAAGGGCTATTAAGGACTGTCTTGTCTTCTGGTAGCTGGTATATATGGTGGTAAAAGGTATATTCTGAGCTTCTGGGGCCCTGCCTGACTAAATAGAAAATGAGCTATATACTGTTCAACGTAGCAGCACTAATAAGGGATTAAGGACTGTCTTGTCTTCTGGTAGCTGGTATATATGGTGGTAAAAGGTATATTCTGAGCTTCTGGGGCCCTGCCTGACTAAATAGAAAATGAGCTATATACTGTTCAGCGTAGCAGCCCGAATAAGGGCTATTAAGGACTGTCTTGTCTTCTGGTAGCTGGTATATATGGTGGTAAAAGGTATATTCTGAGCTTCTGGGGCCCTGCCTGACTAAATAGAAAATGAGCTATATACTGTTCAGCGTAGCAGCCCTAATAAGGGCTCTTAAGGACTGTCTTGTCTTCTGGTAGCTGGTATATATGGTGGTAAAAGGTATATTCTGAGCTTCTGGGGCCCTGCCTGACTAAATAGAAAATGAGCTATATACTGTTCAACGTAGCAGCACTAATAAGGGATTAAGGACTGTCTTGTCTTCTGGTAGCTGGTATATATGGTGGTAAAAGGTATATTCTGAGCTTCTGGGGCCCTGCCTGACTAAATAGAAAATGAGCTATATACTGTTCAGCGTAGCAGCCCTAATAAGGGCTATTAAGGACTGTCTTGTCTTCTGGTAGCTGGTATATATGGTGGTAAAAGGTATATTCTGAGCTTCTGGGGCCCTGCCTGACTAAATAGAAAATGAGCTATATACTGTTCAGCGTAGCAGCAATAATAAGGGCTCTTAAGGACTGTCTTGTCTTCTGGTAGCTGGTATATATGGTGGTAAAAGGTATATTCTGAGCTTCTGGGGCCCTGCCTGACTAAATAGAAAATTAGCTATATACTGTTCAACGTAGCAGCACTAATAAGGGATTAAGGACTGTCTTGTCTTCTGGTAGCTGGTATATATGGTGGTAAAAGGTATATTCTGAGCTTCTGGGGCCCTGCCTGACTAAATAGAAAATGAGCTATATACTGTTCAGCGTAGCAGCCCTAATAAGGGCTATTAAGGACTGTCTTGTCTTCTGGTAGCTGGTATATATGGTGGTAAAAGGTATATTCTGAGCTTCTGGGGCCCTGCCTGACTAAATAGAAAATGAGCTATATACTGTTCAGCGTAGCAGCCCTAATAAGGGCTCTTAAGGACTGTCTTGTCTTCTGGTAGCTGGTATATATGGTGGTAAAAGGTATATTCTGAGCTTCTGGGGCCCTGCCTGACTAAATAGAAAATGAGCTATATACTGTTCAACGTAGCAGCACTAATAAGGGATTAAGGACTGTCTTGTCTTCTGGTAGCTGGTATATATGGTGGTAAAAGGTATATTCTGAGCTTCTGGGGCCCTGCCTGACTAAATAGAAAATGAGCTATATACTGTTCAGCGTAGCAGCCCTAATAAGGGCTATTAAGGACTGTCTTGTCTTCTGGTAGCTGGTATATATGGTGGTAAAAGGTATATTCTGAGCTTCTGGGGCCCTGCCTGACTAAATAGAAAATGAGCTATATACTGTTCAGCGTAGCAGCCCTAATAAGGGCTATTAAGGACTGTCTTGTCTTCTGGTAGCTGGTATATATGGTGGTAAAAGGTATATTCTGAGCTTCTGGGGCCCTGCCTGACTAAATAGAAAATGAGCTATATACTGTTCAACGTAGCAGCACTAATAAGGGATTAAGGACTGTCTTGTCTTCTGGTAGCTGGTATATATGGTGGTAAAAGGTATATTCTGAGCTTCTGGGGCCCTGCCTGACTACATAGAATATGAGCTATATACTGTTCAACATAGCAGCACTAATAAGGGATTAAGGACTGTCTTGTCTTCTGGTAGCTGGTATATATGGTGGTAAAAGGTATATTCTGAGCTTCTGGGGCCCTGCCTGACTAAATAGAAAATGAGCTATATACTGTTCAACGTAGCAGCACTAATAAGGGATTAAGGACTGTCTTGTCTTCTGGTAGCTGGTATATATGGTGGTAAAAGGTATATTCTGAGCTTCTGGGGCCCTGCCTGACTAAATAGAAAATGAGCTATATACTGTTCAACGTAGCAGCACTGATAAGGGATTAAGGACTGTCTTGTCTTCTGGTAGCTGGTATATATGGTGGTAAAAGGTATATTCTGAGCTTCTGGGGCCCTGCCTGACTAAATAAAAAATGAGCTATATACTGTTCAGCGTAGCAGCCCTAATAAGGGCTATTAAGGACTGTCTTGTCTTCTGGTAGCTGGTATATATGGTGGTAAAAGGTATATTCTGAGCTTCTGGGGCCCTGCCTGACTAAATAGAAAATGAGCTATATACTGTTCAGCGTAGCAGCCCTAATAAGGGCTCCTAAGGACTGTCTTGTCTTCTGGTAGCTGGTATATATGGTGGTAAAAGGTATATTCTGAGCTTCTGGGGCCCTGCCTGACTAAATAGAAAATGAGCTATATACTGTTCAACGTAGCAGCCCTAATAAGGGCTCTTAAGGACTGTCTTGTCTTCTGGTAGTTGGTATATATGGTGGTAAAAGGTATATTCTGAGCTTCTGGGGCCCTGCCTGACTAAATAGAAAATGAGCTATATACTGTTCAACGTAGCAGCACTAATAAGGGATTAAGGACTGTCTTGTCTTCTGGTAGCTGGTATATATGGTGGTAAAAGGTATATTCTGAGCTTCTGGGGCCCTGCCTGACTAAATAGAAAATGAGCTATATACTGTTCAGCGTAGCAGCCCTAATAAGGGCTCTTAAGGACTGTCTTGTCTTCTGGTAGCTGGTATATATGGTGGTAAAAGGTATATTCTGAGCTTCTGGGGCCCTGCCTGACTACATAGAAAATGAGCTATATACTGTTCAACGTAGCAGCACTAATAAGGGATTAAGGACTGTCTTGTCTTCTGGTAGCTGGTATATATGGTGGTAAAAGGTATATTCTGAGCTTCTGGGGCCCTGCCTGACTAAATAGAAAATGAGCTATATACTGTTCAGCGTAGCAGCCCTAATAAGGGCTATTAAGGACTGTCTTGTCTTCTGGTAGCTGGTATATATGGTGGTAAAAGGTATATTCTGAGCTTCTGGGGCCCTGCCTGACTAAATAGAAAATGAGCTATATACTGTTCAGCGTAGCAGCCCTAATAAGGGCTCTTAAGGACTGTCTTGTCTTCTGGTAGCTGGTATATATGGTGGTAAAAGGTATATTCTGAGCTTCTGGGGCCCTGCCAGACTAAATAGAAAATGAGCTATATACTGTTCAACGTATCAGCACTAATAAGGGATTAAGGACTGTCTTGTCTTCTGGTAGCTGGTATATATGGTGGTAAAAGGTATATTCTGAGCTTCTGGGGCCCTGCCTGACTAAATAGAAAATGAGCTATATACAGTTCAACGTAGCAGCCCTAATAAGGGCTCTTAAGGACTGTCTTGTCTTCTGGTAGCTGGTATATATGGTGGTAAAAGGTATATTCTGAGCTTCTGGGGCCCTGCCTGACTAAATAGAAAATGAGCTATATACTGTTCAGCGTAGCAGCCCTAATAAGGGCTATTAAGGACTGTCTTGTCTTCTGGTAGCTGGTATATATGGTGGTAAAAGGTATATTCTGAGCTTCTGGGGCCCTGCCTGACTAAATAGAAAATGAGCTATATACTGTTCAGCGTAGCAGCCCTAATAAGGGCTATTAAGGACTGTCTTGTCTTCTGGTAGCTGGTATATATGGTGGTAAAAGGTATATTCTGAGCTTCTGGGGCCCTGCCTGACTAAATAGAAAATGAGCTATATACTGTTCAGCGTAGCAGCCCTAATAAGGGCTATTAAGGACTGTCTTGTCTTCTGGTAGCTGGTATATATGGTGGTAAAAGGTATATTCTGAGCTTCTGGGGCCCTGCCTGACTAAATAGAAAATTAGCTATATACTGTTCAGCGTAGCAGCCCTAATAAGGGCTCTTAAGGACTGTCTTGTCTTCTGGTAGCTGGTATATATGGTGGTAAAAGGTATATTCTGAGCTTCTGGGGCCCTGCCTGACTAAATAGAAAATGAGCTATATACTGTTCAGCGTAGCAGCCCTAATAAGGGCTATTAAGGACTGTCTTGTCTTCTGGTAGCTGGTATATATGGTGGTAAAAGGTATATTCTGAGCTTCTGGGGCCCTGCCTGACTAAATAGAAAATGAGCTATATACTGTTCAACGTAGCAGCACTAATAAGGGATTAAGGACTGTCTTGTCTTCTGGTAGCTGGTATATATGGTGGTAAAAGGTATATTCTGAGCTTCTGGGGCCCTGCCTGACTAAATAGAAAATGAGCTATATACTGTTCAGCGTAGCAGCCCTAATAAGGGCTATTAAGGACTGTCTTGTCTTCTGGTAGCTGGTATATATGGTGGTAAAAGGTATATTCTGAGCTTCTGGGGCCCTGCCTGACTAAATAGAAAATGAGCTATATACTGTTCAACGTAGCAGCACTAATAAGGGATTAAGGACTGTCTTGTCTTCTGGTAGCTGGTATATATGGTGGTAAAAGGTATATTCTGAGCTTCTGGGGCCCTGCCTGACTAAATAGAAAATGAGCTATATACTGTTCAGCGTAGCAGCCCTAATAAGGGCTATTAAGGACTGTCTTGTCTTCTGGTAGCTGGTATATATGGTGGTAAAAGGTATATTCTGAGCTTCTGGGGCCCTGCCTGACTAAATAGAAAATGAGCTATATACTGTTCAGCGTAGCAGCCCTAATAAGGGCTATTAAGGACTGTCTTGTCTTCTGGTAGCTGGTATATATGGTGGTAAAAGGTATATTCTGAGCTTCTGGGGCCCTGCCTGACTAAATAGAAAATGAGCTATATACTGTTCAACGTAGCAGCACTAATAAGGGATTAAGGACTGTCTTGTCTTCTGGTAGCTGGTATATATGGTGGTAAAAGGTATATTCTGAGCTTCTGGGGCCCTGCCTGACTACATAGAATATGAGCTATATACTGTTCAACATAGCAGCACTAATAAGGGATTAAGGACTGTCTTGTCTTCTGGTAGCTGGTATATATGGTGGTAAAAGGTATATTCTGAGCTTCTGGGGCCCTGCCTGACTACATAGAAAATGAGCTATATACTGTTCAACGTAGCAGCCCTAATAAGGGCTCTTAAGGACTGTCTTGTCTTCTGGTAGCTGGTATATATGGTGGTAAAAGGTATATTCTGAGCTTCTGGGGCCCTGCCTGACTAAATAGAAAATGAGCTATATACTGTTCAGCGTAGCAGCCCTAATAAGGGCTATTAAGGACTGTCTTGTCTTCTGGTAGCTGGTATATATGGTGGTAAAAGGTATATTCTGAGCTTCTGGGGCCCTGCCTGACTAAATAGAAAATGAGCTATATACTGTTCAGCGTAGCAGCCCTAATAAGGGCTATTAAGGACTGTCTTGTCTTCTGGTAGCTGGTATATATGGTGGTAAAAGGTATATTTTGAGCTTCTGGGGCCCTGCCTGACTAAATAGAAAATGAGCTATATACTGTTCAGCGTAGCAGCCCTAATAAGGGCTATTAAGGACTGTCTTGTCTTCTGGTAGCTGGTATATATGGTGGTAAAAGGTATATTCTGAGCTTCTGGGGCCCTGCCTGACTAAATAGAAAATGAGCTATATACTGTTCAGCGTAGCAGCCCTAATAAGGGCTCTTAAGGACTGTCTTGTCTTCTGGTAGCTGGTATAGATGGTGGTAAAAGCGATATTCCGAGCTTCTGGGGCCCTGCCAGCGACAGCCTGTCTTTACCTGCTGTGAGCGTCTGTCCCTCACTAAGTTCAAGCTGCTAATGCTGACGAAGAGGAAGTGCTGAGTTTTGTATATTCGAGGTCACATGGTTTTTCCAGCCAATGCGTGTAGACGCCGTTTTCGCGATGCCAGCGTCCTCCCAGGACCTGTCCCACCCCCCCTGCATGGTGATTGGTGTAAAAAACGCGCCAGGGAAGGTGGGAGGGGAAACGAATTGTGAGTGCGCCATCGCCGCTGTACTCGATCGAAATCAAGTATGACGAACAGCGTAGTATTCGATCGAATACCGGCTCGGTCGAATACTACTCGCTCATCACTACCAAACACCCCAAAGTAAAGCATGTGCGTAACGGTAATTTTACTTGAAAATTTCAGCTCTGCAGACAAAGTGCACACCTTGCGATTTTTCAACCAAAACAACCCTTTACATTTGGAATATCCCCCATAAACCATATATTCCCTGAAAGTACACATGTTAAGCTTTCTAAGCGTACCCAGCTTGTTGTAGTGGGCTCATCTTTCTGGAATTAAACCCTCAAAGAATTCTTTGTTTGCGCAGGGTTTCCCTAAAAAATTTATAAAAAAGCTGAATAAAAAACGCCTTTTCCTAAAATATAAATATGCAAACAAGAAAAAACAAGCCAAGTCTGAAAGCGCAAGGTCCCCCGAACAGAACAATACCCAACATGCATAGCTACTTTTAACCCTTTTAATTGCCAGCCTACTTGAGATTTTGTCACCCTCTGTTGACAGGTTATTTTTCCCAATTTTGCGCCATGTTTTGCGACATTTTTGCTGGAATTTTCAGAAAAATGTATATATATATTTTTTGCAGCAGAGTTTAGGCTTTAACATGAAATGTCTTGTTTGTACATTTTATTCAGTTTTTTTACAATATTAAGTAAAAAATAAATAAAATTTTTTTAGAAAATTGTCTCCTTTATTTTAAATAAAGAAAATCATGGTGGGGGGTTAAAAACCCTTAAAAATCCAAAAAAAATGACATGGGGTCCCCCTTACCCAAAGTAACCAGCCCGGGACCAGCTATGCAGGGGGCCCGGGCTCTTCTGCCCCCCCCTGGGCTTTGGGGAGGCAGGTAATGGGGGTGCCGGGGGTAAATGGCAAGTCACCCGCTAGTTGCAGGTGACTTGCCATCCCCCCAGCCTTGTGAACTGGTATAGGGGTCATGGACTCCTTACCAGTTCACAAGGGGTTAAATGTAAAAAAAAAAACAGACACACAAAGAGAAAAAATTATTTTATTTTTCTTTTTTTAATACTTACCTCCCATCCATCCTGGAGCACCGTGTCCCTCGGCGATCACTGGCTTCTGCTCACCTGCTAGAAGCCTTTTATAGCTGCTGAATGACAGAACACAAAAGGCTAATTAAAAAAAAAAAAATGACATAGGGTCCCCCCTCCCGGGGAGTGGGAACCCCATTTTTTTTGGATTTTTAAGGGTTAAAAACCCTTAAATATAAAAAAAAATAAAAAATTGACATGGGGTCCCCCTTACCCAAAGTAACCAGCCCCGGACCAGCTATGCAGGGCTTGTAGGAACAGGGCGCAGGGGCCAGCTTTTGTGGCCCCTGGCCCTGCAGGCTACAAGCCCACATAGCCCGTGGGTCCGGGCTCTTCTGCCCCCCCTCCTGGCCTTTGGGGAGGCAGGTAATGGGGGTGCCAGGGGTTAATGGCAAGTCACCTGTTCACAAGGGGTTAAAAGTAAAAAATAACAACACCGATCGGAGCCTCCTCGCCTGACACCCGCCCTGCTCCGATCACCACTGGCATCTGACAGATGCCGGAGCTCGGAGGGGGTATAGGAGGGGCGGGATGACGTCATCCCGCTCCTCCCACAATGGGAGCGGGGCTAGGGGGCGGTGGCCATCGCCACCATTAGAAGCGGTGAGGACCCGGAAGAGGGTCCTCACCTGAAGGCTGCGCAGCCCGGGGGGGGGGGGGGGGGGGGGATCGGACCCCCCCCTGGTGAAGAGGAGACCAGCGGAGGAAGAAGGATCGGGCGCAGAGGTGAGTAACAGCCACTGTCAGCGCTGGGAACGGTTTCGGGCCCCCTCCTGAAGACGGAGGACGACAGGGGAGGGATCAGGTGCCCCCCGGAGGAAGAGGGGACCCCCCGCTACATATCCATACTAAAGGTAAGTGTTTTTTTTTAAATATTTTTTTAACTATTTGGGGGAAATGCCAGGCACGTAGTTTCTATGTGCTTGGCATTTAACGGTAGGAGAATTTCCTCTTCAAGGAACTAGTCAGAAAAAAACTCTCTGGAAACTGACACTCCTTTTTCATATCAAGGAGGGCAGAATGAACCGGAAAGGCTTTATCTTTCTTAATTAAATTACAGTATAAGGAATCCTGAGCAGATAAAGGCTTTTCATCAACGTGACTCTGCATAGTATCATACATCCTCCCGAAGTAAAGAGGTTTCTTCTGAAATGTTACCGCTTGAACCTCCGGGGTCAGTCTCGACATCGGATCATCTTCTAAAGTTTATATTAAGGGTATCTTCATCCAAGGAATCTAATCCATCACTATCTACTGACTCATTGGCTAATAGGGTAGAGGAACTAGCTGTAGGGAAACAGACCTGCGCTGGTCTGTGGGTACATGACAAGTTATCCCCTGGGACTGAACAAAGGTAGTGTCCCTGAAGGAAGATGCCCCAGCCCTGAGAGTAAATATACAGACCTCTAGGGTAGAGACTATGTCGGTCTGCATATTGCCCATCATCTGTATAAAGTAACTGGCTGCTTCATCTTCCATATTGTTTTCTAAGCAAGCCTCACAGAAGGATCTATTCCAGGAATCTGTCAGGATCGTGGGACAATCAAGACAGAGTCTGACAATTTTTATGTCCAATTAGGGCTTGGGGGTCTTTATCCCTTTCTCTCTTTTTTTGGATGGAGGTGGTTAAGAGATAAGAGAAAGGGAATACCGATTAGTGAAACTGAGGGTGCTAGATACATACAATAGGTCCTAACCTGTGTATCCCCCCAAAACAGCAGAAAATATACACCTCACCGTTTTATCCAGATGAGGCATGCTGGCAAGGAACAGCATCCTGCGCCTGTTGCTGCTGTTCTCGCTGTCTCTGCTCAGGAAGTGCATCTGGAGTGCACTTGGTTCCAGCGAAAGTGACCTCCCAGCTGAAAAGTCTTTACGGACGGCGCCCCCAATAGGCTCCACCCTCCCCGACCAGTGCAGAGTCCTGGTGTCCCGACCAGTGATGTGTGATCTGGCGAGCACCTCCCCAGGGTCTCCTGGGATGTAGAAAACAAGAAATCAAAACAAACTGTCATTGTTCCAGTGTTCCTCCTCCTAGGGAGAAAATGCTGAGGACTCAGGGAAAGGGGTAGGGCTTTTAAACTTGTTCTAGGTGTGTTTCCTCTATAGTGGCCTCTATAGGACGAAGGGAGTTATTGCCGACAGAGGGAGTCTAGAAGTGGAGAACCTGCTCTCTGGCAGGACCATGAATTCTATATTTGGAACCCAACACTTCCTTGACCCAGGCATCTGAGACCCGATTCCTCCAGAGCGGTGCAAAATGTGCTGAAGACATTCCCCTCACCTGATCAGAGTGTGACTGGAGCCACCATTCCAGGGACTACTGAATCACCCGTCAAAGGGTAGTCGACTCATTGCAGAGTCCTGGTGTAAATATGAGCATAGGGGAATGCCACCATCAAGTCCAGGAGTTACATACACTGCCAACTTAATCCTGGACCGCAGGTATACCACACACTAAAGCAGCTTCCAGGGCTTGTCCACTGGTAGGAGCGCATTGGCTTCAATCATGTCCAGCTGCATTCCCAGGAGGCATCCCTGCCATGGAGGTCTTATTTAGGACATGGGATAATTGACCACCCACCCGAATCTCTCCAGGGTACCTGCTTGGGTCAGAGTCTTGCTGCAGCGATCTGAGCTGAAACTGCCATTCCTGGGGGTCATGGAGGCTAGAGGGGCATTGGAAGTTAAATTAAACCTAGTTCCCTCCTATCAGAGCTCCCCTTAAACCGGACCAACAGCCTTACACAGTTGAAAAAAAAAAAAAAACAGTTAGCTTACCGGTAACTGAACTTCCATTAGTCCTCCAGAAGGCTTAGCCACCACCATCATGGAGGACTAATGGAGATACCGTTACCGGTTTCCCCCAGCGTTCTACAGGAAGGTGTTCCAGAGGGTCCCCTGGCATATGCACGGCTTGCGGTTCCTCGCCGCTGCCGGGCGACACCTCCTTCTTCCCGGAACTAGATTCTGAACCCCTAAATAGTTCCTGGACGCAGGAGCTAGAATCCTCCAAGGATTCTGTCTGAATATGCCTATGCTTGGTGAAGGGTGAAATGCTTAGCCTAATGGCGACCATGTTAAAAAGAAGACTCCATTTTGTATTCTATAATTTGATATTAAACTTAGTTATATAGATATACATGTGATATGTTAAGTTCTGGGCATAAAGCTAACAGACCTTTTTGATGTGTAGGAATGTCCTTCTCTCAGTGATTTATCTACATGTAGGTCACGGGAATCCCTTGAACATCATTATCAGCAAATGTATAGGAAAATAGTTCACGTAGAAACCACAAGATTTATTGCCAGCTTTATGTGTGAAGGTTTTTAGTTACATCACAAAGGTTGGGGCTAAATACTCCTTTTACTGTGTGACATTCTGTATAAATATGCATTCATTTCTGAATAAACTTAGATCAGTCTTTGAACCGTACCTAGTGTACAAGCTCGTGGTTCTTAGCATCTGATCTCAAGCAGCTGCTGACGGAACACTGACAGACCTTGGGCGAGGGAGGCCAGACAACCCTTAGAAACCCCAACAATCAATGGTGGCAGTGGGTGGGAACCGCCGTGCAAGTCTAGGTAGGTGGATTTATATTTTCACTTACCGAGACCTCTGCCATAGGGCGGACCTATTAAGAACCTAGTGGGGTAAATTGGAAGGGTTAGAAACTGCCCCGAGAGACAGATAAGAGAAAAAGGGACTCTGAGAAGTGCCCTAAGAGAAAAAGGGACTCTGAGAAGTGCCCTAAGAGAAAAAGGGACTCTGAGAAGTGCCCTAAGAGAAAAAGGGACTCTGAGAAGTGCCCTAAGAGAAAAAGGGACTCTGAGAAGTGCCCTAAGAGAAAAAGGGACTCTGAGAAGTGCCCTAAGAGAAAAAGGGACT
Source organism: Gastrophryne carolinensis (assembly GCA_027917425.1). NCBI lineage: Eukaryota > Metazoa > Chordata > Amphibia > Anura > Microhylidae > Gastrophryne > Gastrophryne carolinensis. Next base: position 158,335,955 of record CM051243.1, read on the forward strand.
CTGAGAAGTGCCCTAAGAGAAAAAGGGACTCTGAGAAGTGCCCTAAGAGAGGGCCCTGGGGAGAGACATCCTCATTCAGGAGGGGCTACCCATATAACGGATGGGGCGCAGGGACAGGGGGAAGCCACCAATTACCCCTAGGCGACCAGCACACTCAGCTAGCCCTGAGATGCCAGCCACATCTGGGCACAAGCATGATCTGCATCCCTCATCCTCACCCATACCATCATCCCCAGACCTGCTGGATTCGCAGCCAGTATCACAGCCCGAGTCCCAGCGAGCGACCCCAGAACCCCCACCAGCTGCAGCCTGACCCAGGCATTAGGGACGCAGAGCTATTGGCGAGATTTCAGGCCGTGCTGCATCAGGAGCTGGAAACAGCTACCGACAAAATCTCAGCCACGTTTAAAGCTGAATTAAGGGACCTGAGAGCCCGCACTTCTAAACTGGAACAGCAGGCGAACTGCACCACCACTGTGCTGGAGGAGCATGAATCAGAGATCCAGAATATTAAATCAGACCTCTCTCTGGCCCATCAAAAAATAGAGGATCTTGAAAACCGATCCAGGCGCTGCAACCTGAGATTCAGAGGGTTGCCAGAATCCATTGCTGATCTTAAATCCACTGACAGCCCTGGTGCAAGAGCTCACACCATCGATCCCCATCGAGCGGCTGGAGATGGACAGGATCCACAGAGCCCTAGGTCCACCCCGTGCAGATGGCCAGCCCAGGGACATTGTAGTCAAGTTCACATTCTACAATACCAAAGAGGCGATTGCTCAAGCGGCTCGGTTGCGCCCTAACTTGATCTTCCAAACCCACAAGTATCAAGTCTACTCTGACCTGGCCCCAGCTACCCTGCAGAGGGGGCGCCAGCTGAAACCATGTCTCCTTATCCTTCAGTCGCATCCAATTGCTTACAGATGGAGCTACCCATTTAAATTGTTCTTTACTTATGGGGGCCATACCCACACAATAATGAGCCCGGAAGAAGCAATGGAGACACTTGATCGCCTCAACCTAACTGGGCCTGTCGACCACCCACCTCCAGCGGATCTGCCTCAGGAGCAACGCTCCAGGCACAACCGAAGGGACCGGCGACCCTATCCTGCATCTACACCCTCCCGGGCATCCAGAAACCGTCAGCTGGAAGTTGGATGAGAATCAGCGGTTGACAGCGTCCCTTTTCTTCTCCTTTCTCCCAACATGCGCGAGAAACGGCTGTAGTTGGACACACTGGGACATTTTGAAGTTCTTAGAGATGGCACCTCTCCCCCTCTTTACATCCCCCAGAGGCACCGTCAGATGGCACCTCTCTCCCTCTTTACATCCCCCAGAGGCACCGTCAGATAAGTTATGTTGATATGTTATTGGTTTATAGATGCTTTGCAGCTTATTTTACAAGAAGGTTTATGCAATGTTGTTCTGGATGATCAGAAGCTCGGTTGAATAGCTAGATCCCTATGGGATCAGGGCTGACTCGACAATTTGTTAAGGGCCACCATGGGGGCGGTTAGGGCTGTTCTATATTGTTTGGGGGTGGTCCCCCCCGTGGCTGGAGGCCGTCCCCTGCGGGCGCAAGCCATTTCGTGCACGTCTGCGGGGGGTGGCTCCTACTGTCACCCTAAATGGGGCTTGACCCCGCTGGCGAGATTGAGGTTGCATTGCTTTATAGAGTTTTGTTAAGTGTCTCAGTTCACAAGTTTTCTCTCCTTGGTTATGTTGGCGCTGCGATCAGCATGGGCCTTGTGGGAGCGTGCTTTTCGGTTTAGGCGCTCGCCCGCAACGCGCAGCAACTTGATAGGGGCGATGAGTGCGCAATTTCCTCTCCCCCATGGGATTATCAGCCACGCTAGTTCTGCCACAGTAAGTCACATTAGCGCAGGTGATACCCCGTGCAGAGGCCACCCCCCTTAGACCCCAAAGACTTCCGGTTGTGAGGTTTTTCCCCCCGGAAGGCAAACCACTGACTGTTGAGTGGTCAGAACCCACCCAATACCCTTCCCTGCCTTGCGCAGTAACCAGTTTCGGTCGCCCGCGAGGTGGGATCTTGTTACACCCCTAAATCCCACACGCCCATCCCTCCCCCTGTCCCCCTCCCACCCCGCCCTTGTCCACTACCACCTTAACCCTTAGCGAACCCCTCGAATCTCCCCCCCCCCCATTTTTTTTTTTTTTTTCTCTTTTCAATTTGCTTCTCACTTTTTCGAGGCACCTGCTTTTTTCAGCGAGATGAGCCAACCACAGAACTCATTAGCTGGAGCTAACCTTAACTTTAAACTCTTAACACATAATGTCCAGGGTTTTAACTCACAATCAAAGAGGGCAAAGGCATTTCATTGTTATAAGCAAATGCAAGCAGATATTTTGTGTCTTCAGGAGACCAGATTCTCAACAACAAGCTCCCCGAGGTACTTGCATCCTCATTACCCAATATTTTTTTCAGCATGCTTTAAGGAAAAGGCCCGGGGTGTGCTAATCGCATTCAGGCGGAACCTCCTGTTCAAATGCGAATCCCAGATAGCAGACCCAACAGGCCGTTACCTCCTATTAGTGGGATATCTGGACGATACTCTGGTAACAATTGTATCCTATTATGCGCCCAACACCCATCAGACGAACTTCTTCTCTCATCTAATGAAAAAAATCAAGGAGCATAGCAAGGGTATACTAATTATGGCCGGGGACTCGCACTAGATCCAAAAATGGATAGATCCGGTCCACAAGGCAGAAGTCCCCCATCTGCTTCCCAACCTACTCAACATCCCCCACACCGCATTAGCACAATGCTCAAAGAGGCATCCCTTGTAGATGTTTGGCGTGAGCTGAACCCAAGAACGCGGGACTACACCTTTTATTCCAATCCCCATGACTCATTTAGTAGAATAGACCATATCTTAGTAGCGCAGACCCTAGTCCCTTTGGTCCAAAAGTGCCAAATATCATCAGCACCCTGGTCAGACTACACACCGGTTTTGATGGGTTTTAGTACTCCCCCCCCCCCCCCCCGGCCCCCAGACCCTTTAAGTGGAGGATCAATGATTCCCTGCTATCACATAAAGATACCCAAGAGCAAGTCCTTCAAGCTATAAAAGCCTACTTCGTAACCAACAAAGGTACTGCCACAGCGGTGAATATTTGGGAAGCCCACAAGGCAGTTATGCGGGGCAATCTTATTGCGTTGGCCTCGGCCATCAAAAAGCGTAGAAACGATAATGTGACCCAGCTTACCACACAGCTAGAGCAGTTGCGCAGGGATTGGGTGGCAAACCCGACAAGAGAGCTTAAGAAGAAGGTGGATACGGCCAGCATCCAGCTTAACATGGCACTGGATGAGATGGCGGAAAAGAGGCTTAGGTGGGGCAAGCAGAGGTACTATGCGAGAGCTAATAAACCTGATACCCCCCTGGCTAACGGATTGCGATGCTCGTGGCCGCGGCAGTCCTTGGTCTCACTTAAAACCCCTGAGGGGAACCTCACAGCTAACCCTCTTAAGATCATACAAATATTCAGAAGCCTATTAAGCAAACTTTACAAGCCCCCCCACGTGTTCCCCTGAGAGGCAGCGGACAGATTTCTAGATTCCGTCTCACTCCCTAAGCTGCAGGACGCCCATATGGATGGATTCTCGGCCCTATATTTCAAAAAATATACGCCACAGAACTGGCCCCCTATTTAACTGCTATGTTTAACTCCCTTAAAGAACAGGGTTCTTTACATCAGTCATCTTTGGAGGCCTACATAAGTATGATTCCAAAGCCTGATAAAGACCACTCAGACGCACAAAATTATAGGCCATTATCGCTACTCAATGTAGATGTTAAAATTTTAGGGAAAGTCCTGGTTACCTGGATCAATGAGTTCCTGGGTACCATAATAGGCAAAGACCAGGTGGGATTTATCCCATATAGGCAGGCCTCGGACAACATTCGCAGGCTGCTTCACCTGATGGAGCTGGCTCAGCAAAGGGATGTCCATAGCCTTCTCTTGTCTTTGGATATGCAGAGGGCTTTCGACTCCCTTTCGTGGGATTACATGGACTGCGCTCTCCAGAGGTGGGGCTTCGGTGATAACTTTCTCGCCTGGATTCGCTCTATTTACTCCTCCCCCTCTGCTAGAGGGCAATACAACGGTTACCTTTCTGAGCCATTCTCGATTGCAGGGATGCCCGCTCTCTCCGGTATTGTTTGTGCTGGCATTGGAGCCTTTGGCTCTTGCTATTCGGGCAAACCCAAACATTAAGGGCATTGAAATGGCAGGATATCACCATAAAGTGTGTTTGTTTGCCGATGATATTCTATTGACTCTTTCGCAGCCCCATACCTCGCTACCTAACCTGCTCCAGCTTTTGGAAACTTTCTCGAGGATCTCGGGCCTTAAGGTCAATAAGGAGAAATCGGTGGGACTCAACCTAAATATCCCTGCCCCAGCCCTAAACGTCCTTCAATCCAACTTCCCATTTCGTTGGGCCCCGGGAGCCCTATCTTACTTGGGTGTCAAAATTACGCCACATTACCAGTCTTTATATCAAGCGAACTACCCCCCCCCCCCCCCTTTAGAAGATTAAAAGCAATGCTGGATACCTGGCGGGGTCACGAGATATCCTGGATTGGAAGGGTAAATGCAATAAAAATGACTCTGCTTCCGAAGCTTTTATATTACTTTAGAACTCTCCAGGTGCATATCCCGCAGTTCCAGCTTAAAAGTATGCAAAACAGCATAATGAAATTTGTCTGGGGGAGGACTAGGCCGAGAGTAGCTAGATCCACCATGACTAGGCATAGGAAAGAGGGAGGTTTGGGGTTACCGTGCATTTATAGATATTACCAAGCAGCCCAGATAGGGCAGCTCCAACAGCTACATGTCCAAACAGAGACACCTCTGTGGGTGGCGCTGGTAGCCTCAGCATGTGACCCAATCCCGGTGGACAGTTTAATGTGGTTACCGCCGCAATATAGATCGCAAATCTTGTGCCCAATCCTGAATCATTCTCTTCGAGTCTGGGATGGGACCAAATATTTGGGGAATTTAATTTCACCACACCTTCCATTAACGCGAATCGTTAAGAACCCGATGTTCCCTCCGGGGCTGGACCCCAAAGTGTTCAGCTGGTGGGAGCGTGTGGGGATTAGCAAACTATCATCTCCTGACTAGAGGCGAGATAATCTCCTGGCCCACACTACAGGAAAGGGAGAATGCACCGCAATCGGAGCAATTCAGATATTTACAACTTCGTCACTGGATTGCGCCCTTGCTTAAAAATAAGACTGGGGACTCAGACATGACTCCTTTTGAGAAACTGTGCGCGCGGGGGACCCCTACTGCAGGCCTTGTGTCCACCATTTACTCGAACCTTGTAGCATTGCCCACCAACTCAAAACATGGGTACATGGCCAGATGGGAGGCCGGCCTGGGCCTGGTGAGAGATAGGAGGGACTGGGAGGAGATATGGACTGGAATTAACAGGTGCTCCATTAATGTTACGACTCTAGAAGCAGCATATAAGATGCTCACCAGGTGGTACCTGGTGCCTTCACGTGTAGCTAAGGCGATCCCGGGATACCCTGCGCACTGCTTTAGAGGCTGTTCTGTGGAGGGTTCCGTCCTGCATATATGGTGGGAGTGCCCGAGGGTCAAGAGATTCTGGTTTGGTCTAGTTTTTGGTCTCCTGAGCACTCTTTTGCAAACCCACATACGTCAAGACCCTTGGGTGGCCCTATTACAGATGAAGCCGGGGGGTGTCACCAGAACCCAACATACCCTGCTTACACAACTTATGTTGGCAGCAAAATTAACGATCGGTAGTTCCTGGAAGAAGCCAGGAATTCCCTTCCAGGCAGTTAAGCACAGGCTTAATGGCATCTTGATTAATGAGAAACTGACTAGTATCCTGAGGGACTCGCATGCTAAATTTATCAAAGTGTGGAAGCCTTGGGTAGATTACGCCTACCCGGAAGCATGCAACACTTTGTTACAATGAGCAACGATCTGCGTTGTTTCTTCTTTTTTTTTTTCCCCTCTTTCCCCCCCCCCCCCAATTTCATCTTAGGCCACCCCTCCACTCGTTCCCCTCTTCCTCCCCCCCCCCCCCGTGTCCACCCTTTCCCCCCCCCCTTCTTCCTACCTGACTCACCCTCCCGTGAATTCAATAATGGACTCTTATGCACGTTGAGTTGGGAAGCGGGGGCTAAAGTCCAGTGTAGCAGATGCTACTAGAGTTAGGCCATCCAGGCTGACACGCTGGCGATAGACAAACAGCTAAGTTGTGCAAACGCATATACAGATGTAGTAAATACTTTGTAAACATTACAAGATAACAATAATGTGCCAGTTCTGTGAAAGATTGAACACCTGTATGTTGTGCAACAATTGTATGCCATTGTCATTTGTATACCTTTAAAAAAAAAAGAAAAATCTTAATAAAAAGATTGAAACAAAAAAAACACGCAAACTGGCAGGAACGAAATGTGTGTGTGAAGGGGGGGTCACAGATGGAGATGAAAAGTGCAGAAATTTACACACGCTACGCTTTGATAATAGAGCAGCATCAGACTGAGGAAAGGGGGGTTGTATGCAGAATTTAACCAGATAAGCATATAGAAGGCTTGGATTTCTTGCCTCTTGACGGATGACATGGACATAAATCCGCAGCTGTGGGCTGAGGGCTCACTGGATGTGGGATTTTTTCCCTGCACACATTACAAAGCTACATTGAAACTAGGAGATTTGTCCAGGACCCCAGGCCCATAAGTGGTCTAGTGACACCAACTGACCCAATAGTGCCTGATGGTGTCTGTGCCATTTCTTCTAATCTCCATTCCTCATGACACGGGCTGGTAAGCGTCCCAGTGGATGAGACACAACACACCTTTCCTTTCAGGTCACTTTTGCCCCAGGGCCATGTGTATTGGTTAGTATTCACCTTGACAAAGTGACGCGGTGACGTCACGAAACGCGTTGGTGGAGAGGTAGTGAGGGCAGGTAAGGAGATAAGGGGGTGGGTCTGTCTTTTGAGCTCGCTGTAATTTTTGGTTGTTTATTGTTTGTTTTTGGTGCTTGCCCGTTCGGCGGGTCCTCACTATATACTTAGGTAGGTAGGTGGGTTGTATTCGGTTGATTGCACATACTTTTCGTCACGCTACTCACAGGATTATGCGCATATACTTTTTAGGTTCAACACTCATTGTAGTTATCTGAGGTTTAGCATTCACACACACCTTCATAATAGGTGTATTAAGCACATTATTTTATAGTGGGGTTGAGGTGTTATCCCTTGGTAGTAGATAGGTTCAATATTAGTTTTTGTGTCCTTGGCTTGTTGGTTCCTGGTCCCCCCCCCCCCCCCTTTTTTCTCCTTTTCATATTATGCCCCTTCCTCGGTGCTAGTTGTCATATATGTTTTTTAAATAGTGTATGTTTTTTAACATTGTTTAGCAGAATATTGACTATGTGTAATAATAAAATTGGTTATATTGTTATTATCGCCTAGTGGTGCTTCTGTGTTAGGGCTGGGTGGGTGTGTGGGACCCCCCTTCTTGCATGTATATTGGTTAGTAGTTTTTGCAAATAGTCCTCCAAGCCACTCTTAAGGCCTGGACACCCGGCCATGGTTACGTCCTACTGTAGACAGCCTTCTCCTCTGCAGTTTTGCATCGGGAGGCCACCCTGTGGAATGAGAGGAATATTGTCAAATGTCTTTTTGAAAGTGGTCATAAAGTGTCTAAAGAAAAGTTGCAATGGTGTCAGGAAAAGTTTTAATACCTGGGTTTTGTGCTTTCCCAGGGAATACGAGAAGTGAGCCATGAGAGAGTAGCTGCTGTTGTGGGTCTGCCCTGCCCACTTACCAAGAAGGACACTCTAACCTTCCTTGGTATGATTGGCTACTGCCGCCAATTTCAGATTGTTCATAATGTGACAGCATATTGAGAGCTCAGACGTATGTTGATAAACCTGACACCCTGAAATGGTTAAATGAAATGGTTAAATGAAATGATTTTGTGTCTATGGTGACAGCCTCGGGGTTAGGTTTTCCCGTTTATGGCAAGATGTTTCACTGATTTGCCAAGGACAAAATGTAAAACCATGGCAGGTGGTCCGTGCACAAGCGCATGGAGGTGCCCTGTTTTTTTTTTTTCCTCAAAGGTGTGCCCTAGGCAGGTACAGGGCATGTGTCTCAGAGCCCTGGCCTCGTGTGCAATGGTGGTGGAAATGGCCGCACCTTTACCTTGGAACATGTAAATGCCCATGTTACGCAATATGCAACTCGGGATGCCGCTTTAAGTCCCGAGTGGGAGGATTTTAAGCCAGCTAAAATTTTAACCAGGGACCCTGGATCGGGAGAACCCCTCTTTAATATGCTCACTGCTCCACCTAGAACACAAAAGACAAGCACACACTCAGACCATGCCAGTATAAAGGGTTAAAAGACAAATGAAACTGATGGCCATCAGGCCACTCACCAGACCTACGGTACCGCACAACCCCAGGCACAATGAAGCCACGCAATGTGCAGTAGAAGGCGGGCCGACGCGGTTCGTTGGTTCCCGGGCCGGCGCGGTACGGGTGGGGATCCCAAAAAAGCAACAACGCGCAGTTCAAACCACTGCCGCCTGCAGAACCTTACGGCCAAAAACAGCATCCGCTGAGGCCCGAACATCAACCTTGTAAAACTTGGAAAAGGTATGAACAGAAGACCACGTAGCAGCCTTACAAACTTGTTGAACAGAAGCCTGGTGCTGGAAGGCCCAGGAAGCCCCAACAGCACGGGTAGAATGGGCCTGACGGACCCATTTACTAATAGTAGACTTAGCAGGAGCCAACCCCTTCTTGGGACTCGATGGAACCACAAACAAGGCGTTCGTCTTTCTGAAAGGAGCAGTAGCCACCAGGTAGTATTTCAAATTTCTGACAACATCCAGAGAGTGCAAGGCCCTCCCCTTTGGGATTATCAGGATTAGGGCACAAAGAAGGAAGCACAATATCCTAATTGAGATGGCAGAGACAACCTTAGGCAAGAAGTCTGGTTTAAATCTGAAAACCACCTTGTCTGGTGTCTCTCAAAGTAGGGGGCCTGAATTGACAGAGCCGCCAACTCAGAAACACGCCGGACAGAGGTGATAGCCACCAAAAAGGCAACCTTCAGGGTAAAAAGACAAGGCAGCCTCATGCACAGGTTCAAAAGGAGGACCCTGAAGGGCGGACAAAACCAAATTCAAATCCCAGACCGGTACCATGGGCTTGCGGGGGGGGGGGGGGGGCACACATGAGTGAACCCCTGGTCTTGACCAGAGGATGTAGAGCAAAGGACCTCTGGAAGAAAACAGCCAAGGCGGACACATGACCCTTCAAGGTGCTGAGCTGAAAACCCATATCCAAACCATGTTGCAGGAACACCAGGGTCCTAGGAATGGAGAACACACGACAGGGAAAGGCCCTAGACTCACACCAGTCAATGTAGGTCTGCCAGGTCCTATAGTAAATGGTGGAGGAGGACTTCTTTCTAGCACTGACAAGAGTACGAACCACTGAATCAGACAGACCTTCCTCCTTCAGGATGGCGGTTTCAGCAGCCAAGCCGTCGAAGCCAGCGTTTGTAAATTGGGATAACAGAGCCGCCCTTGAGTGAGAAGGGCAGAGCGCACTGATCCATTGCCAGCCGCACGACATCGGCGAACCACACATGTCTTGGCCACCTGGGTGCTACCAACTTGCACAGAACCTTGCTCAGAAGAGGAAACGGAGGGAAGAGGTACAGGAGATTGAGACCCTGCCAAGACAGAAAGAGCATCCACCGCCAGAGCCAGGGGATCCTGGGACAGGGAAACAAATGCTGGCAGCTTGTGATTGTGGCGAGAAGCACAGATCCACGTCTGGCCTCCCCCACCGGTGACAAAGGGATAGGAAGACCTCGCTGTTGAGGGACCATTCCCCCTGCTCAGGGAATCCGCCTCCAGATTCTCCACTCCCGGAATATAAACTGCTGAGATGCACGGGACATTGGTCTCGGCCCAGGACAGAATCAACGACACCTCCTGGAGGGCACTCTTGCTCCGAGTCCCTCCCTGATGATTGATATAGGTGACCGCCATCTGATTGTCGGAACAAACCTGTACCGGCAGACCCTGAAGGTGAGGAGTCAACTGTGCCAGTACCAACCGAACTGCCCTCAGCTCCAGGACATTGATCGGAGCGTGAGCCTCCTGAGGGCCCCACAGCCCCTGGAATTGGAGGGCTCTCCAGTAGCCCCCAACCTGACAGACTGGCATCCATAGTGACGGTCTCCCAGCATGGAGTCAAAAGATCTGCCCCCCAGAAGATTCCTCGAGTCCAGCCACCACAGGAGGGACCGCCGGGCCAGAGGAGAGAGAGCAAAGGCCTGATCCAAAGACAGGGGGCTCTAGTCCCAGACTAAAAGGAGATGGAGCTGAAGGGGTCTCATGTGAAATTGAGCGTAAGGGACTGCTTCGAAGCAGGCCACCATCTGTCCCACCAATTGCATCCCTTGCCTGATGGAAGGATGAGGGCTGGACAGCATGGAATGAACCAGAGCTTGAAGAGAATCCACCTTCTGCTGAGGAAGAAAAATCCTGGGCTGAATGGTATCCAGACTCAGGAAGGGGGTCACCCGGGATGGGGAGAGGGAGGACTTGGGATAATTGATCACCCATCCGAACGTTTGCAGGGCCGTTACCACCATCTGGGTATCCAACTCTGCCTGCTGGAGAGAATGAGATGTAATGAGAATGTTGTCCAGATAAGGGAGAATGCGAATGCCCCCGGCTCTGAGGATGGCCATCACTCCCGCCAGTACCTTGGTGAACACTCTGGGGGCTGAGGTGAGATCAAAGGGAAGTGCCACAAATTGGTAGTGCTGGTCCTCCAGGGCGAACCTGAGGAACCGCTGATGCCCTGGCAAGACTGGCACATGAAGGTAAGCATCCTTGATCTCTATGGAAGTCATGAAGTCCCCCGGGCGCAAGGAGCTGATCGCGGAGCGCATGCGAAAGCGTCTGGTTCTGATGAACCTGTTGAGAAGCTTTAAGTCCAGGATGGGCCTGATGGAGCCATCCCTTTTGGGTACTGTAAAAAGATTGGAATAATAACCTTGACCTCTCTCCCCCGGAGGGACCGGACAGATGACCCCCATACCCATTAAGTTCTGTACAGCTTGAAATAGACCCTGAGCGGCCAGGGGGTCTAGAGGAATCCGAGACCTGAGAAATCTTGGAGGGGGCCATGCCGCAAACTCTAACTTGTAGCCGGAGGACACAACCTCCAGAATCCACCTGTCTTGAGACCTGTTGTCCCCAGACATGAGCGAAGAGCCACACCGTCCCCCCACCCGTAAGGGTGAGGGCACCCCCTCATGGCTAAGCGGGTTTAATGACAGATTTGGGCTTAGATCCCCAGGAGGACCAGGGACGGGCACGGCCTCTACCCTTTCCCCAGGAATCCCCCCTGTGCCCCGCATCCACGAAAGGAGGGGGTAAAGGACCCTGAAACCCCGAAAGGGCCGCAGTTGTCTTTTGCGTTGGGGCAACCTACCTCCTTTTGCAAAAAGGTCCAACCGGTCACCAAAAAGGCACAGCCCCTCAAAGGGTAGCCCTGTGAGAGCCTTCTTAACAGCATTGTCAGCTGCCCACTGGCGCAGCCAGACCGAGCGGCAAATAGCAACAACCAGAGACGAGGTCCTGCTGCACATCCTAATGGTGTCAACTAAGGCAGAAAGAATATAAGCAATAAACATCTCACATTGTGATAAGGCTCTAAATTCGGCACTGGAAGAATCATCAGGATAGCCTTCTAACAGGCCCTTGATCAGAGTCCTAATGGCCACAGCAGTAATAGCAGAAGCACAGACCGGGCGCAGGGCCGATCCCGCACAGGCAAAGGCATGGGAAGCCAGCTGATCAATACGTCGGTCCTCACTATCCTTCAGGGTAGTGGAATCAGGGGAATGCACAACCCCAAAACCGGAGCATCCACCTCTGGTGGAGTTGACCAACATTTAACCACATCTGGGGGGGAAAAAGGGTACCTTTTACCCCATCCCTTAGGAATACCAGGGAGCCAGCTAGGCCTTTCCCATTCCTTGTGAACCAGATTATGGAAATTAGCCTGTTCTGGAAATTCCAAACGTGGATTTGTAGTACCAAACAATTCCCCCTGCTTCCTGGGTGCCGCAGCATGGAGAGAAATGGAAAGTACTTCAAAGATTTGAGTCAAAAGTCAGTGGGTGTCATCAGCATTCCAATGCTCTGAGCCGGCATCAGCGCCAGGGAAGTGCTGATCATCAGAGAATTCTGAATCTGAGAATAATTCCCCCTCCTCAAGCGGGGTACAGTCAGACAAATCAAGGAATTCTTCCGTCTCCATAGGGAAGGCAGACGCAGCAAGCGCCAAGTGCCGTCTTTTAGCTGGGGCCTTACGGGCCACAGAGCAAGCAAACAACCTCTCAATGTTGGCCAGCCTGGAAGACGCATCAGGCTGAGACTCCCCGCTCGTGTTAATCTCACTGGGGGTCACAATCAACCGAGGGGGCGTGGGAGAAAACATGGTGGGCGCAGGCCCAGACAAATGCAGCCCAGAGTGCCGCGCAAGCGCCTGCTGGGCGCAGGGTACACAGACCCGCACATCATCGTTTACAGGGGATGCCCCACACACCACACACAGCCGGGTTTGCCTAGATGGGACCCCGAGCACAATATCCTGAGAAGCCTCCACATGGTGATTTTGGTGTCACAATGACCAATGGGAATTACGCTATGCAGCTACCCGGGATGCCCCTTAAATGTCCGCTAAGATAGTGGGAGGATTTAATTGATTATTAGGCCTCTAATATAGTGACTAGACTAATAGATGGCACAGGACCTGGAGAAACCTCTAATTAGTTTTCCCGCCTGAAAGACATAAGAAGACAATACCCGCATTAAACAGGAGTGAAAGGCAATTAAAATATAAAAGGGGGCCCGCGAGGGCACTCACAGACCGCCGAAGAGCTTGCAATCGATCTGGCAGGAGAGACAAGATGGTGCTGCAGGGCTCTGAAGGGGCTGGCCGCATCAGAAGGCATCGCGGAGCGCGCCCAGTGTTAAAGCCACGCCCCCTCCAGGATGCGCGGGGTTACAGGCTGAGGACAGCCACCCCGCAGCCACTCAGCAGCCATCTGGTCCCTGAGTGACGTCGCCGCTGACCACTGTCGCCGCAGGGAGCGCAAGTCAGTGGCGGGCAATTAAAAAACTGAAGGGGAGAGGAGCAGAGCCGAGGAGAGTGCCATAGAAAACATGAAAAAGACATCATAACACAACAGTAATGTTAAAAGAGCAAACACTCTTACACTAACAGGCACTCACCCTGCCCCCCCCCCCCCCGACAAGCAGTATAATGGGAGAAGGGGGAGTAAGGAGCCCATAAAACATTAATAAATGTAAGGCAGGGCAATAGCGGATGGGGCATCGCAAGTCAGGATCACCAGTAACCTGACAACCGCCTACCCTTTGGTGGGGGATTTGCGGTGGAGCAAGCTCCATCAGGTACTGCCTACCATCACCCGACCACGCAGCCAAGGCTGGGAGGCAGAATAAAAGTGGAACGGGAGGGAATAGTCCTACAGGGCCCAGGGCTGTGAAGCCCAGCTCACCTGCGAGAAGAGAAGCCATCATCTTGTCCTTCGCATGCCCACTGCAGAAAAGAAACTGGGGAATTAGTGGGAGGTCCCCGGTATATATGGACCGAGAGGGGCCACTTTTTGCCATCTCTGCAGTAAAGCGCCCTCTTGCGGACTATATCCCAGCTGTTATGAATACTATCTGGAGCAGGACGTGCTGCATAATTAGAATAAACTTGTAGTTTGTGAATTGCATATTTCTTTTAAAGTATTTGTCATATGTGAAACAATGAAACAGGTGGTTTAGAAGAAAGGTCTGTCAAATGTGATGTAGTTCTCATTTCTGTGAAGGGGATAAGGTTCCCAATGATAAATCTTTGTAATTAGAGCGGGGGGGGGGGGGGGACCACAAATAATGCAACCTTACCATCAGCTGGCTGCTGGAAATTGATATAGGCATACCCCAAAGATCGTCGCGTAGAAATGTCACGGCAAACTCTGATAGACATTATCGGGCCGGCTGGTGAGAACTTTTCATACAGCATTGCTTCTGTGACATCTGGATGCAGGTCACCCACATAGAGGGAAGCCAGCGGGTACCCAGCGCCTGTTGCATTCATGTTTGTCTGTAATTAATAATATATAAGCATTACATTTTCAGAAGCATGCACACTATTTACAATACTCAGAAAGTGATGAAGGGATGGTGCAAAGTTGTGTTGTACTGGTTCGTGAAAGATCAGACACAGACTGCTGTATTAGTAGTGTTGGGTTCAGTATCATTAGCAGGGAAAGCTGAAAACACCTAAAACTGCAAGAAAGGTAAGTGTTACTTTTATCATACTAACAGAACAAATTAAAGGCATTTTCAGGCAAACGCTATACTCACCTTTTCTCCCACGCAGCCCATTGCTCCAAGCATGCAGCTGCAGCCTGGATCCACTGCTGTGTGAGTTGGCATGCTCTCCTCCCCATTCACTCCAATGGCAAGGGGTGTGTTAGGTCTTCACAAGCCCCTTTCAATTGCAAAGAATGGAGGGGGGCCTGGCAGCTCACAGTAACGAGGCATTTCCGAGTCTGGATCCAGCACACAGGTAAGAGCTGCAGCTATGTACTAGGAGTAACAGCTGCGTGGGGAAAAATACAATTCTGTGATTCTCACCAGTAAAATTGATTTCTCTCTTTTTCCACTCCAGGGCGTCACCAAATCAGATACAAATGGATTAACTGTAGCACAAGACTGCAAGATAAAAAAAAATGCCCACATGGGGGCCCCGGTCCACATATACGCCCGGCTGCTTATCCAACTCCAGTAATTGAAAAGCAGTAGAACAGCCCCCAGGAAAAAAAACCCGGTTAGTAGAAAAAGACTCCCATTAGGCTGTTTTTCCCCCTTCTGAGTTTCGTTTTATAGTTTTTTTTGTTAAATGCTAAAATACAAGAATATAAACACTTGGCCTCACAATTACTAAGGCACCTAGTGAATAGATACAACCGAATGCTAGCCAGCCAGGGTTTCCATTAAAAATCAATCCAAACCTTTATTTCCGCATTCCATTAAAATCAAAGGCAAAAACTTCAGGCCAAGCATGACAATTTCCAAGCATAAGGCAGTGAAATTTAAAGTATACCGGAAGATAAACACCCGCCTTTAGGGCGGGTGAAACTCATTAAACTTATCACAATAATCACAGCATGGTATCAAATCAGAAACCTGGATAAGGACTCACCATGGACCCGGAATAAAGAAAAGCATGGATGCTGGGGACAGCATCCATGCTTCAAAAGAGGGAGCCACGCCAAAAAAAAGGGGGATAACGCTACGCTGGCAGACAAAGTGGAAAACCTTGCAGAGACAGCGTAACGTCACAAGTGGACAGGATGAACACGCTAGACCAATAGGAGGGCAAAACCAAATTACAGGCCATGGTGTAACAAAAGAAGGGACAACAATTTTACATTATTACATTAATATGCCGTTACTGTACACAAACCTAGAAAAGATTAAATCTAGGCCAATAGGGGGTAAAAATTGTTTCACGAAAATCCCAGAATTTGGGTCATTTGCTGTCTCCCAGTATGCATAAAAACACCAAAAGGGCTGCAGCTAGCACTTGATTATCCCATGTAGGTTTTTACAGATGCGGTGGGGCACGGTGTGGATGTTGCCCTTTTACAATGACGGGTGATCATTTTAAGTCATGTTCTACTGGTAAGAATTTTTTCATTCAATCATTTATTAATTGTAACAGTGCTTATGTTATTTACCTTATTGAGTGCACAATGTGTAAATCACAATATATTGGGTGCACCATTCGCAAAATTAAACTAAGGATAGCAGAGCACATGGCTGATGCCAAATACAATAGATCGGGTTAAATATCAAAAGTATCTAAACATTTTAGGGATAGTCATGGCAGTGACTTAGCATTTTTTAAATGTATGGCGATTGAAAAGGTGAGTATTGGCCCGAGGGGGGGGGGGATCTTCATAGAAAACTATTACACAGGGAGACTAAATGGATTTTTGATGTAGATACCCATATACAAAGGGCCTTAATCATAGGTGGGACATAGATCTGAGTATGAGGTAGTTATTACAATATTTTGTGTGCGTTTCTCAGTTGCAGTGTTTTGACTGCGGTTGAGTGTGTGCATATATTTATTAATTGCCAATTGCATAATTATAGTTATTCTGATTGCTGGTGTGTTTAATTGTTATGTCTTATTTCATAATGTATTGATCGGATGCACCGATCTTGAGATTTAATATTGTATAACTACGACTTATCAATTTATAACTATTGTCCCTACTTTTTGAATTAATACAGCATCGTGGCTTGCAAATTTTGCTCCCCCTTTTTATTGGCCTAGATTTATTATTTTTTAGGTTTGTGTACAACGGCACATTAATGTAATATTAATTTAAAATTGTTGTCCCTTTTTGTTACACCATCAACCGTGTGCCCACTGGAATCACCCACGGGTCCTGAACAGACAGTTCCACAAGAGTCAAGAACCAAGATCTCTTGGGCCACCAAGGAGCCACCAGAAGAATCGTAGCTGGTTCCCTGATGATCTTGTTCAATACCATCAGAATCAAAATCGGACTGGAGGAAAAGCATAGGCTAGATTGAACTGCCACACATGGGTCAACGCATCCACACCTAATGCTTGATCCGTCGGATTCAACGAGAATTATTTGTCCAGTTTGTGATTCTTCACAGAAGCGAACAGATCCACTTCGGGCATGCCCCTTAGATTGCATATCTGCCTGAACACGTCTGGATTCAGAGACCATTCTGATTCCTTTATTCGGGACCGACTCAGGAAATCCGCTACCTGATTCAAGGTCCCCTTTAGATGTACAGCTGTTAGGGACTTCAGTGTTTTCTTCTGACCACAGCAAGATCTCTGATGCCACCGTCATCAATCGCGAGGATCTCGCTCCCCCTTGACGATTTATATACGCCACCGATGTTGCATTGTCATTGTCTCAGGTGCTGTTTCAGCGCCCACAATGCCTCCTTCACCGCTATCAGTTCTCTCTGGCTCAGGGCCTTGGACCATTTCCCCTGCGCCGTCCAAGTCCTGCAATGGGCTCCCCAGCACCAAGCCGAAGCATCTGTAGTTACTATCATCGCCTTGGGATTCAACCAAGGCAGACCCTCTGAGAATCGATCTTCCTCTAGCCACCATTCCAGGGAACATTTCACTTCCTCTGGAATACGAAAAATTTCCTCCAACCCATCCTGGGTCCCGTTCCAATTCTTAAAAATATGCATCTGAAGAGTCTCATGGCCTGTCTTATGGAGGACGTCCTGCTTGCGCAAAAAAAAAAAAAAAAAAACGAACTGCCTCCTGAAGAATTAAATTAGAATTGATCTCGAATCCCAACTATGTCATCACTTGCGAGGGCACCAAACTTGACTTGAGGTTCAGAATCCAACCTAGGTGGGTTAACAGATTCAGGGTGTAACCGACCATACCTATTCCTCTCCGCATCAGATATGCCAGTGGTTCAGCCAATAGCTTTGCCTTCCCTTCGGCCTGGCCTCAGCTCCGAGGATTTTTACAGACAAACTCGACGTGCAAGATCCGGTCTCCGTCCTTTATTGCAAATCTCATAAAAGACTGAGCCTGAGCACTCATTGGTACTTGCCAATAAGTGTCCTTCAAATCTATTGACACCATGAAGGAACCCTGGAGAAGCATGCTCTTGACTGAAAAAATTGTTTCCATGCGGAAATGTTTGTACTGGACAGAGAAATTGAGCTTTTTTAGGTTCAGAATAAATCTGAACCCTCCTGAGGCCTTCTTTACTAGAAAGATGCTGGAGTAAAACCCGGTCCCCTGTTAAAGACGGGGAACTGGAACAATTACCCCCCTTGACCCCATGTCCATTAAGCTATCTTGAATAGCTTTCCTTTCTTCTTTGCCCTTGGGCAGAGGAGAAATCAAAAATTTTGAAGGAGGGGCTTGAGAAAAATATACGTGAAAGCCCTCTCTTACACCCTTTACAATGAATGGGCAATCCAAAAGGTCTTGCCAGGCCGTGTAAAAACTCTTTAGCCTGGCCCCAATAAGAAATTTGGCGTCTTTGCTTCCTGGGTTTAGCCTGGTAGGTCCCAAAGTGCAACCTCTAAAGTTAGCTTTTCCTGTAGAGGCTGCGGAAGAGGAAGAACCACCTCTGGACCTTTTAAAGGCATCCTTGTTAAGCAAGGAGCGTCTAAAAGAATTCCTGGGAAAAAATCTCTTGTTATCTGAAACCTTAGGCCGGGCTGGAAAACATTTATTCCTATCCGCGGTTCCTGTCCAAAACCTTTTCTAATTCTGAACCAAATGGAAACTGCCCCCTATGCCCCCCTGGGCATGGCACAAAGTCTCATTTTTGACCCAACATCTCCAGACCAGGTCCTCAACCAGAGTCCTGCGCACGGAATTGGTCACAGCCATGTTTTGTGCCAAAAATCTAATTGATTCAGCCATGGCATCTGTCACAAAAGCCGTAGCTGAAAAAAGGGTAGGTAAAGCTTTTTAACCTGGTTACCCAAACCCTCCGGGAGCCTCTGGGCCATAGGTGAAGAAGAAATCTGTTTTTTCAGCTCTTTCATCATCCGCAACAATTCAGATTTTTGCTCTTTATTAACCACTTTGTCCGTGCAGTATTGACAGAGGGGTTTCTTATAGGAATTTAGATCCCGAAAAAGGATTTAGGTACACTTTTGGTAGCTTTGTCCAGGGTCTTAGACTATAAGAAAATAGGGGGACGTGAGCTATATCCTATTTCCAATAAATATGCCCAAATAATAACAATCTTAAAAAATGAAAGTGACTTACCAGGGCAAAGCTGGGCCTCCTCCTCCCAGAATCGGCAGTCGACAGGTTGTTAGATGAATCCTGGTCCCCATTAGGAATATCTGTGGAAGCATTTTCCATCGGATCAAACATGGGCTCAATGCAAACATCCTCCGCCTGACCTGCCATTTTTCTGGTATAAGGCACCAAGGATTAGCCTCCTGAATCCGCCTAAGTAGAGCAGGAACAGAATCCTAATAATTGTCATTAACCCTTTTCAACATAATAGGAAAGGGAGGCCAACTGCAAAAGCTACCAAAACAACTGTGCTGCCCCTTTAAGGCCTAGCATGTGTTGTGGCTAAGCAGGATTATCCTGGAGCTGACTAATGAAGTCACAGCATTCCCAGAAGGAAGAAGCCTATTCCTACTTCCTGTGGGACACCTATAAGCCAAAATACGCCTTGCGCGCGTGTGCGTTTTCAGTACCTGAATCCGGCCCGGGGAGGAAGAACATGGGAAGACCACGATCCCAGAAAAAAACACCCGGGAACGTCTCCCAGCGCCTCCCAACTCCGGACTGCCAGCCGCCGCTGGAGGTGAGAAACTGCAACTGCAACTTGCAAGGACCGGTCGGGGAAGAGAGAGAAATCGCGCCATTCTCTCTCCTCCCCGCTTCTTAAAGGTAAAGTGTCCCAAAAATTGTAAAATTAAATTTAAGCTGGAAAAAAGGTTCCCAGAACAACCAATTATTCAGGGAACTTCCACACAATAAAAAATAACTATTCCAATAATAAAATATATCCCTAATCTTTATCATGGGTTCCGGCCACCCCGGCGGCTTCCAAAATTCATCCTCAGTAAGAGGGAAAAATAGCTTATCTCCCTTTGAAAAAAATCAAAGAATGGGATCTGGCCTAGAATCCCTGAGGGTATCCCGGGCCCCTGGCTTAGTAAGGACAAGGTCAAGATTTGGCCCTTAGGGGTGCTGGACTGTAGGCCAGCGTCCAGGCATTGCTGCAGAACTCCAAAATTTTGGGTACCAAGAACCTCCTACAGGAGTGGCCCTTAGAATCGCACCAAGGCACAAAAGCCCTCAAAGTCCTGTAGTAAATTCTAAAGGATTACTTTCAATGCTTGAATCAAGGTCTGAAATACCACGGAGGACAAACCCCACTCCTCCAATATGCTGGTCTCAACAGCCAAGCCGCTAAAGCCAGCACTGGAGTTGACCTTCTCCAACACCTGACCCAGAAGTGGCAGTGGCAGGAATGCGTAGAGCAGGCTGTACCCTGACCAGGGAATGGGCAGTGCATCGGTCGTCACAGCCAGGGGGTCTCACACCCTGGACACAAACCCCTGGACCTTCCGATCGCACCGAGATGCTAAGAGGTCCACATCCGGCACTCCCTAACGGTCACAGAAGGCTTGGAACACGTTCTGGTGAAAGGACCGTCTCCCTGCTCAAATAATTGGCCTGCAGATTCTTCACCCCTGGAATTTGAAAGTGAAGTTCCACCCACCTCATGATGCAACTCACTTCCTGGAATGCCCCCCCCCCCCAGCCATGGAACTCTCCAATTGTACCCTGAGGGTAAGGCCTCAGACCTGGGCAGACCAATGCCCGAGAACCAACAGAATTGCCCTCAGTTCCAACAGATTGATTGGAAGACTGCGCTCCCACGAGTCCCCAGAGACCCTGAAATGTCTGGTTGTCCCAGAACACCACCCCAACCCATCAGACTGGCATCTTTGGTCAGGATGACCCACTGGACCGTCAGGAAAGACACCCACTGCCAGCAACCGCTGGTCCAATTAAGATGTCGTCGATCATTGTCCGTCAATATGAAGCAATAGTACAACCTCTGCACAGTCCTGCACAGAGGCCTGGAGTGGAACTGGACATACAGCCTCGATGGCAGACACCATCAGGCCAAGGAGACACATTCCCTGCCTGATCGTAGCATGTTCATCTGTCAGCAGCGACCTCACCGCCTCCTGAAGAGTCATGCACCTATTCCCCAAAAGAAGTACCCGTGCCTGTCGAAAATCCAATGTCATACCTAAATAGGTCACCACCATGGAGGGAACCACCTGGGATTTGGGGTATTTGATCACCCACCCGAAAAGTTCCAGCGTGGACAGGACTGTCCGAACATCCCACAGTGCCTCTGCCAGAGATGGGGCTCGGATGAGCAAGTCATCCAGGTATGGAGGCAGGTTGTGCACAACTTGCCTCCGCAGAGGGCCACAAACTGAAAATGTTGGTGCCCAAAGCGCAGGTATTGGTGGTGAGCAGGGAAGATAGGGACATGCAGATCAGCATCCTTTATGCCCACCGCGGCCAGAAAATCCCTGTTGCAGCGATGTCACGACCATCCTTAGAGATTCCATGTGGAACTTCCGCATCTGAACGTAACTGTTTAGATTCCGGAGATCCAGAAGGACGGCCTGACAAAACCTAGCAAGTTTAGAATCCTGAAATCCTTAATTCTGGGGCCTATTTCTTTTTCCTAAGGTTTGGGATTAGAAGTAACATCATGCTTACATGTTAAAAACCACTGTGAATGCTTCTTACTGGTTCTGTTCTCTGGCCTCCACCATCCCTGCCAGGAATTACGCCATTAGGCACAACCACAACAGCACAGTCCCGGTGGCAGCACTATACAGACTCCGGAGCCCAGCACCACCGCGACAAGGGGCCAGACCTCTTCCTCATGCCTTATCTTGAAATAAAGCAAGAAACAGTCTTATATTTCATGAGATATTTAAGGGCAATTTACAAAATCAACACCAAAGTGAGAAATAAATTCCCCTGCACCTGTGCACTTTTGCAGCAGAGGAACAGATTTCAGTTTCTATAATTGTTACTTCAAAACAAATAACAGCAGCTTATAGGGAATTCAAAATTGTTTATTCATTTTTAATGTGCTTCTATGTAGGCTGTAGGTCAAGCTGTATTAGATCTTTAAAGCAAACGTAAACGCAGGATTTTCACTCACCAGGGTTTTAGTCCACTTTACATCGGCATCCTAAGTCAGGATGCCAGTGTAAAGCTCCTATGGTACATGCACAGGCAAGTTAGAATAGATTTTTTCTATTGTCAGAATCTATTCTGAATGGAGTGCCAGCTGACCCCCTTCAGGCATGAAGGTATGGTGACACCTGCACCACTGGGCACCCAGAAAGGTAAATTTCAGGTTGAATGTGTCACTAGAAAGGTTCGGAATGACAGTTGGGGGCTTCTGTGCATTAGTAGGTCCATATTGTAAACAACAGACTGGTCTGGGAGATTTATTTAGCATCTTGAGTGGGTGTCTCACCACCGCAAACTTCAGAAAGGATGCCTATTTCCAGTCTGTTTAAAGCAGGGCGAAGATCCAGGCAATGCAAAGAACCAGCGCAGAGCTAGATGACCATCATCCTCCTGCAGGGGTAAGGCAGGTTAAAGTGGAAGTCCTTGTGTCAAAATGTGCAGTGGCACCCCACTACACATGCCCCCACCAGGAAGCTACCAGGCCATCCATTTTTGTTTTAGTTCCTCTTTAAAGCAGACCAAAACCCTATTTAGGGAAGCCCCTGCCAAATGAATCCCCGGGATGTGCATCAGTTAAAAAGCCATTCAGGTCTGCTTGGATCGGTGAGCAAACAGAGAAGCGATGTCACAAGAGGACCTAGCGTGCACTGCGGGATCAAGAACTAGGTGGGATAACGTGGATTCTGGGAAAGCGGACCTTCAGCATCATTTAAAGTGGACCAACACCCAGGATTTTGACTATCCTGGGTGTTGGTCCACTTAGGTGGGGCACCTGAAACCCCCCCGATCGGCGCAAAAACTCACCTCTCCCCGCTCCCACGTGACCTCGTCCGGCCAATGACAGCGCTCAGAGCAGCTCTGGTATGCGCGTCCAAAGCCGCTTGGACGCATACCAGAGCGCTGTCATTGGCTGCGTCTCTCGCTTCCCTCTAACAGGGAGCGCTCCTGCGCCGGCCATTCACAAAACGGCCGGCGCGGGAGCGCGCCCTGCTAGAGGGAAGCGAGAGACGCGGCCGCGTCTCGCGCATGTGCCGTTGGATCGCTGGTAAGTTGAGGATTGTGGGCCTCCTGGGGGGTTCCTCCCCGCGGGACATCCCGATTTCGGATGCCCCGCGGGGAGGGATCTGATCGGTCCGGGAATCTTATAGATTCCCGGGCCGATCCCCCCTGGGTGTTGGTCCACTTTAATGAAAAGTCCAAACCTTTAAAAATCTATTCCCCAGCATCTAAAATTAATATATTTAAAGTTTTTAATCACTTTTTATTCTTTGTTTCACTGGCCTGCAACTCTGTTCAGCACGCTAGGATACGGGTGCCGCCATCCTGGCTCAGTAGCATCACATACTGAGTAGAGGAGAGGGGTCATAAGTGCAGGGTTATAGCTGTGCTTTGCACAGACAGAGCAAAGCTGGGGGTCAGAAAAAGGTCAGCAATCCCAGAATGCAGAGCGGCACAGTCAGAAGGCACTTCCTGTTTGCAGGCTGCCTGCACCTCCATGGGCCGCCATCTTGGATGTTTAAAGTCTCAGAAAATGCAACAGATGCAGGTAGGAAGATTTTTAATGTGAGCAATCTGTATGTACAGAACGGGGGAAACATATAAGATAGATTCTTATTTAGGGTGAAGGTCCGGTTTAAGACTACGGGTGCATCCCAAATACGGATGCCTCTAGGGCAAGCTTTCACCTGACCCAACAGACTTACATACTGGGGCTGGGTTATGAGGGTTTTGCTCCACAAAGCCATCAGCAGGATTTTACTATTATAGTGATAGGACTGTTTTCCTGTTGCATCCCCATTTAGGTTACCGCGCAGTGTGAGCCCCCACCCAAGACCACAAACTCAACTTTCCACTGTTCCCACAGGGCACTCGCTCAATCAGCACTTTATGCTGTGCATACTCGCGTAAGGTAGGCCAGGGATGTGAGCCCAGCATGAAAACATGTTAGGCAGCGAAAGTGATTGTGGGCCTGTCTGGGGAATTCACACGGTGGAACATCCTGAATCAGGATGCTCCAGGAGCACTTAGCCAGCGTTGAGGTGATCGGTTCACTGTAATAGGGACCCATCACCAAGATTCTCACTTATTTTCATTTATCCTGGCGATAGGTTCTTGGCCCTGGGACTTCCCAATTTAGGTCACTCCATTCTGTGAAAGCCCCCAGATCGCCCACACAACTTACCATTCCCACAAATGCACACACTCTCAGCCAATCAGTGCTTTATGTTATGCATACTAACGCATAGCATAAAGCGCTGTTTTGAACTAGGCATCACCGGTTTCCCTATCTAAATGGCTGGGAGCAGGAGCGAACCTCAGCCGCAGGGAAGACCCGGCCCATGATCATTGAAAGGTTAAAGATTTCGAGCCTATCCCAAATCGAGAGGCCCCAGAGGCGCTTAGCCAGCCTAAAGACGACATGGTCTCGTTAGTAATAGGTGCACTTCAGCAATCTGCGCACGTCTCAACCGGAAAAAAAGCAAAAGCCTGTACGTGTGCCATGGGATCACTGGAAAGGTGAGCAAGGCAAAACAAGCCGCTTATAGTCCCTTCAGAGTCCCAAAGTTGGATGCCCCACAGGGAGGGATTGATCGGCCCGGGAATCTATCCTGCAGGGTGTTGGTCCACTTGAAGTAGCATGTACCATGGGACAAAGAAGGCAACTATAGTCTGCTAACGGCGGGGTTTCTCACACAACGTGAAAATCACAGGTTTTGGTCCACTTTAAACTAAGTATATGCACCCTATCCATACCTCAGGGACCTCACGTGATCACAGTCGCTTCAGAACATTCTTGCACAATATTGGCCTTTAAAAAAAAAAGACACCAGCACACAGCCAAGCTAAATCAGCGGTAAAACACTGCCTGTGGGCCACTTTTCACTTTAGAACCGCGCAAAGGCTTTTACACGTGATTGCTTCATGTGATAAATTACAGAGGTGTTAATTCAATTCATAGAGTCTATGCAAAAGACAAAAGGCGCGTTTGCAGTCAGTCAAGCTCCCACGCAAGTGCCGAGCATAAAACTAACAGCGAGTATAAGACTCGCAGCTACCTGCACACAACGTGGGGGTTCCTTTACAAACACAGCGTGAGGAATTTCGTGTACACGCGCCCCAAAACCACCCCACAGCCGGACATGGCCGCTCACCGAAAGCGGGAAGAAGTCTGAAGTAAAACGGAGGAGACGCGGTCTCGTCAGGTTGCTGTTACGCAGGAGCGTAACCTGTTGTGAGGGGGCGGGGCTTGCACCTCATAAGCCTTCTGTTGGAGGCGGGGCTTGCACCTCATAAGCCTTCTGTTGGAATGTTGGAGGTGGGCCTCGTGTCGCCACGATGTTGACGAGCCTGAGTGGCGGGAAGTTTGCACCAGAGAAACCGCTAGACGTGTGGCAAAGTATAACGCCCTGTAATATTTTCCTGTAAGGGATTGCAGCTTCCTAGTATAGCATCATTTTTCAGGGTGGGGAAGGGGGGACAATGTTTTAATTAAGCCACGCCCCCACACTGAGGGATGGATAGGAGATTGTAACACATACCTACCAAGTTTTCAGGGTGGGAAAGAGGGACATTTGTTAAATTAGACCACGCCCCCTCATTGATTGATGGGTAGGAGATAGATTGTAACAGTTAAAACAACATAAACACTTTAAACCGGACCTTCAGCGTGATTTAATGAAAAGCCCAAACTCTTAAAAAATGATTCCCCAGCATCTAAAATTAATATATGTTAAGTTTTTAGTCACTAACTTATTATTCTTTCCCCCACTGGGCTGCAACTCTGCTCAGGAATTTAGGATACGGGCGCCGCCATCTTGACTCAGAAGCATCACACTTACTGAGGAGAGGAGAGTGGGATAAGGTACAGGGGAGCGGGTTATAGCTGTGCTTTGTTCAAACAGAGCAGAGCTGGGGTCAGGAAAAGGTCAGCAATCCCAGAATGCAGAGCAGCACAGTCAGGAGGCACTTCCTGTTTGCAGGCTGCCTGATAAGATGGCGGCTTCCATAAGCCGCCATCTTGGATGTTTAAAGGCTCAGAACATGCAGTAGATGCAGGTAGGATGATTTTTAATGTGGGCAATCTGTACGTACCGGGTGTGGGAAACATATAAGATAGACTCTTATTCAGAGTGAAGGACCGCTTTAAATAGACAAATGAATCATTTATTGGTGCAGATCTGCATGTTACACCTCAAAGAGGGATACATTAAAACAAGGGACAGGGGGACATGGACTCAAAAGAGGGACAGTCCCTCTAAATCAGGGACACTTGGGAGGTATAGTAGCACAACAATATAAACACTTTGAATAGGCAATTTAAACATTTATTGATGTACATCTGCATCTTACACTTCAAAGGGGGACAAATAAGAATAACAAGGGACATGGGCACAGAAGAGGGACAATCCTTCCAAATCGGGCCAGTTGGGAGGTATGTTGTGTATCAGAAACTCTGCTTATAGGTTTTCTCCTTTTTGAAGAAGGCATTGCAGTTCTGTTTTTGTTTTTAAAGCAGACCTAAACCCAGGGCCAGCTTCAGGTTTATGTGAGCTCTTGGCTTTGGGCAAAACGGTCTCAGTGGGCCGTTTGGCATGCCTTCAAACTGTCCATTTGGAGGGACTGTCCCTCTGGAGTCCATGTGCCCCTGTCCCTTGTTCTCATTTGTCCCTTTTTGAGGTTTAAAGAAGGACAAAATGTGATTTGGACTATCCCGGGTATTGTTCTGTATCCCGGGGCATCCCAAGTTGGGATGGCCCACTGTGCTAAACCCCATAGATTGCACAGAAAAACAGCAACGGTGCATGCACAGGCTCTCGTCCAATCTGAGCCATTTGCCATGTTTATTTTAGTTGGCAATGGGATTATTTTGACTTAAATGGGAATGAGAGGCCACAGCCCCAGCAGCGCATGCTCCTGTCCCAGCCTATCTTTAAGTGGACCAAAACCCACAGAGATCCGGGGGCCAATTGATTCCCTCCCCCAGGGCATCCAAAATAGGGATGCCCCGCTGTGTGAAAACCCTCCACCTTCTTTTCCGGTTCAACGGCGTACGCTCAAGCCACAGTCGCATCCCTGCTATCCCTCTAGCAAGACACGTGCCCGCGCCAGGCATTTCTGAATGGCCGGAGCGGGTACTCCCTGTTAGAGGGAAGCAGGGGATGCATTGGTTTGCAGAAGGCAAAAGACATGTGTACTGCTCCCTACATGAAAGTCTTGACACAATAGTCTACTGTTCCCTCTGAAAAAGAATGGTAAGTGCAGAGACCTGTCTTTTAAAGAGGACTAGCACTCCATGTATGCAAAGAGATGGGTAAGGTTATATTTGCACACAGCATAAATTCAAACAGGAACACATAGTCCAACGTTTCGGGGGTTACCGCGAGCCCCCTTCATCAGGGATAACAACATGTTATCCCTTATCCCTGATGAAGGGGGCTCGCGGTAACCCCCGAAACGTTGGACTATGTGTTCCTGTTTGAATTTATGCTGTGTGCAAATATAACCTTACCCATCTCTTTGCATACATGGAGTGCTGGTTTTCCTTGCGACTCATGGACTTGCGTTGTCACCGCTAACCGTGCACCTCCCGTCTGATATTTGGTAGGTGTGCGGCGGCAAACGAGACTGTTTTAAAGAGGACTGACACACATGAATTTCACTTTTCTGTGTGTTGTTCCTCTCTGTGTGTACACCCCCAGGTCGCCCGCTTCACTCACCTTCCTTCCACTCCCACAACGCAGACTCGGGCAAGAGCACTGATTGACTCGCTCGCTGTCACTCGGCTCTCTTTGGCACCGAGGACAGCTAAGCCACCTGAGCAGCTAAGCGGCGCCAAAGGGAGCCGGGCAGCGCTGGCAGCCATGGCATCGGGCGCAGGCGCATGCACGGCTAGGGGTGAGAGGAGATTCAACCAGAACGCACAGACACGTCAAGGGTGAGGGGGGTTTAAGGGGGTTTCACACAGCGGGGCATCCTAATTCAGATTGGTTTCAGGAATTATTTTTTGTAGTTCCCTACACAACCAAGTTGATAACACCTCAACATTCCCTCTTCCCTCAACGTTCCTCAGATTAAAAGACCGACCAGGTATGGACTTACCTGAACTCACTTCATCTTGGTGAAGGCTCTCAGTGCCGTTGCAAGTCCGAATGGCAAATTGGAATCTTGGATGGCAAATCTGAGGAAACGTTGGTTAACTAGGTCAGTATGTTTAAATAAGCCTCTTTGTGTAGCTGACTGGCCGAACTGATAGCCTCACAGGGTCTTATCGACATCTGGATGGAGTGTCACGACTACACTTTTTTCTCAGCAGCAAAAAAGACATATTACCATATTGACAATATTTTTTATCATGCTCTTTGGTCCCAAAAGTCGCTTAGATGTAAAAGTGGAGTGCGCTTAGTCCAATCATGCTGCGGTCTTAGTCTGCTTTAGGGGGTCTGTGGACAAAACAGAGTAGCTTTAGATGGAGACTATTTTTATTGGGAGGAAGGCCTGAAAGACCTGGGGGAATTTTTTGAGCATAACCGAGTGGTGGATACTAATCCAACAGTGAACTGGTTGTCTCATAAGGCTTATTCAGATAGCAACTAGATTAAAAAGAAAAGGACTCACGATTTATATTAAACCTGCTTTTTACAACAAAAGCAGAGAAATCCCTAAGATGGAATCAGGCATGATGTCATATGTAGATCAGGCAAGATGTTAGTATAAAAAAACATCTCCTTCCCTTAGATTAGAGCAAGTAAGTGTGTTTTGTCTCAGAAGCTGAAAGAAGTGATTGTGTAGATTTAAATATATCGGACTGCCGGGTGGCACTCTGGTAATACCGGTGCACAGTCTGCTATGCGCTGCGAGGAAGTGCAGCTGTCCTTTGTGTTAATGTTAGTAACCATGTCAAGGGGCGGGACCGCTGACCTACTTCCGGCCGGAGTATTGCAGTGAGTCCCAAGCCTCGTTCTCAAATGCGGCTGATGATGCACTTCAGGTGCCTCGTGCTGACTGACACCGGTGTTTCCAATTTTCTATTATGATGCTGGAGGAGTATTTAGGGGACACAGGGGGGGACAGACAGTCTATACTTGTCGCCCAGATGAAGTAACGGGAGGTCCGTTACGAAACGCGTTGGTTGGCTGGGACGGGGCGAGGTGCTCGGCACATGTCTGCCTGGTGAAGTTCACATAGCACATGTTATGATTTACTGCACTGTTTTTCTATGTCTTTTTCCCCTCAGTGTTTTCATTAGGGTAGAGTGATACTGATAGCACTGGATTGCACTTTACTGATGTATATTTGTATAAAATAGGATTGCATATAGGATAGTTTAGACACATTTTATAAGCTGGTTGATATTGTATACTGATGTCTTTGTAGACAACACGGGGTTAATAATTGTATGTATATAGATGTATATAGGATAGTTTATACACATTATATAAGTTGGTTGATATTGTATATTGATGTTTTTGAAGATAACACGGGGTTAAAAATTGTATGTATATAGATGTACTAGGCATACATGTGTTCTTGTAGTCCTCCCCCTCATGAGATGTGTGTTTTTAAACTTTTTTTATATTGGATGAATAATACATTGAATACATTTTGTTATAAGAGTATGTGGTGGTGCCAGTTGTTTGGTTAGGCATTGTTTTGGGGTCTTGTGGGATCCCATGCTCTGGAGATTATTGTAATTTCTTGCCAACCAGGCACACCAGTTACTACTAGGTACTTTAAAGTGGACCAACACCCTGAGGTGATCGGCCCGGGAATCTATAAGATTCCCGGGCCGATCACCTCACACACCGCGGGACATCCGAGATCGGGATGTCCCGCGGAGTGTAAACCCCCCAAAAGCCCCGAAAAACCTTACCTCTCCAGCCGCTGCTTCGGCCGCCGCCGCCTCACTCGCGCTCCTCTAGAAGTGGACCAATACCCAGGATAGTCAAAATTCTGGGTGTTGGTCCACTTTAACACTAGCTGGTGCGTTTTTTTCTTTCCTTTTTTAAATATATTGGAAACATGGTTAGGAGAGAGGGGAGTGAACCAGGTTCTCTGCCTCCCAGAGGGAATTGATGGAGCATACAGGAGATGGCCGCATCAAGAACACCTGGTCCGAATGGATTCTCTAATATGTATTACAAACAGTTTGTACAAACCCTGGACCCTCACATGGTTTTATGGCACAATAGTATTAAACAAGGGGCACAGAGGCTTTGCTCGCCAATATAGTGGCAATACCAAAGAATGGAAAAAATCCCACGAAACGCTCTAGTTATTGTCCGATCTCACTGATTAATAGTGATTTGAAGGTATTTATCAAGATATTAGCAAAGCGAATAAATCGTTTCTTAGTTTCAGCAGTAATCCATCTGGATCAGGTGGGCTTTATTCCTGGGAGGCAGGGACCTGATCAAACAAGGAGAGCCATTAATATCATCTCCCTCCCCAGGGAGCGTTGGGAATAGGGGGCACCCGGAGGATGGGATGCTCCTGTCAGTTGATGTCCAGAAGGCTTTTTAATACCCTATCCTGGGATTATGTGAAGATTAATTTACAAATAATGGGTTTTGGAGAGGGGTTCCTAACAATTTTTGGCACCCTTTACTTCAAACCCAAGGCCTCCGTTTTAATAAATGGATATGCCTCTGAACCTCAACTGTGGGACCAAACAAGGGTGTCCTCTATGTCCCCTATGAAAATGGAGCCACTGGAAGAGAAAGCAGGTATTTAGGGGGGGTGAAGTATGGAGCTAAAGAGCATAAATGTGCTCTTTGCCACTACTTGCTCCTGTTTGTAACCAACCCAGAGACCACAATTCCATCTATTTTTGATACATTAGATGAATTTTCGAGGATTAACAGGACCAAGTCATCAACATTAAATATTAGTTTAAAGTGGACCAACACCCAGGATTTTGACTATCCTGGGTCTTGGTCCACTTCGGTGGGGCACCCCCGATCGGGGTGCCCCGCTGTGTGAAACCCCCCCTAACCCCCCGAAAAACTCACCTCTCCCCGCTCCCAGCGCCGACGTACAAGCGAGGATCAGGAACGTCTAAGCGGCAGCCGCCGCCGCCGCCTCCCTCGCGTCACTTTCGGCGCGCGCGCGCCCCCGCCGGCCATTCGCAGACGCCCGGCGCGGGCACGCGCACGCCTACAGGAGCGCGAGGGAGGCGGCGGCGGCCGGCCGCCGCCGAAGATAAGGTAAGGAGTTTGGGGTGTTTGGGGGGGTTTCACCCCGCGGGACATCCCGATCTCGGATGTCCCGCGGGGTGGGGGGTGATCGGCCCAGGAATCTTATAGATTCCCGGGCCGATCACCCGTGGGTGTTGGTCCACTTTAACACCGGAACATACAGATAGGTTGAAGGGGCTATTTGATATTCGTTGGGAATCTTCAGATAGTACTTACCTGGGTATTAAGTTGACTCCAATACTTAAAGTGGACCAACACCCTGAGGTGATCGGCCCGGGAATCTATAAGATTCCCAGGATGATCACCTCACACACCGCGGGACATCCGAGATCGGGATGTCCCGCGGGGTGTAAACCCCCCAAAACCCCCGAAAAACCTTACCTCTCCAGCCGCTGCTTCCGCCGCCGCCGCCTCACTCGCGCTCCTCTAGACGTGCGCGCGCCCGCGCCGGCCGTCTCTAAATTGCCGGCGCGGGCACGCACACGTCAAGAGTGACGCGCGGGAGGCGCCGACTGGGAAGCTGCTTGTACGTCGCTGTCAATCAGATTGGACGGCGCGGCCACGTGGGAGTGGGGAGAGGTGAGTTTTGGGGACTTTCTGGGGGGTTTCACACAGCGGGGCACCCCCGATCGGGGTGCCCCGGGGAAGTGGACCAATACCCAGGATAGTCAAAATCCTGGGTGTTGGTCCACTTTAAACCAGACCTTCAGCATGATTTAATGTAAAGCCCAAACCCTTAAAAAACTATTCCCCAGCATCTAAAATTAATATATTTCACGTTTTTAGTCACTTATTATTCTTTCCCCCACCAGGCTGCAACTCTGTTCAGGACTCTAGGATATGGGCACCACCATCTTGACTCAGAAGCATCACACATACTGAGGAGAGGAGAGTGGGATAAAGTACAGGGGACGGGTTATAGCTGTGCTATAGCTGACAGAGCAGAGCTGGGGTCAGGGAAAGGATATCAATCCCAGAATGCAGAGCGACGCGGTAAGAAGACACTTCCTGTTTGATATGTCTTATATGTTTCCCACACCCTGTACATAAACATTGCTCACATTAAAAATCATCCTACCTGAATCTACTGCATGGTATGAGCCTTCAAACATCCAAGATGGCGGCTCATGGAGCATCAGATATGCTCTTATTCAAGGTCCGCTTTAAAGATATGTATAGATTAAATTGCTTGCCACTATTTAAAAAACTCAGAGAAGCCCTCAGGAGATGGGCAACAAAACCTCTATGCTGGATGGGGAGGGTGGCAGCAATTAAAACGGACCTTCTTCTGAATGTACTATATTATTTTAGAGCCCTCCCTATTGCAATTCTGGGGGGAGATTTGGAAAAATTGCAGAGGGATATTTTGATATTCATATGGAAGTGTAACATAAAGAGAATGAACAAAACCACGTTACGTGCGACCAAAGAACAGGGAGGGTTGGGAGTTCCCTGTCTTATGAAATATTTTCAGGTAGCCAGGGTCTCACAACTTTCAGTGATATTTAGAGACATGGAAAAGCTGGAATGGATGGAAATAGAGACAGAGGGGTGCTCCTGGAATCGATCCTTTGTACCTCTAATAGACATTGCCAAAAGATAACATGTCCAGTGGCCTTAGAGATGCTACGGACTTGGGATAGAGGGGGAAAGAAGGGTCACCTTACATCAGGGGGCACCCCACTTTCTCCATTATTTGTTTACCCCAACTTTGAGCCAGGTATGGCGATTGGAGGGAGATGGTGGCATGTAAATAAACTGTTTAGGATGGGACATTTTTTCCAGAACTCAAAGGTTATTTCAATGGAGCATCAGAGAGAGATACCATCTACCTTCAAAGGGGCATTATAGAGCGATTCAAATTCTACCCGATAGAAATCCAAAAAATGTACATAATGGGGTGATAGAAGAATATACAAATTTTGAAAGGTTTTGTATTAAAAACCTGGGAGGGTAAGGGGGTATCTCCTTGATTTATGCTTAATTAATTTGGAAAAAAACCTACCGTACCTTATATGGAGCGCTGGGTGCAAGATCTAGAGCACGGGTACTCAACTGGCGGACCGCGGTCCGAATCCGGACCACAGACGCCATTTGTCCGGACCGCTGCCCAGGGCTGGTGTAGTGTCCCTGGAGCCGTTTCACAGAACGTAACTGCCGCGCTAAAATGATATTTCTTGTCCTATCCGGCCGCGCTTCCAGCAGAGCTCTCACTTAGCTGTGCGCTGTCTTTTAGTGCCCCCCACAGGACACACAAATATATTTTTAGTTCCTGCCACCTGTCTCCCTGCTACCTCGACCGACCGGCCGCTCACTGTCGGCAAGATCATCGTGCACTGGCAGCGCCGTAGGGAGGAGGATGGCTGGAGAGGATAGAGCAGAGCAGAGCGGAGAGGAGCCGGGAGGCGCGGGAGCAAAGCCTGTCATGCTTTGCTGCACACAGGCTGCAGACAGGCGGCGGAGCACGGAAGCAGCCAGTGTGCTGACATCATTGATTCATCATTAGCATCAGGCAGCGTCAAGGAGGAGCAATGCTGGACGACAGGATCGCACAAAGTGTAAGTTAGGGATACAGTCATTCTGATAGGGTCATTTATTTAATGCTAAAGCCCCCTCCTAGCCCCCCCCCAAGTGCTTCACCTTTAAAGTGGATCTAAAGTCTCATAAGACTCATAGTCTGCCTGTTTATTTCCCACAGGGCCAAAGTAAGGAGGCATAACTAAGCAGACTAAGAGTCTTTTAAAACTTTTGCTCCACCTTCAAGAGAAAAGTCAGCCTCCCAGGAAGGCATAATTCCTCATCCCTGGGGCATCCCAAATCAGGACCTAGGCCTGTCTCTGAGACTGTGTGCATCCCCAGGGATCCCCAATTGATCCCATGGCAGGTGAGAGGCATACTGCGTCAGCCAGCTACTGACCTGCAACCCCACCTACCCCCTCCTTCCCAGCCACTGACCTGCACCCCACCTACCCCCTCCTTCCCAGCCACTGACCGGCACCCCACCTACCCCCTCCTTCCCAGCCACTGACCTGCACCCCACCTACCCCCTCCTTCCCAGCCACTGACCTGCACCCCCACCTACCCCCTCCTTCCCAGCCACTGATCTGCCCCCTCACCTACCCCCTCCTTCCCAGCCACTGACCTGCACCCCCACCTACCCCCTTCTTCCCAGCCACTGACCTGCACCCCACCTACCCCCTCCTTCCCAGCCACTGATCTGCCCCCTCACCTACCCC
Source organism: Gastrophryne carolinensis (assembly GCA_027917425.1). Lineage (NCBI taxonomy): Eukaryota > Metazoa > Chordata > Amphibia > Anura > Microhylidae > Gastrophryne > Gastrophryne carolinensis. The sequence continues at coordinate 158,370,324 of CM051243.1, forward strand.
CTCCTTCCCAGCCACTGACCTGCACCCCACCTACCCCCTCCTTCCCAGCCACTGACCTGCACCCCCACCTACCCCCTCCTTCCCAGCCACTGATCTGCCCCCTCACCTACCCCCTCCTTCCCAGCCACTGACCTGCACCCCACCTACCCCCTCCTTCCCAGCCACTGACCTGCACCCCACCTACCCCCTCCTTCCCAGCCACTGACCTGCACCCCCACCTACCCCCTCCTTCCCAGCCACTGACCTGTACCCCCACCTACCCCCTCCTTCCCAGCCACTGACCTGCACCCCTCACCTAATTACCTCCAATACCATTGACCTGCACCCCTCACCTAATCCCCATCCCAGTCACTGACCTGCACCCCTCACCTTATCCTGCTCCCAGCCACTCACATGCACCCTCATGCTTTGCTGCAGATAGATGAAAGAGCATGAGAGCAGCCAGTGTGTGGACCTGTTGACTTGCAATTCATTATTGCCAGACACCTAACCCTCACCCCAGCTGCTGGACCTGTACCCTTCACCTAACCCTCACCCCAGCTGCTGGACCTGTACCCTTCACCTAACCCTCACCCCAGCTCCTGGACCTGTACCCTTCACCTAACCCTCACCCCAGCTCCTAGACCTGTACCCTTCACCTAACTTTCTCCCCAGCTGCTGACTTGCACCCCTCACCTAACCCTTCTACCCATCCACTGACCCTCACCTATCCCCCCCAAGCAGCTGATCTGCACCTCCCCTAACCCTTCTCCCAGCCCGTGACATGCACTCTTACTTAACCCCCCCCCCCCCCCCCCCGACTCCCTCACACCAAATTGGCCTTATTGCTAGGGGACCAGGGTTCTTTACTGTCGGTGTGCAGGTCGGACCTTCATTCCACGGCAGACCCTGGTAAGTGGACCTCCACTGAAAGTAGTTGAGTACCCCTGATCTAGAGGAACAGTTCCCACTAGAATGAAACTAATAAAAAAGGTGAAACATTCTTCCCTCAATGTCTCTGCCAGAAAGGCCAACATTAACAAGGTTTTATTTGACCCCTGACATGATTGTTAGCATGAGTAGAGGAGGTAATACAAGTTGCTTTAGAGTCTGTACTGTCAAGGGCAATATGCTGCACACCTGGGGGCTTTGCACATAGGTTAGGTTAGGAAAGCCACCGGAATGGCAGTCCAGCCTGAACCAGGCTTGGCATTGTGGGTACCACCCATGGTTTGGTGGGAAGAAGGGTAGATTGGGCAGTTTGATCCTTACTGCAGCACGGATCACAATTTCCCATGTGTCGAAAAAAGTGAATATATGTTTTAACCATTTCATTCAGAAGATTAGGTGGTTACTAATTAATGAAAAACTTTCAAGTATCATGACAAACTGACAACATTTGATTCCCGATTGGAGGAGTGGCAATTGTATTATAAGAATAGACAATGGCTTTAAAAGTGTGGGTTGTTTTGTTTCTTTCTTTTCTTCTGATCTGACAGAAGCTTGTGATGGGGTGGGGGATATTTTTAAAGGCTTTTTTTTTTTATTCTGTTAAATGCTTTGAAGGTTTTTTTACCATTATTGTATATGTTAAATTCAATGTTCAGATACTGAAATGTTGCTTGTTGTTCTCGACAAGAGATTGTAGGCTCAAGGTCTGAATGATATTTGAATGTATAAATGACTTAATAAAAATCACTGAACAGCAAAAAGGTGCCATCACTACACAGATCTCAGATGGAAGTACTACTAAACCGGCAGAGCGCCTATGCTGCCTGCCAACGATGCTCGAAGTATTAATAACAAATATGAATGAAAGTCACACGAATAAAAAATAAACTGCCCGGTGCGGATGGATGGCCTTTACTGAGTCTGCTGAAGGGAAGAGCCTCTTAGGCCTGACCTAGGTGACTTCCCGGTCCATCCAGGCGTTTTCCCTCCCCCTCCCCTCCTTTTTTGACCCCTTCCATCTTTTCACGGCACAATAGATGCTGTTTATTCTTACGCTCAGTGCTCCATGCCACAGATACCCTGCTTACCCGGAAAGTGTTGCAATGAGACCAGAGATAAACTTGTTGGTATTGGAGTTTTCTTTATTGATCTGTTATGCTTAAAATGTTAAGTACTTTCATGGAGTGATTTATGCATGTATTATCAAGCTGCTGTGTTGTTGTGTACATTGTATTCTAAGTATGTCACACACCCCGCTTCAGGTTACTAAATCATTATACATGGGTTATACCTACCGCTAGGTGGCACTCTTGCAGAGAAGTCCAAAAAACAACAAGCCCCTCCCGGTCTATACATACCTGGTACCTCCTAACAAATCCCCAGTGTTCTTCTCTGCAAGGTGGCGACAAGACAGAAGAAAGAAGTCTCCTGCTTGCAGGTAGCCGGGGTGACACCCCGGCCCCCCTCCCCATGGTCTATTTCTGCCCGGTTTTAGTTCTTTTACCCCTGACTGATTGGTAGCCTCCCAGCTTAGGCTGGTGGCCGGGCAATGGTAGATGGCACTTAGCAGTGCCCAGGAGATTAGCTCCTCCACTCGTCCCCATATTATGGAGCATAGTGGTAGTCCAGCCGTGGTGATCCGGATGTGGGATGCCCCTGTGTTAGGTAGGATAGGTCCCCCTATTGGCTTTCTCCCCGTCGGTTTTATTATTGTTGTACTTGTGTGTGTGTGTGTTTGTGCAACTGTATACAGGCTTTGGCGAGGACGGGTGCCTGGGGCCGGCCCGTCGGCTCGCCTGGTCTCTCTTTGTCGGCCTTAGCCCCCGGGATGGCGCTTCTGTCGGAATCGGGGGGGGGGCGGGTCGGGCGGCGCAGTGCCGCCGGCCCGCCGCTCTCCTCTGGAGGACAGGCGCCATTCCTCGGCGCCCGCGTCGCGGTCTGTTCCTCAGGCCGGCGGTGGGCGGGGCCGGGCGCGCCGGCCCGCCTGGCTGTCGGGGCACCGAGTGTCTCTGCTTGGCACCCACTGGCGGTGTTTAGTGTTACAGGCGGGTCCGGGAGGCATGCGTGCCGCCGGCCCGCCTGACGGCACTTGCGGGCGCCATTCCGTGGCGCAATCCCGGAGGGGTGGGCGGGGCCGTGTCCTTCTGGCTTGGTGAGGGGCGGGGCCACAGCGTTTCCCGCTTCTTGCTGGGCCCGCCCCTCTTCTCCTCTCGTTCCTCCATGGCGCAGCCGCCATTGCTGTTTGGATCAGGTAGGCGGTTTCTTCTTTTTCCTGTTGGGGTACCGCTGGACAGGGGGGTGGGCAGCCTTGGCTTGGGCCCCCTTCCTCGCCGATCAGGGGGGGGGGGGGCGTCCTTCCCTTTGTCTTGGTCCCTGGCCAGCTGGCAAGGAGCTACTGCGGCCTGGTCCACATTAACCTTGCCTGTGTATCTATATATGTGTTTTTACATATGCATATATATTTATATTTTCCCATATATATATTCCTCCCTTAGGTATATATATTTATAAATATTTTATGCAGACTGCCTTGGTCTCATCATTGTTATTTAATCATCCAGGTGTTATGGTGTGTTTGTTGACGGCTGTCTTTTGTTTTTCAGATCCCGGGATCCCACGCTGCGGGGCTCTCCCGGTCTTATATACCTGGCTAGTTGGGGGGGCCATTGTTTGAATTAAAAATTTTTTGTGTCCAAACTCCAAAATTTTGGGGATAGCTATTTAGTCAGTACTGAAGGGGCATCCCGGGTCGCGTTAGGCGTAAATCCCTGGTTACTACATATACCATAATTTCACCATATGGAGGCTACCAAAGATACCGGAAATGGCTCTTCGGGGCAGTCCAGGCTCTGTGGGGGGTGTGGGTCTCCGCTCCCAGGGGATGATGTCATTTTATGTATTCCATGTGGTAATAGACATCCGTTTGGGCTACGGATAAGAAATGTGGGCAGCACCAGTAAATATTTCTATAGGTGCACTGCTCTGTGGGTTAATACCCAAAAACCAATTGTATTAGTTTGGGGTAACCTCTACACCCCCTGCCAAAAAGCCCAACAGAGACTCACTATTGCACTCAAACAATCAATTTATAAATCCATTTTATTGTAGCATATTGTTTAAAACCAATTTAAAAACAATTTTACTGAACCATATGCATGGTAAGCCACCAGGGGGCGCACTCCCTCATTAACAATACAATCTCATATACATATAAGTAATTTCAAAGTGATTCTGTGCTAATCTATCAATAAATTCATATATATACAACTATTCTAAAACTTAATATACAATTCACAATTAATATCCTCACCCTAATAAAGTGCCAGTGCTTCCATCACAAATAGTCCCTTGTGCAAAATATTTAAGCCCATTCACAAAGAGCAAGGGCACACAGACAACACACAACAAACAAGTGCTTACTGTTAGTATGGTGACAGGCAGGCCCCCCTCAGGCGCAGACCAACGCGTTTCGAGCCCCCAATGGGCTCTTGCTCACGGTCAGTATGTGTGTGGGGACAGAGGGCCACAGCCCTCCTTAAATACATACCCTCCTGACCACTCCCACGCCTGGCCCCAGCTGCATGTGGTGATTGCATACTCCGGCCGGAAGTACACAAATCACCACAACTGCACACACTGGTCCTGGCCCCATCCCCCACGCTGATAGGTGAGAGGTGGATGGTAATGGGCCAGATACAGCCAGGCAGGGGAGCCATCGTTCAGGAACACATTTAACCCCTTCCTCACTTATCTTTATACATTTCCTGCTACTTGCTTAATCCAAAGTCTTGTTTGCACATAATCTATATTTATACTTAACGGCATCTAATATATACATCACATTTTATAGGTAAATACACTTTACAACTACCAGTCACAGTACAGCTGGATTTCCTCTGCATCTATTTATACAATTTCAATAACAGGAGGAGAGGGACAAAGATCCAGAGAAAGTTTTTTCAATCCACAGAATTTTTATCAGTTGGCTTCTTTCTCAATAAGGTTCTAATATTAAACATCTGTATATATGTTTGTACATCTCCAAGCACAGGGGGGAGAGAGGGATAAAGTTCCCAGGTGAACCACCCCGGTCAGTCAGAGATATGCAGGCACAATTGCCATCTAATGGCAACTATCCCTCACATTATTGATGTCTATTTATAGATTGTATAAGCCCCCTGACCGCGACAGGGGGAGAGCGGGATAAAGATCCGAAGTGCAAATGCTCAAAAACAACAGAGGCAGATGCTGGCTATTAATGTCTATATTGCACCATATTTGGCCTCTATATACAAGAGTACAACTCTCAAAGAAAAGGGGAAGGGGGAAAGGGACAAGGGGGGACAGGGGGAAAAGGGAGCCGATTCTAAAGTAAATACATTCAGATATGCATCCCAGGAGTTAAGCAGCCAATCAGTGTGGCAGAGGGGCTCTGGAGGATGTTATTGACTATTTGTCATTCAAATTCCTCATGCTCCACATAGATTTACTCAGGAGAGGAGGAGGAGGGGTTTGACTACAGGATATAAGGTTCAATCAACAACATTGATGTAAATCCTTTGTTTTACTACGGGTGAAACTTTAAGGAAAGCCGGGGGTCCGGTCCTCTATATAAGGTGGCAACGCATCAATAACATCAGCATATATTTACAGTAATTACTCCATGTGATTAATTACATCCAGTCAAAAATAGAGGTCCACAGTGCACTTTGTTCTCCGTGTGTGTAGGTTCTTTTCTGCTTCAATCTCCAATTTGCTCCTTGCCACCAACAAATCTTAATGGAGGCCCGGCTTCTTCCTCTTGCCAGTATCATATAATACCCTTGATAATAAACTTCCCCATCATCTCCCGGGCATCCCAACAAGAAGAGTCGCCAGTTGCTACTACACCAATAAAAAAGGAAAGGTGACACATTATATATCTACACACCTAATAAGTGTACATAAACCGTGAAACACCCCCCCCATCCCCACTGCACACTCCCTACCCACCCCCCCAAAACCCCCCCACCCACACTCCAATACAATGCTATTACGTGATTCTTAAACAGGGACAATCTGTGTCCTAATTTGGACAAATTGAGATCCCCAAAACTATACATAAAACTAAAAATAGTGATCAAAACAATGTAAAATATATTACTTTCATCCCACTTAGTGACTAACTAGACAATATGTGATATCATACTAATATGTGTCACCCTAAATATGGTGTGAAGGCTACATCTTCATTTAGGCCCCATGGGGCTTGGGTATCTAAATCATAGATCCAGCGTAGTTCTTTTTGCTGAAGCCGCTTCTTCAGATCTCCTCCTCTCAACCCCAGAGTCACCCTCTCCAATCCCACCACCTGTAGTTGGTCAACATTACTCTCATGTTTCTCAAGGAAATGTCTTGCCACTGGAGATAGAATTCTGCCCAAGTCCCTATTTCTTGCGGCCAATCGAATAGAGGATAGATGTGCCTGTAGGCGCGCCTTCAATGCATTCTTTGTCTCGCCAACATAGCTCAGAGGGCAACCACAGGTTAAGAGATATATCACTCCCACCGAGCGGCAGTTCAAAAATTGCCTGATCACAAATCTCTTGCCAGTGCGCCCATTCCTGACCTCCCTTGTAGCACTCATGTGTCGGCACACAGAGCAACCCCCACATGGATGGCTGCCTGTGCCCATAGTTCTAGACCCCAACCAAGTATTAGGCCTGGTGTAGTGGCTCCTACAGACCTTGTCACGCAATGTCGGTGCACGCTGTGCCACCATCAAAGGACCCCGTCTGGTCCATCTGGCCAGGGATGGGTCACTCCTTAATATACCCCAATGTTTATTGAGTACAGATCTAAGTTGGTTCCAATTAGTATTATACTTGGAGATAAATCTTACCTCTTCCATGGTTCTTTTTTTCTCCCTTGGGACTAGTAAGGCTTCCCGTGGCGTGTCACCTGCTCTTACCACGGCCTTCTTAATCGTTCTCTCGGGGTAACCCCTGTATTGGGACTAGTAAGGCTTCCCGTGGCGTGTCACCTGCTCTTACCACGGCCTTCTTAATCGTTCTCTCCCAATACAGGGGTTACCCCGAGAGAACGATTAAGAAGGCCGTGGTAAGAGCAGGTGACACGCCACGGGAAGCCTTACTAGTCCCAATACAGGGGTTACCCCGAGAGAACGATTAAGAAGGCCGTGGTAAGAGCAGGTGACACGCCACGGGAAGCCTTACTAGTCCCAAGGGAGAAAAAAAGAACCATGGAAGAGGTAAGATTTATCTCCAAGTATAATACTAATTGGAACCAACTTAGATCTGTACTCAATAAACATTGGGGTATATTAAGGAGTGACCCATCCCTGGCCAGATGGACCAGACGGGGTCCTTTGATGGTGGCACAGCGTGCACCGACATTGCGTGACAAGGTCTGTAGGAGCCACTACACCAGGCCTAATACTTGGTTGGGGTCTAGAACTATGGGCACAGGCAGCCATCCATGTGGGGGTTGCTCTGTGTGCCGACACATGAGTGCTACAAGGGAGGTCAGGAATGGGCGCACTGGCAAGAGATTTGTGATCAGGCAATTTTTGAACTGCCGCTCGGTGGGAGTGATATATCTCTTAACCTGTGGTTGCCCTCTGAGCTATGTTGGCGAGACAAAGAATGCATTGAAGGCGCGCCTACAGGCACATCTATCCTCTATTCGATTGGCCGCAAGAAATAGGGACTTGGGCAGAATTCTATCTCCAGTGGCAAGACATTTCCTTGAGAAACATGAGAGTAATGTTGACCAACTACAGGTGGTGGGATTGGAGAGGGTGACTCTGGGGTTGAGAGGAGGAGATCTGAAGAAGCGGCTTCAGCAAAAAGAACTACGCTGGATCTATGATTTAGATACCCAAGCCCCATGGGGCCTAAATGAAGATGTAGCCTTCACACCATATTTAGGGTGACACATATTAGTATGATATCACATATTGTCTAGTTAGTCACTAAGTGGGATGAAAGTAATATATTTTACATTGTTTTGATCACTATTTTTAGTTTTATGTATAGTTTTGGGGATCTCAATTTGTCCAAATTAGGACACAGATTGTCCCTGTTTAAGAATCACGTAATAGCATTGTATTGGAGTGTGGGTGGGGGGGTTTTGGGGGGGTGGGTAGGGAGTGTGCAGTGGGGATGGGGGGGGTGTTTCACGGTTTATGTACACTTATTAGGTGTGTAGATATATAATGTGTCACCTTTCCTTTTTTATTGGTGTAGTAGCAACTGGCGACTCTTCTTGTTGGGATGCCCGGGAGATGATGGGGAAGTTTATTATCAAGGGTATTATATGATACTGGCAAGAGGAAGAAGCCGGGCCTCCATTAAGATTTGTTGGTGGCAAGGAGCAAATTGGAGATTGAAGCAGAAAAGAACCTACACACACGGAGAACAAAGTGCACTGTGGACCTCTATTTTTGACTGGATGTAATTAATCACATGGAGTAATTACTGTAAATATATGCTGATGTTATTGATGCGTTGCCACCTTATATAGAGGACCGGACCCCCGGCTTTCCTTAAAGTTTCACCCGTAGTAAAACAAAGGATTTACATCAATGTTGTTGATTGAACCTTATATCCTGTAGTCAAACCCCTCCTCCTCCTCTCCTGAGTAAATCTATGTGGAGCATGAGGAATTTGAATGACAAATAGTCAATAACATCCTCCAGAGCCCCTCTGCCACACTGATTGGCTGCTTAACTCCTGGGATGCATATCTGAATGTATTTACTTTAGAATCGGCTCCCTTTTCCCCCTGTCCCCCCTTGTCCCTTTCCCCCTTCCCCTTTTCTTTGAGAGTTGTACTCTTGTATATAGAGGCCAAATATGGTGCAATATAGACATTAATAGCCAGCATCTGCCTCTGTTGTTTTTGAGCATTTGCACTTCGGATCTTTATCCCGCTCTCCCCCTGTCGCGGTCAGGGGGCTTATACAATCTATAAATAGACATCAATAATGTGAGGGATAGTTGCCATTAGATGGCAATTGTGCCTGCATATCTCTGACTGACCGGGGTGGTTCACCTGGGAACTTTATCCCTCTCTCCCCCCTGTGCTTGGAGATGTACAAACATATATACAGATGTTTAATATTAGAACCTTATTGAGAAAGAAGCCAACTGATAAAAATTCTGTGGATTGAAAAAACTTTCTCTGGATCTTTGTCCCTCTCCTCCTGTTATTGAAATTGTATAAATAGATGCAGAGGAAATCCAGCTGTACTGTGACTGGTAGTTGTAAAGTGTATTTACCTATAAAATGTGATGTATATATTAGATGCCGTTAAGTATAAATATAGATTATGTGCAAACAAGACTTTGGATTAAGCAAGTAGCAGGAAATGTATAAAGATAAGTGAGGAAGGGGTTAAATGTGTTCCTGAACGATGGCTCCCCTGCCTGGCTGTATCTGGCCCATTACCATCCACCTCTCACCTATCAGTGTGGGGGATGGGGCCAGGACCAGTGTGTGCTGTTGTGGTGATTTGTGTACTTCCGGCCGGAGTATGCAATCACCACATGCAGCTGGGGCCAGGCGTGGGAGTGGTCAGGAGGGTATGTATTTAAGGAGGGCTGTGGCCCTCTGTCCCCACACACATACTGACCGTGAGCAAGAGCCCATTGGGGGCTCGAAACGCGTTGGTCTGCGCCTGAGGGGGGCCTGCCTGTCACCATACTAACAGTAAGCACTTGTTTGTTGTGTGTTGTCTGTGTGCCCTTGCTCTTTGTGAATGGGCTTAAATATTTTGCACAAGGGACTATTTGTGATGGAAGCACTGGCACTTTATTAGGGTGAGGATATTAATTGTGAATTGTATATTAAGTTTTAGAATAGTTGTATATATATGAATTTATTGATAGATTAGCACAGAATCACTTTGAAATTACTTATATGTATATGAGATTGTATTGTTAATGAGGGAGTGCGCCCCCTGGTGGCTTACCATGCATATGGTTCAGTAAAATTGTTTTTAAATTGGTTTTAAACAATATGCTACAATAAAATGGATTTATAAATTGATTGTTTGAGTGCAATAGTGAGTCTCTGTTGGGCTTTTTGGCAGGGGGTGTAGAGGTTACCCCAAACTAATACAAATGTATTCCATGTGCACGGCGGAACATCGAGCGCCAGTCCGGCACCCCGGTGCCCGGTACGTCCTCGGCCGCACCATCTCCCTCCCCTCCCCGCCTGTTCCGGACCCCGTGTGCGCACGATTGGCCAGCCTCGAGAAAATGTTTTCCGCTGTGGTCGCTCAGAAGGCCCCGGCTAAGCGGAGACATCTGTCCCCGCCGCCGCCGGACTCAGATGAGGAGGTTATTGAGGATCTGGATTGGCCGGATCGGCCCCTTGAAGAGGGCGAGCTTGTTGATGAATTTGAGGATCCCGAGGGCCAGCAGTTGCTGGGTGCTGAGGGTGATCAGTCTGAAGGGACTGTCCTGGATACACCTTCCATTCTGGCCCAAATGTTTGAGGTTTTGGATTTGGATCCGCCTGAAGCTGCTCCTCGGCCTAAGGGTCAGCTTTTCGGGGGTGTCCAAGCCGCGCTTGGAGTTTCCCAGTCAACAGCATTTTGAGGACATTGTCCTTAAGCAATGGGAGCAACCTACGCGTCTCGTCGGGGTGCCGCCTAGCTGGGATAGGAAGTATCCCTTTCCGGCGGATTTGGTCAAGCGTTGGTCTGTCCCTCCCGAGGTTGATGCTCCGGTTCTGGGACTATCTAACACGGCGGTTGTTCATTCGCCTGACACTACTTCTCTCAAGGACGGCGAGGATCGCCGGATTGATCAGCTGGCCCGGCATGGTTTTGTTTGTGCGGGTTCAGTTCTGAGGCCAGTCTGTGCTTCGGCACTATTGTTGATGGCTGTTAGGTCTATCATCAGGGATTTATGTTCAGACCTTAATCCCACTTGTGCTGAGTTTCTGGCTCTTAAGCGTTGTGATTCTTTTTTGTCTTTCATTCTGGCAGCCCAGGATGATGCCATGTTGATGTCAGGCAGGGCTACGGCTCTGTTGGTCGCCATTCGCCGTTCAGTATGATTGCGGCAGTGGACGGCTGACTTTAATTCCAAGAGATCAATCACGTCTCTTCCCTTTATAGGTCTGAGGCTTTTCGGTGAAAAGCTGGACTCTGTTGCTAAGGGAGGTAAGTTGCCTCAGCGCAAAAGTTTTCGTCATTCCTTTCGGGGGGCGGCCCACTTCAATTCCTCCTTTCGGGGAGCCAGAGCTGGCAGGAGTGCGGGCTTCTCGGCTTCCAGGGGTGCTAGCTGGAACAGGGGAAGAGGCCGTGGTCGCCCTTTTCACGTCTGGGGCGCCAAGCCCAAGCCAGCTGCCAAACCCACTCAGCAATGAGGGGGCGCCCTCACCCTTACGGGTGGGGGGACGGTTGCGACTCTTCTCCCGGGTGTGGGACCAGGAGGTCTCGGACAGGTGGATCCGGGAGGTGGTGTCGGCCGGCTACAGGCTGGAGTTCGAGTCCCGCCCTCCTCCAAGGTTTTTCAGGTCCCGTGTTCCTTCAGATCCCTTGGCCACACAGGGGCTTCTGGCGGCAGTAAGGAATCTGCTGGAGTTGGCAGTCATCTGTCCGGTCCCGCCTTCGGAGGTGGGGCGCGGGTATTATTCCAATCTCTTCATTGTTCCCAAAAAGGATGGGTTGTTTCGTCCCATCCTGGACTTGAAGTTTCTCAACCGGTTTATTCGTCCCCGGAAGTTTCGCATGGAAACACTTTGGTCTGCGATCGCTTCGCTTCGGCAGGGGGATTTTATGACGTCCATAGACATCAAGGATGCTTATCTTCACATTCCGATTTTTCCGGCTCATCAGAGGTTCCTTCGCTTCATGGTGGAGGACCGGCATTTTCAGTTTGTAGCTCTTCCGTTCGGCCTCACCTCGGCTCCCAGAGTGTTCACCAAGGTGTTGGCGGGAGTTATGGTCTTGCTCAGAGTTCGGGGGATTCGGATTGGGCCCTACCTGGACGATCTTCTCATCATGGCGCCTTCCTTCAGTCAGGCGGAAGGGGACACCAACATGGTGGTGTCTATGCTGGAGAGGTTCGGCTGGGTGATCAACTACTCCAAGTCCCCTGGTTCCGGCCAGGGTGGTGACCTTTCTGGGAATGTCTTTGGACTCTTACCAGCACAGAGTGTTTCTTCCTCAGGCCAAGGTTTTTTTTGATTCAGGAATTGGCTCAGCTTCTTATTTCCAATCCTCGTCCGTCCATCCGTCTAGGGATGAGACTGGTGGGGTTGATGGTTGCTTCGTTCGAGGCAGTTCCCTTTGCGCAGTTTCACACGCGGACGCTTCAGCTTCATCTGTTGGCATCTTGGGACCGGCGGCCGGGATCGTTGGATCGGTCTTTCCGGATGTCCCCCCGGGTTCGGCAGTCTCTACGGTGGTGGTTGGTTCCGGACAATCTCTCGAAGGGCAGGTCATTTCTGACCCCGCTTTGGGAAACTGTCACCACGGACGCCAGTTTGTCAGGCTGGGGGGGCTTTTGGAAGGATCTTCGGTTCCGGGGCAGGTGGGGTCCTCAGGAGGCTCACTTACCCATCAATGTTCTGGAGCGGAGAGCCATCAGGTTGGTTCTGTCTCACTTGACACAGCATCTACAGGGTCTGCCGGTTCAGGTTCGTTCGGACAATCGGACGGCGGTTGCTTACATCAATCACCAAGGAGGGACTCGCAGTCTGGGTGCCCACAGGGAGGTGTCTCTGATCCTGGTTTGGGCGGAGACTCATGTGCCGTGCATCTCGGCGGTGTACATTCCGGGAGTGGAAAACACGGAGGCGGACTCTCTGAGTCGGTGTTTGTCCCGCCGGGGGGAGTGGTCTCTCCACCCCCAGGTGTTTTGATCTCTTTGTCTTCGGTGGGGGACGCCGGAGGTGGATCTGTTTGCCTCTCGTCACAATCACAAGCTTCCGACGTTCGTGTCGTTATCCCAGGACCCTCTGGCGGCGGATGCCATGGCTCTGAGCTGGGGGGACCTGGGGTTCCTTTATCTGTTTCCTCCGATTCCCATGCTAGGCAGGGTTCTGCGAAAGCTGGTTCTGGAAGGAGTTCCCGCCATTCTCGTGGCTCCAAGGTGGCCAAGGCGGGTGTGGTTTGCAGACATCGTTCGTCTGGCAGTGGATCAGTTCGAGCTGCCTCTTCGGCCGGATCTTCTCACTTAGGGTCTACTGTGTTACCCCAGTTTACCAACGCTGGCTTTGACGGCTTGGCTGCTGAAACCTCCATCTTGAAGGAGGAAGGCCTTTCGGATTCGGTCATTCGGACTCTTATCAGTGCCAGGAAGAGATCCTCCTCTTCCATCTATTATAGGGCTTGGAGATCTTATATTGAGTGGTGTGAGGCGAGATCTTTGCCCTGCCGGGTCTTTTCTATCTCTAGGATTTTGGAACTTCTTCAGTCTGGGCTGGACTCTGGTCTGCAGCTTAGTACTTTGAAGGGGCAGGTTTCTGCCTTGTCTATCTTTTTTCAGAGGTCTTTTGCCCTCCATTCTTTGGTCAAGACTTTTTTCCAGGGGGTTTCGCATCTGCGGCCTCCTAGGAAACCTTTGCTTCCTGTTTGGGATTTGAATTTGGTCCTTTCTGCTCTTCAGGCTCCTCCCTTTGAGCCTTTGCAGGATGTTGCTCTTTCTGTGTTGACTCAGGTGGTTGTCTTTTGATGGCCATCACTTCGGTTCGGCGTGTTTCGGAGTTGGCAGCCTTGTCCATTCAGGCTCCTTATTTTGAGAAACATCAGGACAAAGTGGTTTTTCGCTTCAAGCCAGACTTTCTTCCTAAGGTGGTCTCTGCTTTTCATCTGAATCAGGACATTGTTCTTCCCTCCTTGTGTCCTAGGCCTGGGAATGACAAGGAGAGGGCGTTGCATTGTTTGGATGTGGTACGTTGTGTCAGGTACTATTTGCGTATTACGTTTTCTTTTCGTAAGACTGATGCCTTTTTCGTGGTGCCCTGTGGTGCTAGGAAGGGCTTGGCTCCGGCTAAGTCTTCCATTAGTAAATGGATTCGTCAGGCGATTGTTGGAGCCTACTCTGCCAAGGGGAAGGATCCCCCTTTTCGTGTTACCGCTCATTCGACTTGTGCGGTTGGTGCGTCCTGGGCTTTTCAGCACCAGGCTTCTGTTGAACAAGTTTGTAAGGCTGCTACTTGGTCTTCGGTTCACACTTTTTCCAAGTTTTACAAGGTTGATGTGCATGCTTCAGCAGATGCTGTTTTTGGCCGCAAGGTTCTGCGGGCTGCAGTGGTTTGAGTTTCTGCATTATTGCCTGGTTGGATACCGGCCCTTTTTTGGACACTGCTGTTGGATGTCTCATCTATAATGATTTAGTAACCTGAAGCGGGGTGTGTGACATACTTAGAATAATACCATTTTGTGAAATACTCACCTGTAAAATGGGTATTATAAGTATGTCACACACCCTGCTTCACCCGCCCTTTTTGGTATCCTGGTTCTTTATATGGTGAAGCTTTTTTGTTATACTTGAGGGTTACCGTTGTTTTTTTTCCTGGTACCTTGTCTTATTGCTGTTTGAATTACTGGGGATTTGTTAGGAGGTACCAGGTATGTATAGACCGGGAGGGGCTTGTTGTTTTTTGGACTTCTCTGCAAGAGTGCCACCTAGCGGTAGGTATAACCCATGTATAATGATTTAGTAACCTGAAGCGGGGTGTGTGACATACTTATAATACCCATTTTACAGGTGAGTATTTCACAAAATGGTATTTTTTACTTCTCTCGTTTTATGTTTGTTTTGCTTGAGAAAAAAATATCTCTTAATAAATAAAGAATGTATAAAAAATAAACTGCCCTAATGCTCTATAAACACAGATTTAAAGTGGACCAAAACCCAGGATTTTTACTATCCTGGGTTTTGGTCCTTGGCCCTGGGGCACCCTAATCAGGGATGCCCTGCTGTGTGAAACCCCCTAGGTCGCCCAAACTAATTCACCTCTCCCCAGTCCTACGGTGCATGCGTGGCTTCCTGTTCAATCAGCGTGCTTGGATCTGCTCCCCCCTGCTCGTCCAAAGATCATCTAAAACGAGTCCTGACGAGCGGACCCGAGCACCCCAGCAGTCGCATCCCTGCTACCCTCTAACAGCGAGTGTGTTCACACCGGTCATTCACAAATGCATGGCACAGGCTTTTGGTCCACTTTAATGTAAAATCCATGTGCTCACTGACCCAAATTTGATCGGGGCCACAAATCTCAGCTCTGTAAGCAGAGATACCAACATTGGAGACTAGTTTACAGGGTGATGGGCGTGGTGTAGGGCTTATTCACAGCCTTTTGAGGAACAAATATGTTATCAACACCATGGCAATTTGCAGGTATAAAGGGATTTCAAATAAATAATGCTTACATAGGAATTCAGGTCATACTCTACACTTAGTAGTCAGAGGCAGTCAATTGTAAAGGGCACGATGGCTAGCCTAGGAGTGTCTGCTAGCCTATAGTACATGGTTTGGTGATAGCAGTTTGCCTATCAGCGGAGAGGGGTAAGAAATTCATGTTCTTCTGGGTGAAACCATAGTTTGAGCGGATGAGTGAGGGTCAAACCCAGGTGAATTGGCATCTCTGTGTCAGGCATTCCCTCACTGACTAATTGAAGGGGGTTTGTGAGGTGCAAAACCATCACTCTAGTGTGGGAACTAGGTGGATAAAAAATATAAATAAAGCAGGAATATCCAATCTCCTCAGGGCACTGCTTAGAACAGATTGTGATTGCTTGGGGAGGCTGGGGTATGCCCAGGTTTGAATCAGCTTTATTTTTAAAAAGGTGTCAGCAAATCTCCTATTAATAGGCCATTAACCCATCGTTTATAATAAGAAAAATGCTGCACCCTCCACATACCCAGAGGAAAAAAGCTTTACTCCAAATTTACTGGTTGGCAAGATCGAGTCCTCTAGCGAACAGGCCTGGACTCTTACAGACTGGAGAGCTCTAGATGAAAGGCTATCCCTGCCCCACTGACCAATCACACCCACTCAATTCATTGCAATGCAGGGGGCATGCCAAGCAAGCATGCCAGTGAATGAATTGAGCATGCTGCAATCACTGTGGCCGACAGGGGGGCGGGGCTGGCGGGTAATTCACCTTAATGTTTGTAAGATTTAGACACATTTAGACGCATTATGGGCAGCCTTCAAATAGGTGGGACAGGAGGCATCTGTTCTTTTGCCTAATTGTCAACTTCTCAGCATACAGCCAGCAAGATGCAGTCTGCTTTCCAATGAACCAAAAATAACCAGACATATACACTTCCCATTGTTATTTAAATTGTGGCTAATTGGGAAAGGGAGGGAGGGTTTGTTTTTTTTTTTACAGTCTAAAACTGCCTTTAAAGTGGACCAACACCCACGGGTGATCGGCCCGGGAATCTATAAGATTCCCGGGCCGATCACCCCCCACCCCGCGGGACATCCGAGATCGGGATGTCCCGCGGGGTGAAACCCCCCCCAAACACCCCAACTCACCTACCTTATCTTCGGCGGCGGCCGGCCACCGCCGCCTCCCTCGCGCCCCTGTAGGCGTGCGCGCGTCAAAAGTGACGCGAGGGAGGCGGCGGCCGCCGCTTAGACGTTCCTTGTACGTTGGCGCTGGGAGCGGGGAGAGGTGAGTTATTCGGGGGGTTAGGGGGGGTTTCACACAGCGGGGCACCCCGATCGGGGGTGCCCCACCGAAGTGGACCAAGACCCAGGATAGTCAAAATCCTGGGTGTTGGTCCACTTTAAGCAGATCTCCAGTAAAAAAAAAAAAAATCCCAGTTAGTTACCTAGTATCTTGTTTTCTTAAAATCTTCCAGGCCAGAACCGAGAGTGGGTCCCACCCACTTATCTGGGAAACACCTTCCCATCAACTATACGTTCTACTTCAGTGCTCTGCCCCTCAGTTATTTTGTACAGATCCTCTGACAATCAAAAGATACTGCTCCACGAATACAACACATTATAATGTTGGACCATATGACTATGCTCCCACATTGCTGCTGACATACACACTTATACAACATGTACATTTCTTTGGGGGGGATCGTTTTGGCCTAGATGATTTCTAGAAAACCTCTGTCTCAGTGTTACATCTCTCAAATACTGGTCATTATTATAGTGAGGGATTTCTCTGCTGTTACCTGGTAACTTCTTTCCAAAACCTCCAAAAGAACAGCATACCACTAAGATATTAAGGCTCCACCCCAAGGTAGGAACCCATGACCACCAGAATACACAAAAGCTTTAACTCCTCCTCCAGACACCAGTAGTTTAAGAGATCTGAAAAACAAAGACAAAGCACCAAATGGTAAATCAGTAAAATAACGTTGCCTGAGGGAGGGAAGCCTGTATGCTGCCCGTACGGAAGTTTACAAAAAAAAAGGTACCAGGTAACCAACTTTTCTCAAAAACATCCTTATGGCAGCATTTGACTGAGAGGATAAGCGAGATACTACCTCTACTGGATGGGAAAGGCTGCCTGCAACACCCTCCTGCCAAAGGATTGATCTTGCAAGGTGAGCAGATCCAGGCGGTAATGATTAATAAACGTCTTCGCTGAAGACCAGGTTGGTGCTCTACAGACTGTTCAATTAAGGCATCAGCTTGCTCCACCCAAGATGTAAAAATAGTTCTTGTTGAATGATCTGTAATCTGCCCTGAAGCAGGAGATCCATTGTAAGCAAAACTGATAGTGCTCTTCATCTATTGGGCCAATGTTGCCTTGGAAACATGCTGACCCTTCTTGTGACCCGAGAAGGAAACGAATACACTATCAGCCTTCCTCCAATCCTTTGTTTGTCAAATGCATTCCAGCAAACAGGCCCTGACATCCAAAGACTTGTCTACAGCACCTGTTGGGGGATCACTATCCCTAGCGGATGGAAAAATAATCTCTAATAATCTCTCTAGCTATCACTAAACTGCGGGCTGAAGTTATTGCCACCAAAAAGAGCCTTCCATGTAATGTAATATGGCTCGACAGAGGTTTAAAGAGTGGTGTGGTCAGAGCTTTAAAGTGGACCAAAATAATATTTTTGACTATCCTGGGTATTGGTCCTTTCCCTGAGGGGACTCCGATATGGGATGCCCAGCTCACCTCTTACCAGTCCTACGCCGCATCCTCTGCTTCCCTCTAGCAGGGAGCATGCCCGCATCAGCTCATTTGTGAATGGCCGGCACAGGCACGCTCCCCGTTAGAGGAAAGCGGAGGATGCGGCCGTCACAGCCGCTGCTCCTAGACGCACCGTGGGACCGGGAAGAGGTGAGTGAGATCGGGCGATCTGGGGAAAGGACCAAAACCCAGGATTTTGACTTTAAGGACCCGGACGAGATCCCATTGAGGAGCTAACCCCAAACAGACCAGTCTGGACCGCCTGACCAGCGCAAAAGGTGAAAGTCTCTACCCAAAATAAAATGAAAGGGCTGCTAATTGGACCTTCAGGGTACTGATGCTGAGACCCAGGTTGACTCCTTCCTGAAGGAAATCCAATACAACTGGAAGACTAGAAGGGAATCTTTGATTATGCACCTTCCTGGTGTTAAAAGTTGGGACTTCCCAAGGCTCTTGGACCGAGAGCATCTTCAGAGTTGAAAACCATGGTCTCTTTAGCTACCATGGGGCCAGCAATAGAATCGTGGCGAATCCCAACTGAAGGAGAATTGTAAGCCAGACTGAAACACCACTGATGAGCCAGGGTTTCTATTCCTAGGACTTGATCAGAGGGATCAAGGGAGAACGTCCTCAGCTTGTTGTTTTGACCAGAGGCGAAAAGATCCATCTCCAGAGTTCCCCTCAGGATACAAATCTGTTTGAATACCCCCTGGTTAAGTTCTGCTTTCGATATCAGAGAGCGACTAAAAAATCTGCTACCTGATTTCGGCATTCTTTCAAGTTGAGGGCTGATAGAATGTAGGGTTCAGTTCTGCCCATATCAGAATTTCCTTCGCCGTTTGTTGCAGGACTGATGACCTCATCCCTCTGTGATGATTCAGATTTGCCATAGTAGTCGCATTGTCTGATTTGTACGTGATGACTCTCCAGGTGGGAGGAGAGGGCTAGCAATGAGTCCTTCACAGCTATTAGTGCTCTGAGATTTGATGAGGATAGGCTCGGTCTTCTGGACCATATCCCTTGAGCGGTCAGGGATCCTCAATGTGCCCTCCAACCCCATGAAGTGCCGTCCATCATCACTACCATGTCTTTGGGGTCCGAGCAAGACAGGCCACTGACAAACCTGTGCTTGCCTTGCCACCAAATCCTTCACTAAATCTGGGACTTCGATTATCCTGTCGATGGACTCCGAGTCCTGCCCCAAGAGTTTAGAATATGCAGCTGTAAATTTCTTGAGTATAGCTGACCCCATCTTACAGCGGGGGAAGGACGAGGTCATTAGCCCCAAGACCCGCATAGCTTGACGAACCAAAATCAACCGACTGGAACATAGGGAATGAACAGCTTCCTAAAGGATTGTTATATTTGACTGAGGCAGAAATATTTTCTGAAGGATCGTATTGATCTTGAACCCCAGATAATTCATCATCTGTGATAGGACTAGACTGGACTTCTGATAATTCAGGATCCAACACAATCGTAGCAATCCTTTGTCAATTCCAGCTCCTGGAGCAACCTCTCCTGATCCGGGGCAAAGAGGATGAGGTCGTCTAGATATGCTATGATCCCAACTCCTTTCTGCCTTCTGCAGCTAGAGGTTCCGTCAGAACTTTGGTAAAAATTCTCGGCTTTGGTAAAAAAAAAAAAAGGCTTGAGACGACAAGCTCATCAGTACCTGCCAAAAGACATCCTTCAGGTCTATTGAGACCATGAAGGAGACAGGTGGGAGCAGATTCCTCACAGAAAAGATGGACTCCATGCCAAAGCCTCTGTAGCGTAGCGACAGATTCAGCTTCTTCAAATTGAGAATGAAGCAGAATCCTCCAGAGGTCTTCTTTACCAAACAAATGCTGCAGTAGAACCCCTCCCACCATTGGTGGCAAGGAACCGGGAAAATCACTCCCATATCCAACATAATCTAGACTGCTGCAAATGGCCAATCTTTCCTCCCTGCCCCCTAGGAGACCAAAGTCTTAAAGGAGCCACAGCACTCAAACCAGTTAGCTTGCTGACCAACCTACAATCTGTCTCTAAACTTGGTTAAAAACAGAGGGCTCGGTCACACACATCTGCAGAAGTATGCTTAAGCTGCACCACCAGCGCCAAGGTGCCCCTGTGAGGTGCAGTCCTAACTCTAATCTCTGAGAGCCCCATTTGGGACATACAATGTGTAGCGATAACCCTTATCGCCGGAGGGCTTCACCGCCCGAGACGTCCTTTTCCCAATCGTAAGAGGTGCTGCTGGAATTCCAGAGTCGTCCGTGAGGAAACAGGAACAGCCCTTACAAGGGCTAGTGAACTGTAATATAGCGTTTCCCCCAATAAGAGACAGAACTTCAGTATTGAGGGTGAAGGTGAAGTGTGTTTATTAGTGCCACTCTAGGCCTTATATACACACAAGTCTCCATGCAATGACAACCACACTGACCAATAGCAGCAGGGCACACAATCCCTCAACTCTGCCGGTGACGCAATCAGTAGAATAGCAGGCTGTAATATAATTATAATCAATCAGGATAATGCCATTGACTGTGACGTAATCAACAATACACAATGGCAGTCAAAATACAATGACATTGCCTGTAACAGTATCAAAATACAATGACCTAATTAAGAAAAGGCCAGTGAATGACCCGGTGGGCAACTGAATAGTGATGACATCCAAAAGACAGAGCGTCTGTCACACAATGCAATAGATAAATTGGGAGCAGGCTTGCCCCCTAGGAGAGGAGTAACAAAAAAGTTCCTGGGAGGGGTGTGCATGAATTCTATTGAGCAACCCTTCCTTATTTCCCTGAAAATAAATGGGCAATCCTGTAGTCTCCCACCAAATGTGGTATTGTTTTAGCACCTATTAAGAACCCTGTGTCATTGCTTCTTAGGAACTAACTATTGGGTACCAAACAGAGTGGATCCTCTCTAAACTTGCCTCTCCTAGAAGTAGGAGGGACCCATCTAAATGAGTCCTTGCTAAGATAGGGCTGTCTATAAGAGGACTAACTAGAAAATATTTTTCTATTCCTGAAATCCCTGGGAAAAAAACTTATTCCTGTCAGCAGACCTGTCTAACACCTTCTCTAGTTCTGGGCCAAAGAGGAATTCCCTGTTAAAGGGCATGGCACACAGGTGCAACTTTGAACCTAAGTACGCAACCACAAAGTCCTATGCACCGATTTGGTGAGGGCCATGGCCTGTGCCAAAAATTTCACAGATTCTGCTGTGGCATCAGACATAAAAGAGGCCACAGAGAAGAGGATCTGTAAAGCCTTCATAATCTCATTAATATCTGTTTGCTTCAAAAGACATGATTTAAGCTGCTGAAGCCAATAATTAAGATTCCTGGTAACACAAGTAGAAGCTAGAATAGGTTTGAGCGTACAAGATTCAGCCTACCATGCTTTTTCAAGGAAGAATCTATCTTCTTGTCTAAAGGATCTTTGAGGATGCCCACGTCCTCAAAGGCTAAATCCACCCCCTTGGAGACCTGAGAAAAGGGGGCATTTATCCCAAATATGTGAATCTCCCTCAATGAATGGATAACGACTCTTAAGAGCCCCTGGTCTATAAACCTTCTTAACTGGACCCTTCCACTCATTACGGATAGCCTACTTAACTGGGTTAAGAATGGGAAAGGTCAAAGGAGAATCAGGAACAAAATCGGGATAGAACCCATCATATTTAGACTTAGGGGTGCGACTCCCATCCTCAGTGCCCATAGAAAGACAAACCACATTCAGGAGATATGGTAAATCCTCTGGAGGAAAAAAGGAATTTCACTGGTGAAACTGAATCATAACCTGAACAAGGGCCCTCGGAGGAGCAAGGGCCTTCATCCCCCTCAAGAAGGGAAAGTACCAGAGACCTCTGCTCCTGCGCTCTAGAAAAAAGGGGATGGCCAACAAACTCCTTACGTCCAGCCAAGTTCAATGGGGTCCAGGGAAGAGGAAATATTATCTTTCAAAACTCTCATCATATCCATCATGCCGGGCTGACGTTCCTTACTTACAACCTTATCAGTACAGGGCTTGCAAGGAGGCATCTCCTACTTTTATCCTTAGACTTGGAGCCAGTTTTAGTCTTGGACACCTCCTTAGAGGGTTTGGTCTAAAATACAAAATAAGGAGTTGTAGGATCCTATATAACCTTCCAAACACATAATAGTTCCAGGTAGCCCTTAAAACTGCGCGTGTCCATAAATAAAAAAAGGGACTTACCGGAAAAGAACTGGACCCATTCTTCTCAGACTGAGCAGCCGACAAGTTTCCAATGAAATTGGACCAATCGGGTTGGAAGGATGTTGATCCGCAGCAAAGTCTCCCATAGTAGATGATAGAGGAGCAGGGACTTGCAACGATTCCCCTGCCTGATCTGCCATTCTGAAGTCTGGTGTGTTGTAGAGGGGCCCCTCCCTAAGCTCAATAAATAAGCAAGCAAGGAGGTTCCTAATTGCTGAGTCTTAACTTTCTATGTTAAAATGAGAGGAAAAGAAGAAAAAGCCAGAAGACACTTAAGATTAGCAGAGTGCTTCCCCTTCGCCCCCCGCAGCAGATTACCCCCCCCCCCCCTCCATCAGGCTAAAAAAGCAGAAAAGGCGTGCATACGTACCGCAGCCTGGCCTCCGGCGAGCTTTACAGATCTGCACCAGCGGGCAAAAAACACAAGGTTGTACATCGTGCCACAGCCTCACAAGCCCCATATGGCATCGGAGGAGGGAGGGGGTGGTGAGAAGGGTACCTGGAAATCCCCCGACGATTTCCACAATGTCTCAGACCATTAGCGTACTTGGTCTGAGGCTAGAGCTGACCTCCCCTGCTGGCCATGAGTCAGGGATAGGGGAATCTGGCCTATGCCCTGGCAGTACCATGGGTCCCTGGCAGGCTGCTTCTGGAACCAGGGAATGGGTCAACCCCATCAGACCCACAGCGACCCCGGTCTGCTTACCTAAACCCATGGTTCAGGAACTGGTGGTCTGGCTCCTGCCCCAGGAAGGAACACAAAGAAATGGTATCTGGAGAAGGAGCTAAAGCTTTTGTATTTTTGGTGGTCATGTGTTCCTGCCTTGGGATGGAGCCTAACTACCCTAGTGGTATGTTGCCCTAAGTATGTTTTGAGAAATTCTTCTTCCAAGTGTTGAAGCATATCTATACTTGACATAAATTCGTCTGGCCATAATCCACTGAAAGACCTGTTCGTTGAATGTGCAATCTGACTTCATCAATTGGCTTATGTTTAAGAAATCAGCCAAAAAGTTTAATTACCTCTTTTAGGTGAACTGCTGCCAGAAAAAAAATTCTAATCTGCCCAACAGATCCCTTTTGATTCATCCCTGGCTGAGTGAATATATTCCAGATGAAACTATAACCTACCCTCCCACCCCTCTTACTAACCCTTAGGGAGAGAGTGGTACAGAAAAAGGCATTTAAATATAGACAGCCACTGTAAGGGTGCAGCATCCTAAGGCCAGGAGGTCTCTGTCAGGTGAGACTGCCACCGGGAAAGCAAAATACTCCAGTCTGATGCTGTCTTCCCTGCTCACTGGCGCAATGAGAGAACAGCCAATCAGTGCAACTAGACTCAGTCTGCCTCATCCCTGTGGAATCATGGTGCCAGTCAGCGCTTGGCCGCCTAGGTAGGAGGACATCTCATTGCCTTACAAGCCAGCCGGGAATAAGGAAATTTTATTGACCCTGTCCACTTTAAGGCTTCCTCAAAATGCTAAGTGGGGAACGTAGCCACCCACTTCCACCATCTCTTCTAGCTGAGGGCTCTTCCACCCTTGACCCGGGGCTCCAGCTGGAAGACGCCTAATACCACCACCTGGACCTCGGTACCGGTGCATAATCAGGGAAAAAATGTTAAGGGCCCCCTGAAAAAAAAAAACCCTGTTTGACGTACAGCACGGAGCGGAGAGAGAGAGGCTGCACCCCCTGGGGGAAAACACAAACTGAACAGAGGTTAAAAGCCCCACCCCTTCCTCCCCACCTTTATCAAGTAACCTAAGTTAACCCTAGGACTATGGTTGGCAAATAAGGGGTCATGCTGAAGGATTCTTAAAAAAATCTGTTACCGGTAATCTAACGGGGGGGGGGGGGGGGGGTTCTAATCATCTTTCAGCATGACCCATGGAGAGGATTAGGCGATTAATTATACCTTAGGGGTGGTAAGCTGCAAGTAGTACTCTTCTACTGAAGGACTGATGTTTTGCAGATAGTAGATAATGTCAAGTCTTATAATTTTTGGCAAAAACAAAGGATTAGGTCCAAGTACGACTTTGGGAGTAAGGAACAATAGGGCTCCTTCATAAATCAAGCCTGCAGCTCGCTCACTCGCCTGGCAGAAGTAATGACTAGCAGGAAACAAAATTTCAGAGACAACCACTTCTCTGGAACTTCCGCTAGAGGTTCAAAAGGAGGTTCTATTAGTCCTTTTAATACAAATGACAAGTCCCATGTAGGAAAACCCTTAAAGGACGCTGGTATTTTGCGAATAACAGATTTGAAAAAAACGATGAATCAGTTCATTCTGTCTCAATTTTTTTAAGTACTGATGTACTTACTTACTGCTAGCCTCTTCTCAAATATATCAGATAATTGCAATGCGAGTTTAGAATGTGTATATGCAAGTAGGCATCCTGTAAGTCTAGGTTCACCATCAGGACATGTTCCTGACTGAGTATATTGACTGCATTCTGAACCTTTTGTATCGAATGAACTTGTTCAATCTCTTCAGATTCAAAATCATTCAATATTTTTCCGATGGCTTCTGAACTAGAAAAATGTGAGAGTAGAATGCCCTTTCCAGGTAGAGTGGACGTACTGCCTCCATCAGGTTTTTCTGTAGAAGTTCCGGAAGGGAATGCTTCTCTCTCCTTTTTTGGTCACTAAAAGAGATGAGTGGGGAAGGGATGAAAATTCTAATTAATATCCCTCTTCCAGTGTTTGTAGCACAAACTGATTTTGGGTGATTGTTCTCCAGATGACTTCGAACCAGGAGAGTCTGCCTCCCACCAGGGTTAAATTAAAATTCAGTATATTTGGGTATTAAATTGGGCCTGAGTTAGTATGTCTGGTCTATGTGGAAGTTGCCAGGAATGTGCCTAGACACTAGAACTGCAAACCAACTTCTCTTTGGCCAGGCAGGAATGACCAGGATCACCGTTTTTTCTTCCTTGATCTTTCCTAATCACCTGAGGTAACAGCTGATAGAAGGGAAAGGCAGAGACTAGAGAAAATCTCCAGGACTGTGCCAGGGCGTCCACCCCTAGAGCCTCATCCCCCCCCCCCCCCCCCCCCCCCCCCCCGTGACACAGAGAGAAGGTTTTGCACTGTGTTCTTGGCTGTTGCTGAGAGATCTATCTGGGGAACTCCCCACCTCTGGGCTATTTTGCAAAAAACCTCCTGATTTAGCACCCATTCTGACTGTGAAATGTTTGTTCGGCTCAGGTGGTTTTCCACCACTTTTAGGGATCCTTTCAGATGTACTGCTGATAGGGATTGCAACTGGTGTTGAAGGGGGGAGAAGAAAGGTATACGTTAGCTCCAAAAGGGCTGTGGAGCTGGTTCCCCCCATGTCAACTTTGCTACCATTGTGGTATTGTCTGATTGCACCTGAACATCCATTCCGTCGGCAGATGGCGGAAAAAAGAGGGCCTGTTCTACCGCTTTTAGTGCTCTGAAAATTGAGGCTCTGGTCTGAACATCTTTTGACCAGTGTCCCTGAATCTCTAGGACAACTAGGTGGGCATCCCAACCCCAAGCACTGGTGTTATAATGAATGGGGGGGGGGGGGGTCTGTTTCCAAGGCCTGCCCTCTTGCAAGATCCACGGGTTCATCCACCAGAGCTTATTGTTTTTGATAGACTCGTTAATTATTACTTGGTAGTCTAAGGACTCTGGATCATGATTCCCGGTCTGCAGCAGGAAGGACTGGAGGGGTCTGAAGTACAGCTGTGCCCATTTCATGGCTGGGATTGCCAAAGTCATGAGGCCCAGTATCCTCATGATTTCCCACAGCGAAGCAGATTGCTACTGGATTAGCTAGCAAAATTGGGATACCAACCTATGTCTATGAAGAAACCTGCATTACTTGAAGGGGACTAGATTGGATTTCTCTAGGTTTACTATCCAACCTAACTGATGCAGTATGTCTATGGTCACGTAAAGTAACTCTGAAGGAGAGAAGCCTCTGTGGTCTCTATAACCAGGAGATTGTCTGAATAAGGAAAAATTTAAATCCCCAGGCTTCTCGGGACATTTATGGCTTCCGCCAGTACCTTTGTGAACATCATTGGAGCCAAGCAGATTCCAAACGGCAAACCCCTGTACTGAAAGTACAGGACTTCTGAATCTAGGTGGATTGCAAAACTTAGAAACCTGCAGTGAGCCTGCAAGATGAGTATGTGTAAATAGGCATCTTGAAGGTCCATATTTACCATAAAGTCCCCCAGCCTGAGCGAGTTTCTTCCCAGTCTCTTTTGAAAAGTTTTTCTTCTTTGAATGAATGGTGCTTTTCCCTTTACATTAATAGATCTAATGGGAAACTTCTTAGCTCTTTCTTAGTACCGGGTGAGTGTTGCCTCCAGTTCTGTACCGAACATGAGATTCCCTTCAAAGAAAATTTTGCATATCAATGCAAGCAATCAAATAGCTTTTCTGGCTGAATTAACTAGGGTTGAAGCCTTTGCCGTAGCTCTAACAGACTCGGCGGAGGCATTCTATAGGAAGTAGATGGCCGTGAACATAAGGGCTTGTTTTGGAGTATCGTTTTAGATGTATCCCCTCAGGGTATGCAGCCGAACTCTGACACAATCTGATGTCAGGGTTGGTTTGAAGGTAAACAAGACCGCATCCCAAGCCCTTTTGAGGATTCTGTCTGTGCGTCTGTCCATAGGGTCTCTAAGCATAACAGAATCTTTGAAAATCAGGTGCGAAGATCTGAAGACCTGTGTCAGGGAGGCATCCAATTTTGGACATTTAGACCAGGAGGCTCAGGCGGTCTCTTCAAATGGGAATTTACGCTAATGCAGTTTGAGAGAAAAAAAAGCTCTCTCAGGGATGTGCCATTCCTTTTTAATCAAATTCTACTCATATGATATGATAAATCTATGATAAATCTGATCCACCCAAATTTTTGTCAATAAAGTTTTGACAAAAGGGTCTGTTCCAGGATCCCAGGAGGATAGCCTGACAATTTAGACAACACTTAGCAAGTTTAGAATCACGGCCCATCACTTTTTCTTTCTCCTTAGGTCTGGGATTAGAAATAGGAGAAATGATATCATGCTAACATCTACTGTGAACTAGCTATTGACAATAAAAGGCTCATAATTAATGTTGAATAATACTTCTCACCGGCTTCTCGTGAGGCATTGCTGCTTCTCCTCCGCTGGCCTACCCGACAGCCTGCTCCACCACCGTGGTCTGGGTTAATGCGAGGGTTCCTTAGCGTTCTCCATACCCCACTTCCGTTTTTTGCAGCGACCTTTGCCTCGGAATTTGGTAGTGTCTGGAGCCCATGCTCTGCCTCCTCCGGCTTTGCCGGAATTACACCATTGGACGCGACCTGTGCCCAGCAACACATGCTGACCATAAGTGCAGCCCGGGGACCTGAAAAAAAAAAACTGAATCCCGGCAGCCACCCCTGAACCACACCAGGATCCTCAGTCCCCTCTGGCAGCAGCAAACAGGTGCAAAAGAGGGGGGGGGGGGGGGGGTCAGTGGACCCCTTGGGCCACAGGAAGACTATCCTGTGGAAGTAAAAACCGAGGTTGGCAAACCCCATCCCCGGAATAAACCCCCCCCCAAAAAAAAAAAAAAAAAACTGAACCCAGCTGTTTCTTTGGAGAAGAAACACAAAATACTGTAGGGCTTGGAGGAAGGGCAGGGGCTTTTAAACTTAAACCAGTCTGTTTCCCATCCAGGGGCAGGAGCCTTCTCTCTCAAGTGGTTGTCCTGGCAAAAGGGAGAAACGCATATTAAAGTGGACCAACACCCAGGATTTTGACTATCCTGGGTTTTGGTCCACTTCGGCGGGGCACCCCGATCGGGGGTGCCCCGCTGTGTGAAACCCCCCAGAAAGCCCCAAAATCTTACCTGTCCCCGCTCCCACGTGACTGGACGGTCCAATCCCCGCCAACGTCCAGGCGGGGATCAGGAACGTCCAAGCGGCTGCCGCCGCCGCCTCCCTCGCGTCTCTTTCGGCGCGCGCGCGCCCCCGCCGGCCATTCGCAGACGGCCGGCGCGGGCGCGAGCACGCCTACAGGGGCGTGAGGGAGGCAGCGGCGGCCGGCCGCCGCCGAAGATCAGGTAAGGTGTTTGGGGTTTTTTTGGGGGGTTTCACCCCGCAGGACATCCCGATCTCGGATGTCCCGCGGGGTGGGAGGTGATCGGCCCGGGAATCTTATAGATTTCCGGGCCGATCACCTCTCGGTGTTGGTCCACTTTAACAGAGGAGCTGAGTGCTGGAGAATATCTTATAGTTGATTGAAAGGTCTTTCCCTGATCGGTGGGTGGGACCCACTCTCACCAGTTCTGGCCTGGGAGATGATTTTTTTCTGTTTCAACACAATTTTAGAAGGACATAAGGGAAGGTTGCACAGCAATTTAAGGGAATTTTAACTGTGGGATTTTTTTTTTTATTTTTAGAAGCAGGGATCTCATGTGTAACAAGATGGCCCCTCCCATGCAGTTCAGGAGCAAAACATCTGCATGGGGTTGGGCCCTCTCAAATAGCTAACCAGAGGGGAGGTTTAGTGGAGCAATTTACTAAGCTTTCATTTTTTTTTACCTAGAGGGAATCTAAGTGTTGACAAAAGTGGAGCAACACGGTATCCAGGAAACAGTTACTAATGGCAGCAGTGATATTTTCATGACAGGTATACTTTTAGTGGTAACAAAGTGGCTGTGGGGGTCACAACTGTTAAAATAATACATCAGAACCAGCAAGTTAACATGGATTATTTATTTTGCTCTTGAATTGTTACATGTTCCTGATTATCCTGTGTAGGGTGAAACTAGAACTGTTGAAAATACATACACAATTTTGAATACATCAATAACCATTTTTTTTTTCTTATTTGCGCTAGACTAAATTTTCACAACCACATGTGTGCTAGGTAATCAAACCAACACATAAGCAAATCTTTAGGCAGAATACTGGTCAGTAAAAACAAAGCAAAAAGAAAATAAAAATAATAAAAAAAAATATAAAGAGCTACCAGATATACAGACAGGCTCAGTTCCACATTCACTACTGCATTTATAAAGCGCAAGTATTAACTGTACGTTTTGTTCGGAGATTCCAGGATCAGTGCATGGATTTTTGCCTTGAAGCGGGCAGACAGACATGGAGAAAAATACATCAACGTGAAATAGGGAAAGAAAAGGTTGCAATGATGGTGTGACAGCCTGAACAGTAAGTGACTGAGTACAGGGATATGTGCATTGATGCCACTAAATTGTGTTACAGACAAAATGTGTTTTCATTGTGTATGTGTTAAGGAAACGGTAAAGGGCACCAACAAAGGCTTGGGAATGATCAAACTAAGTATCCACTTGCAATCCCTTGTGAGATGTAGGTCCGTTATTATATTACTGCTGTGACAGGCAAGTCATCCCCATAGTAGGTGTATGACAGAAGTAATTTAGGACATGCTGGCTGACACTAGCAGTAATGGAACTTCTGGGGTGGCATGTAATATTTAAAAGCATTGTTGGGACAATGCTTTGTCTTTATTTTAGCAACTTATAACTGCAATTATCATTACCTTGCTTCATAAAAGTCTGGCTAAACTGCAACAAATCTAACAAAAGAATTCTGAGAAAAAAAAAAAACAGTTGGCCATTACAACCTCTTACTCCAGCTTACAGTCCTCTTTACATGAGGCTACTCTAAAGAGTGAACTTTTCAGGAGACCGATTTTAAACACAGGACAACACAACCATGTGCAATCACAGTGCCACAAATAAATTCAGGCATTTTAAAGAGAACCAGTAGTTCCATGACAACAGGGGTTTGTCATTGCAGTTCTTTTATACATTGCTTACCTGGTTGTAATTGGTTGGGGGCTTTGGAACTATGCCCTGGTAAACAAATGTCTGGCTGCAGAATCAAATTCTATCCACACTCCTGTTCCAAATAAGTGGTTTGTGTATTCCACATGGAAGATAAGCCTGGCATTTACATCAATAGTAGGTTTTGACAGTAGCCAGCAACATTGGACTCATATTCCAATTACAGCAGACTTTTCCTAAAATAAAATTTTTAATTCCTACATTAAAAACGCCACCTAATATAACCATACTTCGTTACATGTGGTTGACAAATTGTGGTACTGATAAGTACACATTCATTTAAAAAGTCCCAGCCTCAGTTTTTTTTGGGAGAGAATACTTACCTATCCACAATGCCTTTTTTCTGAACATTTCTGGTTTAAGCTCCAGACCGAATGCCCCACAGCAGGTGACCACTCGTTTGCCCACTTTCAGTGTCTAGGTGAGCTGTGGTTACCACAGTATTAAAGTGGGTTCACTTCAAAACCATCCCATACTCCTTGCACAATTTTGCTGGGCATGCTCCAGTTTTCCTAGAGAAGAACAGGAGTGCAAAACAAAAGGCCATGTATAATCCTGATACAAAGTTGGATTGCAAAAAGGGACAGGCAGGGGGTTAGGCTCTAATATGGACCCTTTCACCAAAGAACAAGGTCAGAGAGAGATCAGCACCAACAGGCAAAATATTGATACGACGTACAAGCAGGGAAAGTAAAAATAGTTTGCAGCTGATATAAAACAGCAGAAAGGTAACTGTAAAGATACTGGCCCAGCATAAAGAACAAGGATAACATTTCATATTAACAATATTGAGCAGATGTACCATAACCTACTGGGACCAATCAGCTTAATGCAAGTTAACTACAAATGGCAATATATTCCCTGATCCATGTTCAAGTATACAGTTGTTTTTTTTTGGGGGGGGGGGGGGGGGCTGCAAGTTTATTCGCATGTCCTTTTTCTAAATGGGACCAAGTTTGAATTTCCCTTGTGGATCTCCCGAGATCCCACAGTGACGAGGTACTCTGTGTGCCAGCAGACCTAATGCCCTCTCAGAGGAGGGAGCAGAGCAGTCAGGCATGGATCCTGCAACAAGTATTATGTAGAGTGAAGGGAGGGAAAGCAGAAGTGGTAAGTAGCTCTTCCTGGTGAAGAGCATGGTGTTACAGTATGAGTAGAGGGTTAATCTCAATCGAGTTTACCACAGAACTGCGGGGGTGAGCAGACTTCCAGTCAAAATGGGAATTAGTTGCATGGCTGTCTTATACTGGAGATTTGTCATCCATCCATTCTGACAGGGGGACTATTTTATGCTTCCCTGACAGAAGGATGGTTCCAGGGCAACAGTTTCTACTGCTTGCAGTGCTGGCATAGGTCTACATCACTCCATGGCTCAAGAATACAGTGACAGCAGAAAGAAGCTACCAACACTGTAGAAACTCAATGGCTGCTGCTCAAATCTTCAGTGCTATTCTACAGGGCGGTACTGTGAACATACAACACAGCCTCATAGAGGTAGAGATGGGGTTTGAGGGTTTTGGTCCACTTAAAAGTGGCTCCCATGCTGCAGGGTGGTACAGGACCATGGAGAGGGGGCGATTGGTGATGCCTGTGCAAGCCCAAAACTGCTGTCTTTTCTCTTCTATTCCAAAACAGTAGTAAAGTAATATTTTAACTGCAATTCAAATCTTCCCTTTAAACTGCCAGCCCAGCACCGGTCATGTAACCTGCTTCTGCCACATCCCTTGGCATCTGCGTGAGAAGTCACCTCCGTTACCCACCGTCCCAAGTTCTCTGGTCTGTGAATGAGTCCCCTCAAAACCAAGCCAGGGGAAGAACAAGGCTGACGCAGTTGGGGGGGGGGGGGGTTGGATTTAGAAGAGCAGGATTGTTTTTTTGATTACATTTGTGCAGTTAAGTACTATGGATAGTAGGTGAAGACCGTTAAGTATTGAGGTAGCATATCAACCAGCATTCTCCCAATGGGTCAGTAATAGGATACTATTATTTCCCTTATGACAAGTTTTCTTTGAATTAGTTGTAAAGAAATGTCTGCACTGAAGGATCTTGCGCTTGACATCTGTGGACGTTGAACCTTTATGATGTGGCCACACATGCAACTTACTGGCTATATATCAAAGGAATAGCCAAGTGACCATTCTACCTTGAATAAAATCTGTCAAGCTCACAACAAGGATCTATGCGGATAAACAGTGTCCCCAATTTCTAATGCCAGAGTCTAAAGTGTAAATATTTAGTTCTGATTTTTATATGCATTTTATCTTCTGTGCTTCTTTAAAATAAAATTTCTTAATAGCTAGTTCACCTGATGGATGCAAGCCTAACAAGATTTTAGTACATGATCTAGTCCTGGGCCTCGGGAAGTAGCGGAATCTTAAACTGGGACCAGAAAAGTATACACTGGAATTGTAGAGTAGATTCTCTAGTTTTGGCATGTCAGAGTTTCTGCCATTAGGGCACATAATTGGTTCCTGTGAAGGCTTTTAATCAATACACAGCTTACAGCTACGCAACTACTCACGTTGTAACTTCATATAAAAGGACACAACTATCAAGATTTTATCAAATGAAAGCCAGATTATAGACTTCCACCTCCCTATTAAAGAGTCTGCGATGAACAACAAGGGATGATGGTGAAAACTTGAGCTGTAACCTTAAAACACCTAGATCTCCAATAAAGAAACATTCTTCATGCCAACAAAGCTCAGGCACCACATGGCCTTCAGCTTTCTGCCTTGGAGAAAATAGTTGACATCTGTCAATCACGAATCAGCCCACGTCACAAACAATAATGGAACCTACAGGTGTATATACCTGCAAGGTCCTTTAAAAATTAATTATGGGTGGGACCTTATAACGGCCAGTTAAAAAAAGGCAACATAACTAAATATTCAAAAAAACATGATTATATTCAGGCTTTTAAAGGAGTCTTCCACATGTAGCATTTAGGTCAGTCAGAATGCATCATCATTACAGAATGCAAACCCCAACACCACAGTAGGATGTCGTGTCAAGGGTCACAATATGGCCAACATTTGCTACAGGTGCAGCAGAATTGTACTTCGATTTCTTTTTTGTTTTTTACCCTTAAAACGTGTTCTAGAATTGTGGGATCCACAGCTAGCAGTGATTTTAGTAACAAAATCCCATAATCACAGTGTTCAGTTAAAAAAAAAATCTAATTACATATTTAACGGTATATATATGATATACATGTGAAATATACCATATATACATACAAAGAAAGAATGGATGTCTCCTGTAAAACACCTGCATTATGTCTTAATCCACAAAATGTTCTGCTACACGGAAGTTGTGAAAGTCGATGTACTATTCTCTTTACTGGTCGCACAAAGGAGGGGGGATATACAATACAGAGTGACGGTGAACCAAATAAAGAAAAAAAAAATAACGAAAAATAATAATGGATGCGTGGCAGTTGTTAGTTGTCTCCCTCTGCGTTTTCAGGTTCCTCATTCTGGTGTTCTGAGGTCCATAGCTGGAAGACAGAAAGACAGAATGTTAATTTATCCGACAAGAACGGCATTTCACCTCTAAATAACTATCCATAGCAAATTCACATTGAAAATTGTATTTCACCCTGTTGGCCAAATCGCTGGACCGTTTTGGCAAAGCTAAAAAATATAATTCGCATTTGCTGACATTACATGGTTTTCCATTATACACTGCCTGGCCTATGTCAAACCACTTTTATCTTTGATTTCGGCATGCATTCGCTGTGGCATTGTTTCCAAAAGCTTCTACAATGTCACAGCATTTATGTCTATCCCAAGC
Source organism: Gastrophryne carolinensis (assembly GCA_027917425.1). Lineage (NCBI taxonomy): Eukaryota > Metazoa > Chordata > Amphibia > Anura > Microhylidae > Gastrophryne > Gastrophryne carolinensis. Next base: position 158,404,250 of record CM051243.1, read on the forward strand.
TAAATTATTACTTGTCCTTTAAGAACTTGTAGTGAAGATAGAAGATTTGGACCACTACGAAAAGTGTTCTGCAGCAGATCCCAAACATTCTCAACAGGTTTAAGGTCTGGACTCTGTGGGGGCCAATCTATCTATCAAACACACTGGGACAAGTTAAAAGCCCCACCCCCTCCTCCCAGTCTTCGTATTTTAGCAAGCAAAACAGGAAAACCTAAGAACCAGTTGAATTCAGGAGGGTAGCTAGGGACGTCATGAAGGAATACTGTTATAGGCAAGACTAATTGGGATTTTCTCCCTTTGTCCTTCAGGATGGCCATTTGAGAGGATAAGCAAGTGATATAATATTTAAGAACGGGATACCGAGTTAAGAACTCTGCAGCTGAAGAATTGTTGGGCTTCAGACAAAAGATCAAGCCTATGATGTTCTAGAAAAGTAATGGGGGTGGGGGGGCTACGTGGCCAGCTTGCAAATTTCTTCCAAGGAGGAACCAGATCTCTCCGGCCAGGAAGTGGATACTGCTCTGGTAGAGTGTGCTGGCTGTAATGTAGGGAGGTGGCATGCCCATGGAAGTGTAGGATAAAGAGATGGCTTGTCCCATCTGGCTATGGAAGCAGCCAGAACTTCTTCCAAATAGCCCTTCAGGCTGAATTAATAAGAGCCGTGGTCTTAGTAATGGTCCTGACCACCTTGGCTGAGGCATCTAAGACTGCACGAAACATACTTGTGAGGGTCTCTGAAAATGCCTGTTTAGGGGTGTCGTTTTCTGTAAACCCTTTAGGTGGTTGAACAAAACCCCCAAATTTCTGGCCACAGAATCTGATGCTAGGGTGGGTTAAAAGAAAAGGGAAGCCGCATCCCAAACCCTTTTGAGGATACCTTCTGTGTGCCGGTCCATAAGGTCCCTTAAGGTACCAGAGTCTTTGAAACTCAGAGGTCATGGAGACCTGGGCCAGAGGGGCGCCCAGCTTTGGACATTTGGCCCAAGACTCACAGGCTGACAAAAATAAAAAAGGAAATTTACGTCTGATCGAATTTGTGAGAACAAAAAAAAATCCCCAGGGAATGTCCATTCCCTTTTGGATTAAATTGCCTCTAGAAGTTCCTTCATCGCCTCTCACCCAAAACCATCGTTCAAGGAATCCTCCACGGAGGAGACTAATCATTCACAATCATCTGTCCCCTAAACTGACTCCCAGGAGGAGGAGTTTGAGAAGCGAGGATACTTGCGGCCTTGCAGATCAAGGCCATGTCTATTTTCATGGAACCTACGGTTATAAAACGGTCTCTCCTCCCGGCTTGTTGTCAATGCAGGCCTGGCAAAAAGGTCTTTTCCAGGACTCTAATAGAGGTGCTTGAGAACCTAAGCAGAATTTTGTCAGTCTTGGTTCCTGAGATTTAATTATGGCGCCTGCCTCCTTGTCTTTATCCCTTTACTTTTCCTTAGGCTTAGGAGTAGAAGAGACAGGCTGAAAAGGAGGCCCAGGAAGACCAATAGTCACACTGCTGCATGGGATTAGGTGACTGACCTGTCAATCAAGGTGCCAGATTCCTTCCAGTGTAGATTGCTCACCCCCTGGCAGGTTGTTTTTAACGTTATTGTCCGAATTTTGCCTAGCACATGGGGGGGGGGGGGGGGGGGTGAATAGGTGTTACAACTTCTTGGGCAACTTCTTTAAAGCAGCCCATTACCTAGATTACCCCCGCCCGGACTCCTCCGGCTGCAGGAGAGTGCACGGAATAGCCCCCCCCACTGCTGGGCTTCCAATCACCCCCAGGCTCTTCCAGCTTCAGGAGAGGGTCCGACAGGCCACCTCCTCCTGCTTCCTCCATCTTCACCCTGCTGACGTCATCCCACTCCTGGCTTTACAGTTGTCAGATGCGATGATCACTGGCCAGAGGTGGGGTGGGGGGGATCTTTTGATCCCCTGCCCCCCCCTCCAGCGATCACATCTGTCAGTCATCTGGTAGTCATTTTCTCTGTGTGTGGTGTCTTTTTCTACTGTTAACCCTTTGTGAACTGGTAATGGATCCATGAGATCCCAGTTCACAAGTCTCTGTGTCTGGCAAGTCACCTGCGGCTAAGGGGTGACCTGCCATTAACCCCGAGTCCCCCCCCCCCCCCCACATTACCAACCTCCCCAAAGCCCAAAACCCAAAGGGGGCAGAAGAGCCTGGAGCCATTAGACTTTGTAGCCTGCAGGACTGGGGGGCCACTAAGGCTGGCCCCTGTGCCCTGTTCTACAAGCCCACATGGCTGGTGCCCAGGGGCTGTTATGCTGTGTAGGGGGACCTCACGCCATTTTTTTTTTGGATTTTTAAGGGTTTTAACCCGTGGGCCACCCCCCTTCCTGCACTCAGTGTCATTTTAGGCGCTGCGTGGCGCCCCTGTTCGTGCCTGCAGCGGGGCCGCACGGAGACGCGTTTTGCGTCATTGCTGCGTGGTCCGTCCCTCGAGTTTCGTCTTTGCTGCTCTCGGACGCCATTTTCTGTGCTGCTCTTTTTGTCAATTGCGGACCCTGCCGAGGGTTCCCACGGGCTGACGGGCATCAGTTTCACTACTCACTGCCTGCGTTTTTTTCTGATGCCTGCCTTCCGGACTCCCCGCTACCTCGCCGGTCAGGTCCGTGAGTCCCTCTTTCATATGTGTAATGTTTTAATGTGCATGTGCTGTGGGATGCTCATGAATCCTTTCGCTTGTGTCTTCGAGGTGGGCCCCCTCCATTGCCAGCTGAGGGTTGTGGTTCCTCCCGGTCTCCTACACCCCCCTCTCTCCCAGCACCCTCTCCCCTTAAAGAGGGATTACTAAAAAGAGGGACAAAATTGGGGGTCACTTAGGTTTGGGCTGTTCGTGCCGTGTAACCTGTATTTTTATCACCATAATCATAATGGAGGATAGTGAGCTAGGGCCCCCATCTGGGCGGGCGAAGCTCTGCCCCATGTGCGGTACCAGCCCTCTGGGCGGACTCAGAGTTCTCAACATGTTAGGGCGGGAGTCCCTGCCCCTAGCCCTCTTTTACCTGCGGCCTCGCCAACACCCCTGCTGCTGCATTCGCCCCCCCACAAGGGGGAAACTAGCAAGGGGTCCCAAGCCAATTTGACACACCGGGTGGCCAGACTGGAGAGACAGTTATCTTGCACGGCTACTGGGAAGGCCACGAGTAAGAAGCGGCACATCGAGCGGGGTTACTCGGATTTTGCCAACGATGATAATGATCCTTTTGGAGGTCGGGACTCCATGGATGAGGAGTTGAAGGACTCCGCTTCCTCAGGGGATCGGTCGGTCGGCTATGACAGCGTGCCTGGTTCCTCCTCTGACTAGGATATGTGGCTCCCTTACGACACAGAGAAGTTGCTGTCTTCTGTGTTTGAGACTTTGCATATCGTCCCTCCTAAAGCGGCTAAGAGGAAGCAGGTGATTTATTTCGGCCTGAGAGACAGGATTGTCTTCCCGGAACAGGCCCACTTTTCCAATATGGTGTTTAAGGAATGGAAAGACCTAACAAATTGCCATCGGTGCCTAAGGGCCTGGACAGGCGGTATCCCTTCCCTGAGGAGCTGATCTGCCTCTGGTCTCGCCCCCCTGATGTGGATACCCCTGTGTCGGGGTTATCCAACACTGCGGTTATGCCGTCACCCGATACTGCTTCCTTGCGCGACCTGCCGACAGGTGCATGGATCAGCTGGCTTGCCATGCGTTCACCCTTGTGGGTGCTGGCCTGTCTGTGCCGCGGCCATTGTCTCTTTGACCATCAGGAAGAACGTGAGACGCCTTGTTGATTTTGCCAAGTCTTGCAAGCGGGCAAGGGAGTATAAAGACCTCAAAGCCTGTGTGGATTTTATTGCTTTTGTAGTCTCGGCCATGGACGATAGTGTCCGGCTTGGCGCCAGGGCTTCGGCCCTGCTTGTTGCGCTTTGTCGCTCACTAGTATCCCCTTCCTAGGGCTCAGGTTATTCGGGGAGCGGCTGGACCTTCTGGCCAAGGATGGAAGACTCCCTCAGCGACGGAAGCCTGCGCGGCCCTTTCGGGGTTCATCTGCCTATCGCTCCTTTCGAGGAGGAGGAGGCTCTTAATTTTCTGGTGGCCGCAGATATTCCTGGGGACGAGGTAGGTCTCGCGGCCGACCCAATCTCTCCCGGGGAGCTAAATCCATACCCCCTGCCAAGCCCTCTCAGGCATGAGGGGACGCCCTCACCCACCTGGGTGGGGGGACGGCTTCTGCTTTTTGCTCACATCTGGAGACAGCACGTCTCGGATCGGTGGATTCAGGAGGTGGTTTCCTCCTGGTACAAAATAGAGCTGGCAGTTGGCCACCCTCAAGATTTCTTCGGTCGCGGATTTCCTAGAACACATTGACGGTGCAGGGCCTAAGAATGGCCGTTCAACGCCTTCTGCTATCAGGTGCGATTTGTCCCGTGCCTTGCCAGGAACGGGGTTGAGGATTCTACTCCAATCTGTTCATGGTGCCCAAGAAGGACGGAACGCTGAGACCTATCCTGGATCTGAAGAATCTCAACAAGTTTGTCAGAGTCAGACATTTCCGTATGGAGACCTTGCGGCCGGCTTCTGCACATCCCGATTTTTCAGGACATCAGAAGTTCCTGAAGTTTGCGTTGAAGGGTCAGCATTACCAGTTTGTGGCACTGCCGTCCGGAATATCCTCAGCCCCCAGTGTGTTCACCAAGGTGCAGGCGGGCATCATGGCTATCCTGAGGAACCAGGGCATTTGTGTTCTTCCTTATCTGGACGATTTGCTGATTGCGGTTCAGTCCCCTCAGCAGGCCGAGAGCGACCTTCGCTCAGTTCCTCATGAGACCTCTTCAATTGAATCTGTTGACCGGTTGGGACCGGACGCTGGAGTCCCTGGAACAGGAATTTTCACAGTCCCTCTTGTGGTGGTTGGAACCCAGAAATCTGTCAGTGGGCAAGTCCTTTCTGACTCCCCGTTGAGAGATTGTCACCACGGATGCCAGTCTGACCGGCTGGGGGAGGGTTTTGGCAAACTCTGAAGTTCCATGGCCGGTGGGGGCTGCAGGAGGCCCACTTGCCCATCAATCTCCTGGAGCTGAGAGTGATCTGGTTGGTGCTTCTTCACTTGACTCCCCATCTCAGGGGTCGTGCGATCCAGATCCGCTCGGACAATCAAGACGGTGGTCGCCTACGTCAATCACCAGGGCGGGACTCGGAGCAAGGAGGTGACCCAGATCCTGACTTGGGCAGAGGAGGATGTTCCCTGCATCTCGGCGATTTACATCCCCGGGGTAGAGGACCAGGACGCAGACTCCCTGAACAGGGGGGCCTTTCGTCTGGGGGAATGGTCTCTCAGCAACAAGAACTTTCACGCTCTGTCTCTCCGCTGGGGTCTACCGGATGTGGACCTGTTTGCGTCCAGACACAATCACAAGCTCCCAGGGCTTCTCACACAGGGGTCCCTGCGGCACCCCAATTTACGGACGCTGGCTTTGACGGCCTGGCTATTGAAACCTCAATCCTACGGAGAAGGGGTTGTCTGCTAAGGTTGTTCAGACCAAGATTCAGGCGCGGAAGAAGTTTTCTTCCATGATTTACTACAGAGTTTGGCATGCCTACATTGCTTGGTGTGAATCCAAAAGTTTTCCTTGTCGCACACTCTTTTTTAGAATTTAGCGTTGGCTTAGCCTTGGTTCTACAGCTGGGCACCCTCAAGGGCCAGGTCTCGGCCTTGGCTGTCTTTTTCCAAAGATCCTTTGCCAATCAGACTGCTTGGTCTTTTTTCCAAGGAGTTACCCATGTACGTCCACCGCGTAAGCCTGTATTACCGGTGTGGGATTTGAATTTGGTGCTTTCTGCTCCCCAGGGTCCCCCCTTTAAGCTTTTTTGCAATGCTGCCTTGTCTATCCTGACTCTAAAGGTGGTCTTTTTGGTAGCTATCACCTCGGTACACCGGGTGTCAGAACCGGCTGCACTTTGTATGAAGCCCCCTTACTTTGAGCGGCATAAGGATAAAGGTGGTTTTTCGCTTTAAACCTGATTTTTTACCTAAGGTCGTGTCTCCCTTTCATCTTAATGAGGAGGTTATTTTACCTTCTCTGTGTCCGGATCCGTCTAACTCTAAGGAAAGGGCCCTTCGTTCCTTGGATGTGGTCAGAGCCATTAAGTACTACCTGGTTGCGACTGAATCCTTCAGGAAGTCGGATTCTCTTTTTGTCCTCTCTGAAGGTGTTAGGAAGGGTTTGTCTCCGGCTAAGTCCAATCTTAGTAGGTGGATTAGACAGGCAGTGGTGCAAGCCTACTCTGCCAAGGGGAAGGATCCCCCTTTTCGTGTTACCGCTCACTCTACTAGAGCTATTGGTGCTTCCTGGGCTTTTCAGCACCAGGCCTCTGTTGAACAAGTTTGTGAGGTCGCTACCTGGTCTTTGATTCATACCTTTACTAATTTTTACAAGGTTGATGTTTTGGCATCAGCTGATGCTGCTTTTGGCCGAAAGGTGCTTCAGGCAGTAGTGAAATGAACTACATGTTTTTCCACTCTGGGGATCCCGCCCTATTTTGGACACTGCTTTTGGGTGTCCCACTCGTATATGGATAACTGGGACAGCCCGGACCGAACACAGGGAAAAATACAATTCTGTGAGTACTCACCTGTAGAATTAATTTTGCCGGTGTTCAGTCCGGGCTGTCCCACCCCACCCTTGGTTCATTTCCTCTTGTTAAAGGACGCTGTCCCTAACTAACATTCAAATAGTGGTCCCACATCCTGCCATGCCTATAAGAACAATAGACACCTAGCTGCCAGAAAGCTACCTCCAACTGCTGGGGTTTTTTGCCTTGAAAAGTCCAGACGGCCAATATACATTGGACACCTGAGCATTGGATGATATTTCTGGGACGAATTGTAGTTCTTGTAATATGTCAGTTATAACTATATTAATGAGAGATTCTCATTCAGGACTATGAGGCCTTTCATTTGATATCAAACATGGCATACACATATTGTCCAGGGCCTGACAATCCACATAGTATTGGACCCTGGATGATATACATTTGGTGTTTGGGCTCATTTAAGAAATTTATGGGGATCATGAATTTCTTGGTTACAAGTTGATGGCATGCATATTGTGAGAGTTATGCCCTTTATGAAATATACATCTAATTCCATGAGAGTCCTCATATGGGCTGACCTTGGCAGACACTCCGAGGTGGGGAATGCTGGCCACTCCCCCTATTGTTCATACATTAGTAAGCTTTGTGCCAGGGGCCCCGCAGTCGATGGATGGCGGGGGGATTAATGGATGGACACCTGGATCTGAAACCTTAAGTATCTCTATCTGTCTCTGCATTATCTCTCTCTATATCCATTATAACATATATTGTACCGTAACTAATGTAGCTTATATCCATTATCTACTAATGTAACTTACTTTCATTATCAATCTTATGTAACAACTGCCTATATTTAAGGTTATCTGGGGAAACTTGAGGAACATATTGGGTTAGTAAGGTTCATTACTGTGCTGCTAATTAAACCCGTCTTTAATATATACATCTTACTGTGTGTGTAGTGGATAATTCTCACACAATAGATTGTAGTTGCAAAGTATTTAAGGCATAACCTATTTCTTTCTTAGGACAGTTCACTGGTTGTGTTGGGAGAGCCTTAGCGGCCATTGTTTGTATCAGAATAGTGGCCGCTGGGCGGATATTATTGTTGGTTTTTGCGATATTTATCATATTGATCTCTAATAGAGATATGGGAGATTAGTGTGAAGCAGATATTAACTATATATATCATATTTCCTTTTTCACCTCTTTTGCCTTTTATGGTGATTATTGTTGTTTGTATTGGAACTTTGTCCCTATCTTTTTCTGGAGAGAGTTCATGCTGTAGCATGTTAGTTAACATGTTTTTTCTTGGCCTCCCGGCCTGTCTCATTTACTGCTTTTTAACTTTCTGAGATTTCTATAGAGACTGATCCCTTTTATGGGAGGCCGGGAGGAGTTACAGCTTTGTATCTTGCAGTGACTGGCGCCACCTTGTGGTGGACTACCCACTCGTATATAAATAACTGGGACAGCCCGGACCGAACACCGGCAAAATTCTACAGGTACTCACAGAATTGTATTTTTTTTTTATTACAAAAATGCACTACAAATTGTAAAATTATTTTTTTAAAAATGTTTGCACATATTTCATCCCAACATATTTAGAATACACTTAAATGACAAACAAGACATTTCATGTAAAGCCCAGACTCTGTTGAAAAAAAAACATAATTTTTCTGAGAAATCCCATCAAAAATCACAGTGGAACACGTGTAGCACAAAATAGTAAAAATTGTCTGGCAACAGAGTGACAAAAAGGTAGGCTGGCCCTTAATGGGTTAAGATGTGTTTAGTGCACAGGTACCTGTCAAACTTCAAAAAGACCAAGGTACCTGTATGGCTCTACAAGGCAAGGAGGCCAGCTATCAAAGGACCAGTATCATTTGCCAACTGCTTTGGATGGACTGTGTTTATTTTCATTAATAACACCTTTTCCACTTCTCAAATGATAAATACATATATGTTACTTCTAATGCAGAAGTAACTTGTGTCAGGATCTGGGGGCAACGGCAATGACTCTGAAGTCAAATAAGCGATTTATTGAAAAAGTACAACAGGCAAAATCTCTTAACATCAGAGTATAATGCAGGATACCATGCAGTACAGCAAGCGGTTACCTCACCTCACCCAACTTTAGCAATGTCCAGTGTGTGATAATTACAGAGTATTCTAAGTCCTGTATATCACCTCTTTCAAGGCATACAAGTCCAGGCTGTTAATCCACAGGTTCCAAGAACAGATAACACAAAGACCTTCGGATGCAATTCAGCACTGTCAGTATTGGGAGCAGCAAGGCACGGGCTCCTCATCCTAGGCTCTCCCTCTCCACACTGGAAGCCTCAGCAACTCCTTTTATATGGCTTCCTTCCGTCAATTAGTCTCATCGCCTGGGAAGGCCTGTGAGTAGGGAAAAACCAGTAGAGGACCCGGGATGTGGATTGGGTCTCTGATATCCAGGCATGGACCGTGCCTGCCTGAAAAACTCATGTGAAATATAGACCCCATCCACCACTTTTCCATACACTTTACCACACACTTGATACATTTAGATACAAATTGTATCCAAATTTAACAAGCTTTTCTCTGCACTAGAGGCAGAGAAGGGTCATTCATGCAAATAAACCCACAGCATCTCTCCAGAGCAGTTGGCAAATGATACTTGTTCTTTAAGTAAATTGTTATTCAAAATGTGTACTTACTGTAAGATTGTCCCTTAGTAGCTGCATGATAAGAGTGCTGTCTTTGTAGGACTCCTCATTCAATGTGTCCAGTTCAGCTATGGCCTCATCAAAAGCCTAGAAAGACACAGCCACATGAAAGCATTTCTTATGCTTAATGAAGTACAACACCAACATTTTTTTCTTTTTACTTTGATGGAGCGAGGGGAGATCTGTATACCGACTAGGAAAGATTCTGTGATCTCTACCCAATTAAAAAGAAATTATTTAATATTACATACATTTCCTGCTGACCCCAAATTCCCCCCCTCCCCAATGTTATGGAGCACCGGTCCACATGCTGGCAGCCGCACACTGCAGGTTGCTAGCCAGGGCATTTGTGCACAGAGAGAGCAAGCTTTGCAGCCCCTTTGTTCCAGCCAACATAGACTGTGGCTATGTAAACTTGAATGGGCAGGTCACTAGGGGACATCACAAAAGGTAAAAAAGAAAATAAGGTTAAAAAAAAATCACATTAAAAAACTAAATATATATATATATAATTTGGCAACTAAATACAAATGGACTTGTTTAAAGCAAAAAAACAAACAAAATTGACGCGGCACCCCTAATTAAAGAGGACCAACACCCAGGGGGGATCGGCCAGGAAATCTATAAGATTCCCGGGCCGATCACCTCCCACCCCGCGGGACATCCGAGATCGGGATGTCCCGCGGGGTGAAACCCCCCAGAAACCCCAAAAACACCTTACCTGATCCGCCGCCGCTTCCGCCGCCGCCGCCTCCCGCGCACCCCTCCAGACGTGCGCGCGCCCGCGCCGGCCCTCTGTGAATGGCCGGCGGGGGCGCGCGCGCGCCGAGAGTGACGCGCGGGAGGACGTTCCTGATCCCCGCCTGGACGTTGGCGGGGATTGGCTGCGGCGCTCACGTGGGAGCGTTGAGAGGTGAGTTTTTTGGGGTTTCTGGGGGGTTTCACACAGCGGGGCACCCCCGATCGGGGTGCCCCGCCGAAGTGGACCAAAACCCAGGATAGTCAAAATCCTGGGTGTTGGTCCACTTTAAGACACTGTACACCCAAAAGTTACCAAAAAAAAAAAAAACATACCTTGTCCGCAGGCTGGCACTCCGGGTCATGGGTGCCGCCATCTTTTAAAGGAAGGTAGAAGTATCAGGGGCAACAGTTTTTTGAATATACCATTGTGCTTTTACAGGGGAGATCTGCTCAACTTTAATGGCCTGTTTCCTCCGCCGCCCTGTACTGGGATAACCGCTTATTGCTATTGCAATTCTTCCGGTGTGCTGAGATGCCTTTATCCATCATGCAATGCTTTGAGTAGACATTTAATGCAGTTAATGCTGCACTCATTGGAATAGCGCGTATGACTCAAAAAGTTGAATGGAACGCTCAAAAACCTGAATATTTCTTGCTCCCAGGCGAAGAAATACACAAGCCTGGCAGGATGGATTTTCTTCAACTGACGTGTATAAAGTGACCTCTTCCCTCACTATCCAGGATAATCATATGGAGTTTTAATGATACAGATCCTTCAAATGTTAGAATACTATTCCTATTTCAATTAGGATCTATTGTTAGCTTGTTGAATTGCTGCTGTTCTTTCTATGAACACTTTCTTGCTAGCAGCAGGTCAGTGTCCAGACTACCAGCTTTTTCATAGAAGGATATTGTGCCATTGTGTTCCCTCAGCTGCGATGTTAGTGAGCTACAGACCTGTTTTAGGACTTTCATAGCTTGCTTGTTCTGAAGCATAAGCAGCAGAGGGGATCCTATGGAAGCCCTTTTTCAAACTAGAAATTCTTTTAGCCATCATTGTTCAAAAGAGGGTTCATGTTTAAGCTGCAGGCGATTCTTTTTTCCGGACATCTAAGGCCTTAGTAGCCATCTTTCATCTGTTCACCATCGAGTCTCAACATCACAAATTCAGTAAACCCAAGAGGAGACACCCATAAGCACATACCGTTTTTGCTAGGCTGCAGGCTTTTTCTGGAGAGTTCAGGATCTCATAGTAGAACACAGAGAAGTTCAGAGCCAGACCAAGTCGAATGGGGTGTGTTGGCTGCATCTCAGACTTGCTGATTTCAAAAGCTTCCTGGTAAGCCTGTTGGGAACTGCCTACGGTGCCTGAGAAGTTAGAAAATGCGAAAATTAAACTTGGACAGTGTGTTTTTTCCAGGATGTGTATTAAAGTGGTCTCAAACTATTTCCTATTGGCCTTTGCCCCCCAGGTCGCCGGATCTCACTCACCCTTCCCTGGTCCTACAGCACATGAGCAGCCCTCTCATCCAATCAGCATGCTTGGATCTGCTCCCATCCCTTTGTCTAATAGCTCGGTGAGTGGATCCAATCGTGCTGGTGGCCGCATCACCCACTACCCTCTAAGAGGGAGTGTCCCGTGTCAGCCATTCACAAATGCTTGGCACGGGCACGTGCCCTGCTATAGGGAAACACTCGCGCTCCACCCGAGCTCTCGCTGTGCCTGTGCGTTCCGTGCTCACATCTAGCCATGTGTGCCAGGGCTTCCTGAATAGGCGGCACGGTCACCCCAAGGCTGCAAGGTTGGCCGGGGAGGGTAGGGGGGGGGATGTGGTTGGTGGTGCCGCTTGGCTGCTTAGCCAGCAGTGCACCGAAGAGAGCCGAGCGACAATGAGCGTAACGAGAGGCTGAGCGCGCTGCTCAGCCAATCAGTGCACTCGCTCTCACCAGAGTCTGCGCTGCGGGAAAAGAGGGAAGACGAGTGAAATAGCCGACCATGGGGGGGGGTACACAGCAGGGCATCCGAATTCGGCCGCCAAAGAGGAAAACCACACAGGAAAGTTAAATTCATGTGTGTAGAAGGAAGTATATGTAGCCGCCTTCTATCCCCCCAAAACAGCCTGTGTTTTTTTTTTTTACCTCAGCCTTTGCCCGGTATTCATAACACAAGCTGGATGCAGTCCGCCATATTGCTCCCTGGCTGAGCAGCCCCGCCCCCAGTGATGATGCAATCAGAGTACACACAGCTCAGCAATGGGGAGCACATCAACCAAACTGCCATTATTTGACAGTTTGGTTGTAACTGAATAAATTAGCACATAGCTGTAATTTACCATAATGCCACTTCCTGTTTTTTTCCTGGTGTTTTTATGAATATTGGGCAAAGACTGAGGTAAAAAAAGAAACACAGGCTGTTTTGGGGCACTGGGCTGGGGATAGAAGGTGACCACATAAACTTCCTTTCTAAGTATAGGTGCGCTTTAAAGGTCAAATTTGGAACATTTAGAGGTTTTCCCCTCAAAGAACTATTTTTGTTTGCCTGGAGTTGAGCTTTAATCAGGTACTCTCTCTTTTATCACTTAGTAACTACTATCCTTTTTTATAATCTTCCAATCTCACCTTGTTTCTTGTCTCCACATGCCACTTCAGAAAGGTACCGATAATAATCTCCCTTCATTTTCAAGTAAAAGACCTTGCTTTCTGCCTGTGAAGCTGTGGCTATCAAGTGATTGTCCAAAAGTTCCTGCAAAAAACAAATATGAATGTCATCATGATGCTTTAATCTATTAAGAACAAAGCTTACAAAACGGTTCCGTCCCAGAAGAAATATGGGAGAGTAGAGCAGGGGCCCTGCTGGGTGGCTCACAGGCTGTCTACTAGGCTGGAGAAGTGGGCCAACTTACCTGTCGGGTAAACCAGCACTCATTTGCAGCTTCCTGGGTCTGCCACTTAACCTATTTGGGGCTGGGTGATCTGCTCATGTAGGGGAAATAATTTTTATGCTGCAGGGGGATCCACATAAGCTCCGCTTTCTCCACCCCCCTTTCTCGGGGGATTCAACAGAATCTACCCCGGGGGAGGGGCTTTCCAAACTTTGCCCCTCCTTTTGTTTTAGCTCTCAGTGTGCACAAACCCAGCAAGCACGACCACTGTGTCATGCTGGGCTCGTTCACGCTGGGACCACTGAGGGACAGAAGCAGCTGTGCGACCACATTTGTGCGTGGTCCTAGAGGAATGGAAAGGCATGAAGGGGCAAACTTTGGATACTTAAACACTAACAGTTTTTCTTTTTTAATTTAAATAAAACCCGTAGAATAAGGTGGTGAAAAAATGGTACCGACTTAAGCAGAAATGTGCAAAATGAAAAAAAAAATTCCTCTGAGCAGGCCCAGCCGCATGCCTCATTGTGTGAAACCCTCCAGGATGCTGGTGAACTTACCGGATCCTGGCGGGTTCCACGACACGTATTCATCGGCACCCAGCTTCACTGCGCCTTTCTAGATTGTTGGGCACGGGAGCGTGTGCACGCCCGAACAGAGTGCCGGGGATGCGGCCCATCGTTGGTACCTTCTCACAGTGCCACTTTTGAAAGAGCCAAGCTGGTTTTGGTCCTTGCCCCTAGGACATCCAAATTTGGGATGCACCACTGTATGAAACCCCCTATGTCACCACAAAATTCACCTTACCCCGGTCCCACACCAAATGGGGGGCCCTCTTTTAATCAGCGTTGCATGCTGTACATATTAAAGGAGCGCTATCAATAAAGAATGGGCCAATTCTAAAAATCTATATATGCGGGAGGAGGGGTCACTTATACACCCGCCATCAAGAAATATCCAGCCCCGAACCAAGCGTGGGAGCTAGTGCTTCCTTCAGTGTTCAGGGGTTTTCACGGACTACACTTAAAACTATATCATCAGAAAGACAAAAGGTTAAATAGCAAAGTACCAATAAGATCCAAGTGGCTGCAAAGCCTTGCTATCATGTCCTGTATAAAAAATCGATTATTATGAAGTTTGCGAACGATGTTTCACACAGCCGCTGGGGCCATAATAGCTGCTGCATAGTATGTATTACCCAGTACAAAGGGGTAAGGCATCATTTATCGCATAAATGTCGACATGTGGAAACAGAAATTGACAAGTAGGACATTCACTTTTCATCCCATCCCCCAATCAGCTCAGCAGAGCTGCCAACAACCTCCTCTTGGCAAGGATGTCACTTCTCCCCCTGCTGCCGTGGACATCCCCACAAGGGCCCTGATGCTCACTTACACGGGGGGAAGGGGGGACAGTGTGCTGGGGGGGGGGTCAATGTGTACTGAGTGGGGGCAGTGAGGTGCGTATGCCTTTTGAGGGTGTGTCTGGGAGTGCTGATCTAAGCTCCAATGTTGCCAAGGATCCAGGGGCCACGCCCACTCTTTTCAGAAGAGAAATCATGAGGTGAACCTGTAAATCTTGATATCTCAACCATTTTTAAATTAGAAAACAGTTTAGGGCCAGTGCCCGACTCACTGGTGTAACAATTGCCTTTGCCTGCTGTAGCCCAAGGTGAAGTGCACAGCACAATCAATTGCATGAATGATCAGTTCTCTAATGAACAGTTAGCTGACGAATCTTTGAACGCAAATTATCTGCTTGCATAATAACCATATGTTTGAAGGAATGGTCAAATTATCTGTTCCTGGAAATGGACCCCAAGGTAAGGCGAGTTGGGCATGCCAACTAGCTGAGCTGTACTGCAACTGAAAGTCTACTGTGCAAAAAGGTGATACACGTCTATAGGCACCAGGGCAAACAAAACAAAATAATGACCTGCATTTCCTCACATTCTCCCTGCAGACAAATACTTCAATGCCATGAGAATCAGGATGGTGGGTGAAATATACCTGTAAAATGTAGTTACTTGCCTAGACTTTAATCTAAAACTGAAGCAGACATTGTAACACTGCATGGCCATGCCAGCAATGGTAGCTAACCAACCAGCTTGGTAGCCATGAGGGGCCCCATATCTAGTACAAAACCAGATTCAAATGTCAGATTCCCGGCATGGGATAAGTGGGAAATGGACAGAAGATGAGAAGCGGCTTATTTTTAGATGAATACAACGTGGATGAGAGAGGTCTTATTTTTAGATACCACACTGGGCTACTTTCTCACGGAGAATACTCATCAAACTCCAAATACAACCAATGGCAGGCAAAACGCTAAGAAAAGACACTAAGCACACATTTATCTATAGCAACCACAAATATGCAGATTAATCCCTCCCACCATAGACTCGAGACACAAGCTGGAAACTAAGGAATGGGGGGGGGGGGGGGTGTATTTCAATCTGTTCCTGAGCAGCAGTCGTTACTAGAGATCAAAGGTTGCTTATTGCACATCTCTAGAGCACTGTTTAATAACACCATTACTCTAATATCCTGCCATTCTTCATCTCTCACTATTCAGACTAGGACTGGCTCATTTAAAGCAGACCAATAGCCTGGCAGTTGGAGAAAAATGCAATTCTGTGATTACTCACCTGTAGAATTGGTATTATGAGTATACAGTATGTCCTGCTCCAGATATACTTACTATTGGGTATTACTCTGCCAGATGGCGCTGGACTGCAGAGACATCGAAGATAGGCTTCTCCCGGCCCCTCAAATACCCAGGGACCTCCCACAAATCCCCAGCATTGAAAAGCAGTTAACGAGAAGCCGGGATAATTAAAACAAACCCAACTGGTAACTATAACAATGATAACAATCACCATACAGGGGATCTAAGATAATGCAAAACCAAGGGTGGGGTGGAGCAGGACGTACTGTATACTCATAATACCAATTCTACAGGTGAGTAATCACAGTATTGTATTATTCTAAGTATACAGTGCATCCTGCTCCAAATAGATTACTTACACTTGGGACATCTAATAGCAGTGTCCATAAAGTAGGCTGGGATCCCCAAAGGTAACAGCAGCCAGGTCATACCACTGCCACCTGCAGAACCTTACGGCCAAAAGCAGCATCAGCTGAGGCCCTAACATCAACCTTGTAAAACTTTAAAAAGGTATGAACAGAAGACCAAGTAGCGGCCTTGCAAACTTGTTCAACGGAAGCCTGGTGCTGAAAAGCCCGAGAGGCACCAATAGCACAAGTAGAATGAGCAGTAAGGCGGAAGGGAGGATTCTTCCCCTTAGCAGAGTAGGCCTGAATCACAGCCTGACGGATCCATTTGCTGATAGTAGACTTGGCAGGAGCCAAGCCCTTCCTAGGACCAGAAGAGACCACAAAAAGAGCAACAGTATTTCTGAAAGGTGTAGTAGCCACCAGATAGTACTTCAGACACCTAACCACATCCAAAGAATGCAAGACCCTCTCCTTAGCATTACTAGGATTAGGGCACAATGACAGAAGAACAATGTCCTGATTCAAATGAAAGGCAGACACAACCTTAGGCAGAAAGTCTGGCTTGAAGCGAAACACCACCTTGTCCTGGTGTCTCTCAAAGTAGGGGGGCTGGATGGAAAGTGCCGCCAACTCAGACACACGCCTAACAGAGGTGATCGCCACCAAAAAGACAACTTTGAGAGCAAGAATGGCCAGGGCAGCATCCTGCACAGGTTCAAAGGGAGCACCCTGCAAGGCTGACAAAACCAAGTTCAAATCCCAAACAGGCAACATAGGCTTACGTGAGGGACGCACATGAGTAACCCCCTGGAAAAAAGTCCTGATCAGAGAATGCTGAGCAAAGGACTTCTGGAAGAAAACAGCCAGGGCAGAAACATGACCCTTCAGAGTACTGAGTTGGAGCCCCATCTCCAACCCATGCTACAGGAACTCCAGAATCCTGGGAATAGAGAACACACGACAGGGAAGAGACTTAGACTCACACCAGTCAATGTAGGCACCCCAAACCCTATAATAAATGGAAGAAGAAGATTTCTTCCTAGCCTTTATCATGGTATCAACAACAGAGGTAGACAGCCCCTTCTCCATCAAGATGGAGGTTTCAGCAGTCAGGCCGTCAAAGCCAGAGTTTGTAAATTGGGATGGCGTAAGGGACCCTGAGTGAGCAGATCTGGCACCCCTGGCAGAACGTACTTGTCTACTGCCATCTGCACCACGTCTGTGAACCACACTCTTCTTGGCCACCTGGGGGCCACCATAATTGCTGGCACCCCCTCCAGAGCAATCTTGCGCAGAACCCTGCCCAACAGGGGGAATGGAGGAAAGACATACAGGAGCTGAAAGTCCTGCCATGACATTGCTAGGGCATCCGTGGCAAAGGCCAGAGGATCCTGGGACAGGGAGACAAAGGCTGGGAGCTTGTGATTTTGACGGGACGCAAACAGATCCACATCTGGTTGGCCCCAACGGTGACACAGAGCTTGAAACACCCTGTTGCAGAGGGACCATTCTCCCTGGCGAGAAGTCCCCCTGCTCAGAGAGTCTGCCTGCAGATTCTCCACCCCCGGGATGTACACAGCTGATATGCAGGGAACACTGGCCTCTACCCAGGTCAGGATCAGACACTTCCTGGAGGGCCCTCTTGCTCCGGGTCCCTCCCTGGTGATTGATGTAGGCAACTGCCGCCTGGTTGTCCGAGCGCACCTGAACAGGCAGGCCTCAAAGGTGATGAGTCAACTGAGTCAGAACCAACCTGATCGCCCGCAGTTCCAGGACGTTGATAGATGTGTGGGCCTCCTGAGGGCCCCACCTCCCTTGAAACTGCAGGGACTTCCAGAAACCCCCCCCAACCTGACAGACTGGCATCCGTGGTGACCGCCTCCCAGGAGGGGGTCAGAAAGGATCTTCCCCCCAACAGCTTCCTGGAGTCCAGCCACCACGAGAGGGACCGTCTGACCAGGGGGGAAAGCGCAAAGCCCCGGTCCAGGGACCCAGGATCCTTGTCCCATACTGACAAGAGGTGGAGTTGCAGAGGCCTCAAGTGGAACTGAGCATAAGGGACCGCCTCGAAGCACACCACCATCAGGCCCACCAGCTGCATTCCCTGCCTGATGGAGGGATGACGACAACATAGCAGGAACTGAACCTGGATAATCACACTGTCCACCTTCTGCTGAGGAAGAAAAATCCTTGCCTGAACTGTATCCAGATTCATTCCCAGGAATGGAGTCACCAAGGAGGGAGACAGAAGACTTGGGATGGTTGATCACCCAGCCAAATGACTCCAGGGTGGACACTACCAGCTGAGTATCCAACTCTGCCTGATGTAGGGACTGGGAAGTGATGAGAATGTCGTCCAGGTAGGGCAGCACGCGGATGCCCTGAGACCTGAGCAGAGACCTCCTGCCAGCACCTTGGTGAACACTCTGGGAGCTGAAGTGAGACCAAAGGGCAATGCCACAAATTGGTAGTGTTGATCCCCAAGAGCGAACCTGAGGAACCTTTGATGACCTGGAAACACAGGAATATGAAGGTAAGCATCTTTGATGTCCACAGACGTCATGAAATCACCTGGACGCAGGGAACTGATGGCAGGGCGCAGAGTTTCCATGCGCAAACGCCTGCACCTGACAAATTTGTTGAGGATCTTCAAGTCCAGGATGGGTCTGACTGACCCATCTTTTTTGGGCACGGTGAAGAGGTTGGAATAGAAGCCCTTGCCCCTTTCTCTTAAAGGGACCTGGCAGATGACCCCCAGCTCCAGAAGGCTTTGCACCGCCTGCACTAGAGCCTGAGCTGACAAAGGGTCCTGAGAAATCCGGGATCTGATGAATCTTGGGGGGGGGGGGGGGGGGAGGGCAGGCAGCAAGCTCTATCTTGTAAACGGAGGACACTACCTCCTGAATCCACCGGTCTGAGACATGAAGCCTCCAGACGTGAGCAAAGTGCTGAAGGCGCCCCTTCATGCCTGAGGGGGCTTGGGGGAGGACTTAAGCTCGGAGCCCCAGGGGGAGCCAGGGTGTCCACGTCCTCTGCCCCTACCCCAGAAGTCTCCTCGGGTCCCAGTAAAGGAAACCCCCCTCCCTTGTCTAGCACCACGGTAGGGGGGAGGAAAAAAAGAGCCCTGACCCCGAAAGGGCCAAGACTGCCGCCTGCGCTGGGGTAGCCTGCCCCCCTTGGCCAACAGGTCCAGGTGGTCCCCAAACAGGCATAATCCTTTGAAGGGAAAACTGGTGAGGGCCTTCTTGGCAGCGTTGTCAGCAGCCCACTGGCGCAGCCAAACCGAGCGGCGTATAGCCACCACAAGGGCAGAGGTTCTGCCACACATTCTAATGGTGTCATCCAGGGCAGAGAGGACATAAGTCACAAAAACATCACAACGAGAGAGTGAATTAAACTCCTCACTAGACACATCATCAGGGGCACCATCAAGGATACTTCTGAGCAGGGTCCTAATAGCCACAGCCGTAATGGCAGAGGCACAGACCAGGCGCAGCGCCGTCCCCACACATGCAAAGGCATGGGACGCCAGCTGATCAATGCGCCAGTCCTCAGCATCCCGCAGCGTAGTAGAGTCAGGGGAGTGCATGACAGAGGTGTTAGATAACCCTAGGACCGGGGCATCCACTTCAGGAGGGGATGACCAACATTTCACCACATCAGCAGGAAAGGGATACCTCTTATCCCAACTCTTAGGTACACCGGGAAGCCTGCTGGGGCGCTCCCATTCCTTGAGCACAAGGTTATTAAAATGGGCTTGCTCAGGAAATTCCAAATGTGACTTAGCAGTATGAAACAATTCCCAATTGCCTGGGGGCCGCAACCGGGGGAGAGATAGACAGTACCTCAAAAATCTGAGCCAACAGCCTATCAGTATCATCTGGGGCCCAGGGGTCAGAGCCAGAATCGTCATGACCCCTGGGCCTCTGATCAGATGACTTAGTCAGAGAATAGCTCCCCTTCCTCCAAAGTGGTATAGCCAGACAGTTCCAAAAACTCATCAGCTTCCATAGGGAAAAGAGTGACATCAGGCGTTAAGTGCCGCTTTTTTGCAGAGGCCTTACGCGCCAAGGTATTAGCAAGCAACTTCTCAACGCTAGCCAGTCTGGAAGACACACCAGGCTGAGAATCCCCACTAGTATGCAACTCAAAGGGAGTGAGATTTAAGCTTGGGGGAGTAGGTGAAGCCATACGAGGCGCAGGCCCAGCCACTGGTAAACCAGGCTGCAGCGCAAGCACAAGGTACACAGACCCGCACATTGTCAGCACTAGTAGGGGACACCCCACAAGCTACACAGCCGGGCTTGTCCCGAAGGAACCCCGAGCACATTATCCTGAGACGCCTCCATATGGTGATTATAGCGGCACAATAGGCCGATAGGGATTGACGCTATAAAAGCAACCCGGGATGCCCCAATAGCCCGCTAGGGAAGTGGGAGTAAATTACACACTAGGCCTCACAAGTTAACTAAATAGAGGGAGTGGGGCCGGGAGAAGCCAATAGGGTTCGGCCGTCTGAAAGACATAAGCAAAGGGGAACCGTAAGCGACATGTGAATGACAAATGGGCGGGCCGCGGGCCCCGCCCCCCCCAAGCCATACACGTGACAAGCAGCCAATAACGCCTGAGGTAACGACGCCGCCAAGCGCGGAACACTGTGGAAGCGTGCGGCGGCAAATTTAAAAAGGCAACCAGTGCAACCAAGTCAGCGCGACACCAACCATAAGTACATAATACAGTGAAGCACCAAGGCAAATCCCCCCCCCCCCCCCCCCGAGAGCTACAAGGGAGAGCGAGGGAGGACAGCGGCCACTTAACAGGACCCACCGATAGGGGTAAGGGGCAATAGGGCGGGAGGGGGCTCGCTATATGCCTGTACCGCCTACCCTTTGATGGGGGATTGCGGTGGAGCAGCGCTCCTAAGCACCTGACAGCGGTGCTGCCTACCATCACCCGGCCAGCGCAGCCAAGGCTGGGAGGCACATTAATAATGGAACGGGTGGGAATAGTCCTACAGTGCCACAGGCTAATAGCCCCGCTCACCTGCGAGAAGAGAGAGCCATCTTGTCCTTCGCATTCAAGACTGCAGAGAAGATCTGGGAATGTTGTGGGAGGTCCCTGGTATTTGAGGGGCCGGGAGGAGCCTGTTTTCGATATCTCTGCAGTCCAGTGCCATCTGGCGGAGTAATACCCCAAGTGTAAGTAATCTAATCTGGAGCAGGACGTACTGTATACTAAGAATAGATTAGGCAGGGTATCTAATAGACTCTCCTTAGGAGTGTCACTCTCTAGATAACTCCTGAGGTTGCAGAGCCACATCTCCATGCTTACAATAACACCTTCTGCAGCCAGGGTAGGTCTGAATGTAAATGATGCGGCATCCCAAGGCCTTTTCAGGATGCCTTCTATCCTGCGATCCATTGAATCACAGTGTCCCCATATCTTCAAAGCTTAAATAAGCTGCTCTGGACATCTGACCCAGTGAAGCATTTCATTTAGGACATTTACCTCAGGGCTCCATGTCCTGCTCCTGAAAGGAGAATTTTCTTTTTAGCGAGCAAGGCATAAAAAAAAAAAAAAAAAAAAAAAAAAAAAAAAACCCTTTCTATACCTAGTATCTTGTATAGATAAGGGTTTATCCTCACACCTAATTCCCCATGTATCGTATATCATCTTTAATTCCTCTGGCATGTGTCCTCGTTAAGAGAATCCTAGGAAGAGGTCACCTTTATTCTCTATTATTTTGGATCCCGTCTCAGCCTGAAACTGACAAGAATCAAGAGTATTGGCTGCTGGGATAGCAGTGGTAAGGGAAACTAGTGGTCTAGTTTCTTGATTTACCTGTTCTGACTGAGGGATGCATGTGTCAGCAGAGAATGTCCCTGGGTGTGATTCGGGGGAACTATTGCCTCCAGCATTTAGGCAACCTCATGGCTAGGATTTTTCTATACATAGCTGAAGTCTCCTCTCCCATTTTTAGCTGTAGTTAAGCCTACATACAGGCTTCTGCCAGGTATCAGAAAGTCTAACGCTGCAGGATTCAGTCTAATGGGTCTAGGATCCTTACTCTTCACCTTTGGGGGGTCCTTGTCTTCATCTTTAACATACATACCCCATCTTGCAGAAAAAACAATGGCAAGTAAAACAGGATTTGTACAATAAGATATACTGCCCACACATGGATCCTACTGCCCTGGATTGTCGATCCCTGCTGGGCTAAAAACAGATCTGCTGCTGAATTGCCACCACCGCTGCCTGTGGAGGCTACCGTCCTCCGACACTACTGCCTGCTCCGTTCCAACACTCTCCAATCTGTGCTGAGGTTTAGCTGGAGAGTAAGTACTGCCTGTACTTTCAGGTCGCACTATGTGTAAGGCCGTTGGCAAGAAGCGACGTAAGAGCGCCGGGTCAGTGGTCGCGAGAATCCATGCCCTTCCTCACTCACGATTTTGAAAAAAATGGAGGGAAAAAATGAGGACAAGAAATGAGGATCGGTGGCACAGGAGGCTCAGGTGATTAGGCATGCACACCCACTGCGAAATCAGACGGAATTTAAGGGGACAGCACACATCTAGTGCGCTGCGAGTCTTTGTGGGACTACCCTGGCTGCCTGTGAACCTCGGGTGAACTACACTAGATTATGAATGGTTCCAGGATCAGCCTGGGACTGAAAATTGAATATTTAAACAAATTGGCTGTAGCATATTTGTCCAGCTGTCTCTTAGAGAGGAAACACAGAAAACTGAGGTGAACAGGAAGGGGTGGGGTTTAATTCTGTTTGCGTTTCCTCCCAGGGGGTGGAACCTCCTGTGGGTCATCATGAAGGGAGAAACAGGTGTGCTCAAGTAACTTTTTTCTAGAAGAAGAAGAACAAAGCTTTTGCCATTGGTATTATGAGTATACAGCACGTCCTGCTCCAGATAGTAATTCCTTACGTTTGTGTTATACATCCACAAGATGGCGCTGGACTGCAGAGACAGCAAAAAAGTGGCTCCTCCCTGCCCCTTATATTTCAGGGACCTCCCACCAATTCCCCAGAACTTCTCTGCAGTCGGCGCTGCGATGACAAGAAGATGGCTCTCTCTACTTGCAGGTGAGCGGGGCTATTAGCCTGCGGCCCTGTAGGACTATTCCTACCCGTTCCTCCTTTTCATGCCTCCCAGCTTTGGCTGCACTGGTCGGGTGACGGTAGGCAGCACCATTGTCAGGTGCTTAAGGAGCGCTGCTCCGACCCAATCCCCCACCAAAGGGTAGGTGGTATAGGCCCATGGTGAGCCTTATGGGATGCCCCTCCTGCGCTATCGCCCCTCGCCACCTGCCCATCTGTGGGCTCCTGTTAGGCTGGCCGCTGCCCTCCCTCGCCTTCCCTGGTATTCTCGGGAGGGGGGGGGGTGGTGTGTGTGTGTTGTAGTGTATTCACTCTTATGGTTTACGCGGTATGGCTTGTTTTGTGTTGGCGCACGTGTGTTGGTTGCACTGGTTGCTTTTAAATTTTTTGTTGTGTATGCATACCGCTTACAAGAATTTTTGCTTATGTCTTGCAGGCGGGTCAAACTTAATTGTGGTTTCTCCCGGCCTATCCCCTCTATTTAGTGCTATTAGAGGCCTAATCTGCCTTTACCTCCCACTTCCCTAGCGGGTTATTGGGGCATCCCGGGTGACTTTATTGTGTAAATCCCTATTGGCCTGTGCCCGCGAAAATCACAATATGGAGGCTTCTCAAGATAATGTGCTTGGGGTTCCTTCGTGACAAGCCCGGCTGTGTGTGGGGTGTCCCCTACTAGTGATGACCATGTGCGGGTTTGTGTACCCTGTGCCCAGCAGGCGCTTGCGCTGCAATCTGGGTTACCAGTGGCTGGGCCTGCGCCCCGTATGGCTTCGCCCACTCCCCCACGCTTACATCTGACTCCCAGTGAGGTGCATACCAGTGGGGAGTCTCAGCCTGATTTGTCTACCAGGGTGGCTAGTATTGAGAAGCTGATCGTTGGCTCTACGGCGCATAAGGCCTCGGCTAAGAGGCGGCATCTGGCACCTGGCGCTACCTTGTTTCCTATGGAGGCTGAGGAATTTTTGACCTGGCTGGCTATACCCCCCTGGAAGAAGGGGAATTGTTTTCTGACTCAGAATCATCTAATGAGCAGCCTAAGGGTTATGCTGAGTCTGGCTCTGACCCATAGGCTCCAGATGATACTAACAGGTTTTTGGCTCACATCTTTGAAGTGCTTTCTATCTCTCCTCCTGCCGCGGCTCCTCGGCAGCAGGGGGAGTGGTTTCACACAGCTAAGCCACGTTTGGAGTTTCCTGAGCAAACTCACTTTAATAATCTTGTGTTCAAGGAGTGGGAGTGACCTAGCAGGCTCCCTGGGGTGCCTAAAAATTGGGATAAGAGGTACCCTTTCCCTGCTGAAGTGGTTAAGCGTTGGACGTCCCCTCCAGAGGTGGATTCTCAAATTCTGGGATTGTCCAACACTTCTGTCATGCATTTCCCTGACTCTACTACACTGAGAGATGGTGAGGACCGGCGCATTGATCAGCTGGCTTCCCATGCCTTTGCCTGTACGAGGTCTGCGCTGCGCCCGGTTTGTGCCTCTGCCATTACAGCTGTGGCTATTAGGACTCTGCTCAGGAGTATTTTAGATGGGGCTCCTGATGAGGCAGCTAGTGCTGAGTATAGTGCTCTTCTGCGTTGTGATGAATTTGTTGCTTATGTCCTCTCTACCTTGGATGATGCCATTAGAATGTGTGGCAGGGCTTCTGCCTTAGTGGTGGCTATACGCCACTTGGTTTCGCTGCGCCAGTGGGCAGCTGACAACGCTGCCAAGAAGGCTCTAACTGGGTTCCCCTTTAAAGGGCTGTGTCTTTTTGGGGATCGCCTGGACCTGTTTGCTAAGGGAGGCAAGTTACCCCAGCGCAAGAGACAGTCTCGGCCCTTTTGGGGTTCAGGTTCCTTTCTTCCCACTTACCGTGGGTCCAGAGTGGGAAGGGGAGCAACATTTGCAGGGGCCCGAGGAGATTTCTGGGGCAGGGGCTGTGGCCACCCTGGATCCTCCTGGGGTGCCAAATCTAAGTCTTCCCCCAAGCCCCCTCAGGCATGAAGGGGCGCCCTCACCCATCCGGGTGGGGGGACGGCTTCAGCTCTTTGCTCACGTCTGGAGGCGTCATGTCTCAGACCGGCGGATTCAGGGGGTAGTCTTCCGGTTACAAGATAGAGTTTGCAGCCTGGCCGCCCCCATGATTCATCAGCTCCCAGATGCCTCAAGACCCCCTGTTGGCTCCGGGCCTGTTGCTTGCTGTGCAGAATCTGCTGGAGCTGGGGGTCAAGTGACCTTAGGGGAAAGGGGCAAGGGCTACTATTCCAACCTTTTTACCGTTCCCAAAAGAGATGGGTCTGTCAGGCCTATCCTAGATTTAAAGCTTCTCAACAAGTTTGTCAGACCCAGGAGGTTTCGCATGGAGACTCTGCACTCAGCTGTAAGTTTACTACGCCCAGGGGACTTCATGACCTTTGTGGACATCAAAGATGCTTACCTCAACGTTCCAGTTTTTCCAGGTTATCAGAGATTCCTCAGGTTGGCTCTGGAGGATCAGCATTACCAGTTTGTGGCATTGCCCTTCGGTCTTCAGCTCCCAGGGTATTCACCAAGGTGCTGGTGGGCGTTATGGCTCTGCTAAGAGCTCAGGGCATTCGCATTCTTCCCTATTTGGACAACATTCTTATCACTTCTCTGTCCTTCCAACAGGCAGAGCTGGATACTCAGAGGGTGGTGACCACTCTGGAGTCATTCGGCTGGGTGATCAACCACCCCAAATCTTCCCTGTCTCCCTCTTTGGTGAAGACATTTCTGGGCATGAATCTGGATACAGCTGGGGCCAGGATTTTTCTTCCTCAGCAGAAGGTGGACAGTCTGTGGCGCAAGCTCAGCTCCTTCTGCCATGCCCTCATCCTTCCATCAGGCAGGGAATGCAGCTGGTGGGCCTGATGGTGTCCTGCTTCAAGGTGGTTCCTTATGCTCAGTTCCACATGAGGCCTCTTCAACTCCACCTCTTGTCTGTATGGGACAGGGACCCTGTGTCCCTGGACCAGGTCTTGGTTCTGTCCCCCCTGGCCAGGCGGTCCCTCTCGTGGTGGCTGGACTCAAGGAACCTGTTGGTGGGCAGATCCTTTCTGGCCCCTTGCTGGGAGACGGTCACCACGGATGCCAGTCTGACAGGTTGGGGGGGGGGGCTTCTGGGGATCCCTAACCTTCCAGGGGCAGTGGGGCCCTCAGGAGGCCCACACCCCTATCAACATTCTGGAACTGAGGGCGATCAGGTTGGTTCTAGCCCGCTTGACCCCGCACCTTCGGGGTCAGGCTGTTCAGGTCTGCTCCGACAACCAGACGGCGGTTGCCTACAATAATCATCAGGGAGGGACCCAGAGCAAGGGGGCCCTCAAAGAAGTATATCTGATCCTGTCCTGGGCAAAGGACAATGTCCCCTGCATCTCAGCTGTGTACATCCCGAGGGTGGACAATTTGGGAGGCAGACTCTGAGCAGGGGGACTTCTCGCCTGGGGGAATGGTCCCTCAGCAACAGGGCGTTTCGCTCTCTGTGTCACCGTTTGGGTCAGCCAGATGTGGATCTGTTTGCGTCCCGTCACAATCACAAGCTTCCAGTCTTTGTGTCTCTGTCCCAGGACCTTCTGGCCTTTGCCGTGGATGCTATGACAATGCCCTGGCAGGGCTTTCAGCTACTGTATGTCTTTCCCCCGTTTTCCCTGTTGGGCAGGTTTCTGTGAAAGATAGCTCAGGAAGGGGTGCCAGCAATCCTGGTGGCCCCCTGTTGGCCAAGAAGAGTGTGGTTCGCAGACATCGTGCAGCTGGCAGTAGACCAGTACACCCTGCCCAGGGATCCAGACCTGCTCACTCAGGGGCGGCTACTCTACCCCAATTTACAAACGCTGGCTTTAACGGCCTGGCTGCGGAAACCTCCATCTTAATGGAAAAGGGGCTGTCTGCCTCTGTTGACTCCATGATCAGGGCTAGGAAAAATACAATTCTGTGAGATACTCACCTGTAGAATTGGTATTATACGCATACAGCATGTCCTACTCCATCTATAATACTTACACATGGGTAATCCTCCGCCAGAGGGCGCTGTTCACTGCAGACATGCAAAAACAGGCTCCTCCCGGCCCTCCATATACCCAGGGACCTCCCACAAATCCCCAGTATTGAAAAGCAGTGATAAATGAAGCCGGGAGAAACCAACCACCAACTGGTAACAATAGTAATGATAATCACCATATAGGGGATCCAGAAAAATGTAAAACCAGGGTGGGGTGGAGCACGTCCTGCTCCATCTATAATACTTACACATGGGACATCCAATAGCAGTGTCCATAAAGTAGGGTGGGAAAAAAGGCACAGCAGACAGTAAAGGCGCTGTCACCTGCAAAACTTTGCCACCAAGTATGACATGAGCACAGGCTCTAACGTCAATCCCATAACAAAACCTTTGAAAAGGTATGAACAGAGACAAGCAGCGGTCTAGCAACTTATTCAACAGAAAACCTGGTGCTGAAGTGCCAAAGGTACCCAAACACCAATATAACGGAATAAAAAGAGAGAGGGGGATTCTTCCCCCATAAAGGAATAGGCCAGTGTAACGGCCCAACCAGCCCTCAGGCAACAGAAGCCTCGGCAAAACTTAGAACTCTCCCCACACTGACCCCATCATTAACAAGGATCAGCAAGAAGCCGAACCTTTACACAGGACCAGGAAGGCAACCATCCAAGTAAGATCAGTCCAAAGGGCGCATTGGCCCTGAAAGCAAACAAGATCAGGCGCATACATAAGGGGACGCCCGCAGACCCCAAGGGGCATCAGTCCCCCTAAAGGACAAGAAAACAACCAGGAAAATTTCAACACCTGGTGAGGGAATGCAGACCCCTTACTTCAGCATTATTAAGAATAAGGCCCATAGGCAGACTAAAAGGACTTAAATAGTGATCATAAAACACCATTTGGACAAAGGGGTCCGGCGTAAGGCGGAATACCACCACGTCATGGTGTGTAGATTATATATATATATATACGAGCGAAGGCTAAGTAATCAGATCCACCTTCTCAGGCACACGTCTGACTGAAGCAAGAGCCCCCGGAGAAGCGACTTGGACTACAAAACAGCTCAGACAGCATCCAGAATAAGTCCCAAGGGAACAATCCGCAGGGCAAACAGAATGAAAATTGATCCCAACAGGGACCATAGAACTACTTGGGAGATGCCCCTGAGCAATCCCCAAGAGAACTCCTCACAAGGAAGACTGAACCAGACTTCTACATGAAGACAGAACCTGAACCTTCAGAGTACCTAGATGGGGAGCCAACCCCAACCTATGCTGTGATGACTCTAGAACCCTGGGAACCGAGAACGACCAACAGGGAAGAGACCAAGACTCATGCCAATCAATATGGGTACACCATAACCCACAATAGACGGAGGAAGAGGAAGCTAAGGAAGCTTGCTCCAGCACCCCATATACCAAGTCACCCAGAAGATAAGCCCGTCTCCAAGGGGTGAATGAATCAGCTGTCAAGCCCCAGACTAGAGTCTGTAGATTGGGGCGACAAAAGAAGGGGCCTGACAAGGGCAGAACCGCACTCCTGAGAGAGCGTACAGGTCAGCTGACCTCAGCAGAAGCATCTGCGAACCACAGTTCACTAGGCCACCCAGGGGCCATCAATCTCACGGGTCTCTTTATCAGCACAACCGTGCGCAGAACCCCACATAGGGTGAATGAAGAGAAGGCATATAAAATAGAAAGTCTATGCATAATTTTACTAAGCCCCCATGAGTCAGAATATTCTGGGACAGTAAAAACAAGGGCAGAGCCCCTGTGGTATAAGCGAGACCCAACAGAGCCACCCTAGTTGGCCCTCAGAGTGACACCAGGATAGCATAACCTGTCACTGAAAGACATCTATTGGAGCGAATACCGCTGAGGAGCAGGGGGCGTAGACCCCCACCCAGATCAGGAACCCTCCAGAGGGATCATCCTGCTTCAAGCTCCAGACCAATAATAAAACAGGCCATTGTCTACCAACAGGCCAAGATTCCCCAAATAGACCGGTTCATAAAAGAGGAGAAGTCCAGTCGTATAGAGTCAACGGAAGGCTCATTGTTTCAACAAACCAGTAGGTAAGATGGACCCTCTAAGGAACCCTACCCAGGAACCACAGGGGGTTTTGGAAGAAATCCCCCCCCCCCCGCCAACCTGCGAGACTTGGTACCCAAGGTGACCATTCACAGGAAGATGCAAGCAAGGAAGGGGGTGCACCCTGACAGGGTCCTTGAATATAATCAGCTCAAGAGGAACCAACGTACCAAGGGGGAATGAGCACAGACCTAGCTCCAGGGGTGCTGGAACCCCATGTAGGATCAATAACCTAGCCCAAGGGCTCGGTATATAAGGGACATCATCTGATACGCCACCAACGGGCCCACCAGCTACAACCCTGCCTGGTGAAAGTAAGATGTCAGCAAAGGGGGACAGAGTCCCCGTAACCAGGAGTCCACTTGTTGCCAAGGGAGAAGGTTCAAGCCTGAACCAAATCCAAGGAATGGAGATAGCGGATAAGGGACCATGAGGGATTAAGGTGACTCAGCACCCATCCAGTAACTCCCAGGGGACACCGCCGGCCGACTAATCCACTCTGCCTGACGTAGAGATTGGGGAGTAAGGAAAGACGACCCGGTAGGTCCTAAGGCGGACGCCCCCCCCAGGCTTGTCCGAGACATCACCCCCATTCGCGCCATGGTGAGTAGCCTGGGAGCGAAAGAGAGGCCAAAAACAATGCCTCAATCCGCAGGGTTGGTCCTGCAACACCGACTAGTAACGGTCTTGGTGTCCAGACGACACAGGGGGAACTAATAAGATGTAGAACCCCACAGGAGGCCGGAAGCCCCCCTTGCACAGGGCGCCTGTGTCCCAAGACAGAAATGTCATATAGGAACTACCTGTGAGAGTAGAATTGCCAGGCCTACCATAGGCCAGCATGGCCCAGACTGCCTAATACTGTTGAGGGAAGGAGGAAGGTTAATATAGAGGCCATAGCCCCATTCTGTTAAGGGCAACCTGTAAGTAAGCCCAAACTCTGTAGGCCTAGTACGGCCTGCACCAATTCCTGAGGGGAAAACAGGGGCTAGAAGCACCCTGACAACCTCTGAGAGGGACCGCCCAGCAAATGCTATCCTGTGTCCAGGGGAACTACCTCCTGCAACCACCAGAAGGAGAAGATACATTCCTAGATAGGAGCCAGCTGCTGTAGCAGTCCCCTCATGCTTGGGAAGTCTTGGCAGATTTGGACTTAGTCCTGCCAGAAGGCCCAGGGCGTTGCCTGCCCACCCGTGGTGGAAATCCACACTGAACAGTTGGAAGCACACCTCAGGTTCACGTTTGACACTAACGTAGGGAGGGGGAGGGGTGTCCCTGCCCCGAGGAGGCCGGGACGGTCTTCTGCATAGGGGTGCCTTACCCTTTTTTCCAAAAAGGTCCAAATGGGCCCCAAATAGATGCTGTCCTCTGAAGGGAAGGCCAGTGAGAGTCTTTTTTGTAGCATCGTCAGCACCCCACTGGCGCAGCCAGACCAGGCGGCGAATAGCTACCACAAGGGCAGAGGTTCTAGCACACATCTTAATGGTGTCATCCAGCGCTGAGAGGATGAACCTCACAAACGCATCACAGTCTGAGAGCGCATTAAACACCCCCCAGGGGAGCTCTTCAGGTCGGTGGTCAAGTACTTTTCTAATGAGAGTCCTGGCGGCCACCACAGTGATGGCCCCGGCACAGACCGGGCGCAGAGCCGTCCCTGCACAAGAAAAGGCGTGGGAAGCCAGTCCAGTCTGTCAATGCACCGGTCCTCAGCATCCCGAAGGGTACGGTAATAAGGAGCCGTCATGAAGGGGGGGTTAGTAACCCCTATAATCGGTGCATCCACCACAAGAGGTGCTGACCAAAAGTTAACCATATCAGGAGGGAAAGGGTACTTCCAATCTCAGACCCCTGGGACCCCTTTAAGTTTACAAGGCGATTCCCATTCTTGGGATATAAGATTCTGGAAATGCTCCTGTTCCAGAAATTCCAAGCGCGGCGGCGCTGTGTGGAAACTCTCCTTCTTAGGTTTGGAAGCCTCTCCAGGAGGGGAGATAGACAAAACTTCAAAGATCTTAATAATTAGTTCATCTGTGTCACACAGGCCCAGAATCATCACGGCTCCCGGGCATCTCGTCCGAGGAGCCCGAACGGAGAATAGCTCACCTTCCTCAGAATGATCAAGGTCCTGCATAGCAGCAGATTCATCAGTATCATTAGGAACCGGAGAACCAGGAGGCATCAGGGACCGCTTCTTTCCAGGGCCCAAGCGCTCCGCCAAACGTGACAGCACCTGCTCAGCCGTAGGCAGCCTGCGCAGCACAGCTTGCTGGTCATCCCCGCTCGAGTGAGACTCATCAGGAGTCAGATTTAGGTCCGGGGAGACAGGCGTATTGAAGGGAGGTGCAGCCACTGGCAAACCTGATTGCAGGGTCAGTGCCTGGTTCAGCACACGGTCCGCAGACCCGTGCTCTGTCAGCATCAGCATGGGGCTGACCACACACTGTACACAGCCGGTCATGTTCCCGAGGGACCCCGGGTACATAATTCTGAGATGCCTCCATATGGTGATTATCTGAGCAGTATGCCCGCAGGGATTTACGCAATAGGCAACCCTGGATGCCCCAAGACCCGCTAGGAAGTGGGAGAATTTGTAATGTGGACCCGCTATAATATATGTCAGGCCGGGAGAAGCCACCGAAATCCTGCCGTCTGAAAGACATAATGGGATAAGAGAAGGGGGGTGTCAGTGCCATGCGCAGCTCGAATAAAGAATTATAGGAACAAAAACCGCCCCGGAGGGCACTTACATGACCAAGGGAGGAGGCGGATCGCAACCACGCGCGAAGATAGTCAAAATGGCGCCAAGCGAACTTCGAGGGGCGGGCCTGATCTGGCTGTGACGCGTCATGCCGAGTCCCCGCCTCCCCCAAAGAGCGCGAAGCTCTAACCAGCGCAACGTGAATAACAGTAGTGACATACACACATCCATAATGTAATTAAGGAGATTGCTCTCCCACTAGAGAATGATGCTGCCGCCCGGGCTGCACACTGATGTATGAAGGACAAACGCGCGCAACCTTATGCGGAGCGAGGAGCGCGGCACTGACACCCAAGTCAAATGAAAAATCAATGGCCTAAAGCGTGTTATGATACACTAGGACTGCCACACATACCCCCCCCCCCCTTCTTTTCCCCCGAGCTACGGGAGGAAGCGAGGGAGAAGCGGACCTGCATGAATTATCGCTATGAGGGGCAAGAATGTGGGAGGGGCATCTAATGGAGGCTCACCATCGGCCTAAACCGCCTACCCTATGGTGGGGCATTGCGGTGGAGCGTAGCTCCGTGAGCACACGGGGTGCTGCCTACCTTCACCCGACCAGCGCAGCCCAGACTGGGAGGCACATCTGTATCGAAGAGGACGGGTGGTAATACCTGCGAGAGAGTTGATACTTCATGTCTTCGCAGTCAGCACTGCAGAGAAATCTGGGGGTTTGTGGGAGGTCCCTGGGTATATGAAGGGCCGGGAGGAGCCTGTTTTTGCATGTCTGCAGTGAACAGCGCCCTCTGGCGGAGGATTACCCATTTGTAAGTATTATAGATGGAGTAGGACGTGCTGTATGCTTAGAATAAGTCGTCTTCTTCCATTTACTATAGGGTTTGGCGTACCTACATTGACTGGTGTGAGGCTAAATCTCTTCCCTGTCGTGTGTTTTCTATTCCTAGGATTCTGGAATTTCTCCAACATGATTTGGATCTGGGGCTTCAACTCAGCACTCTGAAGGGTCATGTGTCTGCCTTGGCTGTTTTCTTTCAGAGATTTTTTTCTCAGCATCATCTGGTCAGGACTTTTTTCCAGGGGGTTACTCATATGCGCCCCCCACGTAAGCCTATGTTACCAGTCTGGGACTTGAACTTGGTCCTATCTGCTTTGCAGGGGTCTCCCTTTGAGCCTGTGCTGCTTTGTCCATTCTTACGCCTAAGGTGGTCTTTTTGGTGGCCATCACTTCTGTTAGGCGTGTTTCTGAGTTGACGGCGCTCTCCATCAAGCCCCCTTACTTTGAGAGACACCAGGACAAGGGGGCGTTTCGCTTTAAGCCATATTTTCTGCCTAAGGTTGTGTCTGCTTTTCATCTCAATCAAGACATTGTTCTACCTTCTCTGTGCCCTAATCCTAGTAACTCTAAGGAGAGGGCTCTTCATTCCTTGGATGTGGTCAGGAACCTGAAGTTCTATTTGGTGGCTACTGAGCCCTTCAGGAAGACTGATGCTCTTTTTGTGGTCCCTTCGGGTCCTAAGAAGGGTCTGGCTCCAGCTAAGTCTACTATCAGCAAGTGGATCCGTCAGGCTGTTAATTCAGGCCTATTCTGCTAAAGGGAAGGATCCTCCCTTCCACCTTACTGCTCATTCCACTCGTGCTATTGGTGCCTCTTGGGCCTTTCAGCTTTTCTAAGTTTTACAAGGTTGATGTTAGGGCCTCAGCTGATGCCGTTTTTGGCCACAAAGTTCTACAGGCGGCAGTGGTTTAATATGCTTGTTGCTTTTGGGGATCCCACCCTACCTTACGTACACTGCTATTGGATGTCCCAAAGGTAAGGAATTACTATCTGGAGCAGGATGTGCTGTATACTTAGAATAATACAATTCTGTGATTACTCACCTGTAGAATTGGTATTATGAGTATACAACACGTCCTGCTCCACCCCGCCCTTGTTTTTCATAGTTCTTAGTGCCTCAGTATGGTGATTGTTATCATGGTTAAAATTGTTTGATTATGGATATTATTCTCCCGGCTTCTTGCTAACTGCTTGTCAATACTGGGGAATTTGTGGGAGGTCCCTGGAATATTATATAATATTTTTTGCTGTCTCTGCAGTCTAGCGCCATCTTGTGGATGTATAACCCAAACGTAAGGAATTACTATCTGGAGCAGGACGTGCTGTATACTTAGAATAAATCAGTTGCAACGATTCCACGCCAACAAAGGATAGTATTGCATTTACAGACTCCCATCAGGCCCAGCTGACTTACAAGAACATCAGTGCAGATGTCCGTGAGCTCGACCTCTATCTTCTCTCTGTACTCTCGAGCCATCTGCTGCTTCTTCTCACTGCCCTCAGTCTTCTGCTCAATACTGGAGACCACACGCCAGGAGGAACGGCGAGCGCCAACAACGTTTTTGTAGGCAACAGACAGCAGGTTCCTCTCTTCGTTGGAAAGCTCGCCGCCCTGCTCAGTCACGGCTTTCATGGCAGCAGCCATGTCGTCGTAGCGCTCGGCCTGTTCAGCCAGCTTAGCCTTCTGTACCAGTTCACTTCTGTCCATGATGATTTCTATAGGCAGAAAAGAAGAACAAATTAAGGAAATTAATTAGAACTACAAAATCCCAGCAGCAAGGAGCGCACCTAAAGTCTGTCCATGTGCCTGTCCTGCATCATGCTGTAGGTGCTTTAGCAGATGTCCAAAGTCTGCCCCTTCTTTCCCTTGCATTTTTCCATAACCATGATTTAAATGTGGACTATTGTGGCTTACCGTGCTAGCTCATGCTGCAAGCTTTGAGGGACAGGGGCAGCCGTGTGACCACGTTTAGAGGTGGTCATGGAGGAATGGAAGAAAGAACTGTGGAACCCTGGTAGAGTATCTACAGCACATTGCAGGAAATGAATGAAAAGGCACATGGGACAGCCTTAAAGTGAGCTTATTGCTGCCTTATTATTAGGTTTGTCACTATCCTGGTAATTGGTTCCAAATTGGGGTGACCTGTTGTGTGAACAAGTCCCCCCCCCCCACCCCAGAGATAGCCCATTCCATTTATCTTTCCACAGAACATGTGCGGGCACTCGTCCAATAAGTGCTTTATGCATAAAGCCGTTCTGGACTTTGCATCGGCATAGGGAGCGGGCACATTCCCTCTTTCCCTGTGGAGTGTGCACTGCCGACCCATCTGAATGGTGGGGCATGTGAGCGTGCACAGCTGCAGGGATGCGCCCAGGGGGTTGGGGGTGATGGGGGGGAGGGGGTTCACACAGTGAGTTATCCCAAATAGGGGCAATTAATCAGTGGCTGTCTTATCAATCCACTTGACTTTATTTATTCCTATAGAGATACAATGACCTGGATGAATGAACCTTCACAGGCAAATTATCTTTGGGTTCCAATTGGTCATTCTTTTTACAGGAAGTCATTGGCCTACATAATTAAATGACAATCCAAGACACTCAAAACTTGTGTTTTTTTTATGCAATACTCTGGGAATTGTTGAGATTTACAGCCACGGTTGACCAAGCCCCATCCTCAGAGAAGGTCCAAAACAATAAAAAACAAAAAAGTGTTTCTTGCCTTGACCTACTCCATCCAAAATATTTGACTGGCCTTGGGCTTAAAAGGGAAACGAAGTGAGGTTATGGGCTCAGGTTAAAGCCAGCTTTTTGTGTGTAGTAGCATGGCACACAAGAACCATAGCAGCGCGGTCCAGTCTTTGAGCCGAAATAGGGGTTTCATGTAGATAGGCATCCCAATATCAGGCTGTCCAGAAAAGTGATGCAGTGGTGTTTTTTGGCTGCAGGACTGATTTATTTTTTTCCTTTTTAGGATCACTTTAAGACACTGTACAGTGAAAGAGCTTTCATAGAGAATTGTGTGTGTGCGCGTTTGCTGGTCTCCAATATACAATTTTTTGTCTCCGCTGTGACTCCAATACAAGCCTCATTACTCTAACAGGGAGGTCACATTTGTGGTTTTTACATAACAAAGCTCAATACATAGGTGAGCAATAGATCCAAAAAAAAAAAAAAAAAAACCCTGTATTCCTGTGCATGGTTAGGCTGTGCGCTTCAACCCCCATGGCGGATTTGTCTCACCCATGATAAGCAGAGCTAGACTCCTTGGGGGGATTTCCAGCTTTACAGCCCTGTTCTCTCTCCTGCCTAGGACTGTGGAGTCGGACTCAGACTTCAGCTCCAGCATAAATGGCCAATTGTTGGTAATAACAAATTTGTGTTAGACAGGATTCCAGGAGAAACCAAAGGTACTGCAAAGCTACTGTATAGTGTCCTCCATGATCACAGATGGAGTGTATAAGATAAGATTAGAAAGCACACTCCTCTACGTTCTCTGTGCAGTGGATGGTATAGCTGGTCCCCACCCACCATGCCAGATTCAAGTAATACAATGGCCAATAATATGGTTCTTCCTTATGAAAATACGGTGCTACAGTTTCACGTAGTTTGCTGCAAGGCCAATGCTGCGCTTTTGTTCTTTCTAGCGCTTCTAAGATGATTGCAGGCACCCCATGATAGACTTCCTCTGGCCTTCGGAAGAGTACCTTACTGCAGAGCACGTGCAGCAGGCACTGTTACTAAAGGCGTTGGGGCAGCATGAAGATACTGAGGGGACAGGGGAGATTAAAGTGGACCAACACCCAGGATTTTGACTATCCTGGGTTTTGGTCCACTTCCCTGGGGCACTCCGATTGGGGGTTCCCCCAGATCGCCCGATTCAACTCACCTCACCCAGCTCCTATGGCGCATGCGCAGCCGCTCGTCCAATCAGCGCGCTCGGAGCCGCTGAGGTATGTGCGTCAAAGCGATGTCAAACCTCAGCGGCTTTGAGCCTGGTAGCAGCCACATCTTGTGCTTCCCTCTAACAGGGAGCGCGCCCACGCCGGCCATTCACAAATGGCCGTCGCAGGCACCTGCACTGCTAGAGAGAAGCGCCATTGGTCTGGGATGCCGGTAAAGTTAGCGGGCATCTTGGGGGGGCGGGGTTGGTGGGTTCACACAGCGGGGCGTCCCCATTTTGGATGCCCCACAGGGAGTAATTGGATCCAGCAGGGTGTTGGTCCACTTTAAAGAACCAATTATCACCACTAGAAAAGCCTTTTTGATTGATTAGTTTGATTGAACATCAAATATTTAAACTTCCTATGAAAGTTACATTCATTAGAAAATACTAGTA
The DNA here is from genome assembly GCA_027917425.1 of Gastrophryne carolinensis. Classification (NCBI taxonomy): domain Eukaryota; kingdom Metazoa; phylum Chordata; class Amphibia; order Anura; family Microhylidae; genus Gastrophryne; species Gastrophryne carolinensis. The sequence continues at coordinate 158,441,265 of CM051243.1, forward strand.
AGAGATTTTCTTTTTACACTGCAGTCGGAACATTTAGACTCCAGCCAAAACTATCAACTCCACAGCCTGCTCCTGCCCCCACCCATCTTATTCATTGCCGTTCACTTCTTGCCCCCCATGTAACTGCTGAATAGCAACCCCCACTGAGCAGTTACCTTCTGTCAAAACAGGAAGTTAAGGTAAATCACAACTACACACAAAGCATAACAGATGTTTTAAAACGAACCTAGTCTTTCTGAGAGAGAGAGTGTGTATGTGTCCGGTAATCCAAATCCTATAATCAGCTCCAGTTTATAGTCTATATACACCATTAGTAATAGTTCCTGTACCGAGGATTAAAAAATTATTTAGACTTCTGTGGGGAAGGGACAGTATCATTTTAGTCCATGAATTTGTATGGCATTGATTAAAAGCAATTAGCAGGCGTGCTACCTGAGGATTTTCCACAATGACATGCATAAAAATAGTAGTCAGCTGATCGGCGGCACGACGCAATAGGGCCATGGAGGCGGCTCGATAGATCTAGGAAGGCCTGACAGAGTGCGGCTGCAACAACACGCAGCCAATGCATCACTCCTGCCTGAGATGTCAATGAATGACAACAGTCACACAAAGGACACACACATAACACAGACGCCGGAAGGAACGCCACACAGAATTCAGGAGCCTGTCGGTCACCACATGCAGACCTAGAAGCACCCATACAGAGGAGCAAATAACACGCAATGCAGGTCAGGGAAGATTAAGGACCCCCTCATTTTTGTGCCTTTAGTAAATACCTACACCAAGTGACATCAGCTACATTCCCCCTTCCACTAGGCCTGATCAGGAGGACAGGTCACAAAAGGCTAAAAGCAAGCACTAATTACCCCCCCCCACACTTTCTACACAGGTGGGCAGGTAACTATCTGAACCCCACTGGTAGCCACTAGGTCAGGGTTTCCCAATCTTTTTTTTTTTTTTTTTTTTAATGGAGCACCACTTCCCATCTGACAATTATCTCAAGCACCACCCCTACCACAGACCTCCCCAGGAGGGTGGAGTTTTAATACTGGTTCAACAACACAAGCTCTTCTGTCAGCCGACTTGGTCACCTGCCACATTCTATTTTAGCAGTGGCCTGTCTGCAGTGCTTTATCTCCCTCCCCCCCCCCCCCGCCCCCAGCTTTATCCCCCAGTAGCTCCAGAGAGTACCACCAGAGGGGGGATTGAACTGCACTAGGTCAAATGGCCACCATATAAAGAGATGCTAGTGCAAAGAGGGAAGGGTACTGACTTAAATTGAGGGTTAAAGCGCACCTCTAGTAAATAATTCAGGTCAGTTGAAGAGGACCATCAATTAAAGTTGAATGATGGTCCTCTGAGAATTGCAGCAAGGGGGAATCCAATTGATAGATGCCCAGCACCACATCAAGGTGTGCAATTCAGCACCATACTTAGCAGTGCAAATTGTTAAAGAAAAATGTGATATATAGTGGCAAGAGAAGCCCATTCCCCTGCCCCAATACTCACAAACATCTACAGTCCCACTTGACCTCCCTGTGAACTTAACAGGGTGGACTTGTACAGTGCTGCTCATGCACCAGCGATCATGTTGGATTACGATCCAGAAGACAGCAGAAGTAGGCACGAATGGGGGAGACAGGTTTGTTGTTTATAAAATCATTGGTGTGTTATTTTCACAAGGCAGAGATATATATATTTTGTTAGGAGCATTTTACCAATTATAAATTTTTCATATTTTTGCACAGGGCACTTTTATAGCTCACATATGTATTATAACCATTATTGGAACATATAAATATGATATAACAGTGCACACTTAACTTTTCTATGTGTGGCAGGATATTTATTTACTAATTAGTAGATTGCACACATTGGGAGGGATGTGTTTATTAGCAAAATATATTTATATAGGAATCCAGTGTGTTTTTTTGTGTTTTTATTGTAATGGTGGCTTTTCTGATTCAGTAATTCCAATAAAAATGAATTTTTTGCATTATTAGGTTGCAGTGCCCTTAATTTAGCCCCGTAGTGTGTTTGGATTGCACATCTATGTTTAGATACAGTAGATAGTTTTGGCTAGCGCAGGTAAGGATCAGAACCGTGCTGTGCGTTTCACTGACATCAGAAGGGTGTCACTGAAAAGTTTTGATTTTTTTTGGTAAGGATCACACAGTAGGAGAATACATCGATTTTTCAGCTTATATTTCCTATTTCAGGTTACGAAAGGGAATCTAAGGCTAGATCTTCAGGTGTGTTGTCATAACCAATGAAGTAACCAAGTTTTCTTTCTTCATTGGTTGGCTGACATCACACATATGTACGTCTATAACAAAAGGAAGGAAGCTCCTTCACATATTCCCATCAGTCTCCACAAAGCTGAGGTCTGTTGCCATGTTCTGCCCTAAACAATACAGGGATTATTGTTCATCAATGTTTTACCCCAAAACCCTCACGGCCTCTCTGTGTGATGTCTAAATCAATGAATGGACAAAGTTATTAATAAAGAAATCTCCATAAGGCTGGTCCTCCCTAGCTATTGCATCATCAAGCTGTCCTAGAGGAACAAAGGAAGGAGCAACTTTCCTGTGAGGATAGCATATTATAGTTGTAGCATAGCACAGTTATATCCCCCACCACTAAGAGAGGTTTAGAGCAGAGGACCAAACAGATCAGAGATTCATCAGACAAACCACAATCTTTTGGTCCTGATGGAACCAATTAATTTTCTTAACAACTGGCCTACCTGCTTCAAGTGACACTAGATCTCCTCAATGGGGGACATATGCAGCTAAAGGCGATTGTGATCCTTTCCTGCTCTATCAAATACTACAATGAAAACGCAGGTCATAGTTTGGTCTGGCTCAAAATAATGTCAGTCTTAATAAGCTTGGTTTAGTGCTGAAGAGCACATACAAGCTTTGGCCCACTGCAGTTACCATCACCAGTTTCTGACCGGGGTATTACAGGGGGTGGAAATGCTTTGAACAGGGAAAGCTTTTTGAAGGATAACAAGTAGTAGTAAGTTGTTGTACCGTGTTAGCCATCGATGTAAGCAGAAGATCCAAGGTTAAGGTAATACCATTTATTGGCTAACTCATTTAGATTGAAAATGCAAGCTTTCGAAGCTGTTCAAGCTTCTTCTTCAGGCATAATCCTTGCCAGATTATGGCTGAAGAAGAAGCTTGAACAGCTTTGAAAGCTTGCATTTTCAATCTAAATGAGTTAGCCAATAAATGGTATTACCTTAACCTTGGATTTTCTGAAGGATAACAAAAAATGGTCAATCCTAGGCTGGTCAGGATCAACTAGTCCCCTCAATGGATTGCCAGTTTATTTCCCCAAAATACAGCTGGGTTAGGAGACAACCCCACCCCCAATTTCATTCATGGGTTGAAGGCAAAGAAGCATGCGGATACTCCAAAAAAGGGTCAGACCTGGCTTTAGCACTTGGGCCCAGAAGGCACTTTAATCTACACTGATTATTACTGTCACAATTACCGCAACCCCAGCAACAAGGCCACGTCAACCATAACAGTCCAACACAGCCACCAGTCCCCCAACCATAGCAAAACGGTTACACCAGGTATTGGCATCATAGCCACCTTCTGTAGAAACAGGACCACGCCAGCCATTAAAACTGAACAAAACCCAGGATCTGTTTCTTGCCCCCGGGGCATCCCGATTTGGAATGCCACACTAAGTGAAACACCCCCAGATCGGCAATACAAATCCACCTCTCTCTGGACCTGCATAAGCAGGCTGTCGTCCAGTCAGGGCTGTTTGCCGTGCATATGTCATGTTTGGCAAAAGGTTCTGTTTCTGGCAATCAGGAGTGAAAGGGTCACATCCACAGCATTGGGCATGCTCCCGCGCACAGCCCAAAGATGCAGGGGATTCGACTTACACCGGCGAGCGAGCAAGAAAGTGAGGCCTTGTGGCGCCATTTTTGTGGTGGGGGGGGGGGGGGGACAGTGGCCAGCCCTGGAGTATTTTAGATTATTTTGGGTAACTAAGAATTTCTTTGGGGTATCCCAATTTGGGTTGCATTGGGGGTAACTCTTAAAGAGAAACACCATCCAAGAAAGACCTTCTTAAAGTGGTCCAACACGCCGCGGGTCGCCGCCACTGCTGGCAAGTTTGGGGGGCATCAAGAATGCTGGAGCCCCCCCCGCACATAATCCTTACCTTTACATCTAGCGCTCACGTGGGCAGGATATTCCACTTGAGGCGGCCAATCATGCCACTGGACCGATTTAAAGGTAAGGATTATGGACGTTCTGGGTGGTTATGTGCAGTGGGCTCCAGCATTCTGGATGCACCCCCAACCGTCATTTTGCTGGTGGCGGCGACCAACACCAACAACCTGCAGGGTGTTGGTCGGCTTTAAATATTGTCCCTCTCTGGCAGGGCTTCCTGATTTGGGATGCCCACCATGTGTTCCCCCGGAATACATAAACTCAATGTTTCCTTGTTACCACTGCGCACAAGTAAACCTTTCAGCCAATCAGTAGACTTCCTGAGCATCGCCAGCCACCTGCCCGCCCCTAGCTGTGGGCATGCCAACGCACCGACTATCCAGAAAGGCCTAGCTAGAGGAACGCTGGGGATAAACCTGCCGCATGGGCTCTTGCAAGAGGTGAGGGGATCCAGTGAAGGATGGGGCTTCACACAGCAGAGAATCCCAATACAGGATACTACATAGAGGGGTAAACCAACTCCTGCTACTGAAAGATGTCTAGCTGCCGCATAGACGTCTGTCGCCCATCAAATAGAGTTCCGATAGAAACAGGTGAGCAACAATACAGGGAGGGTTTTATTGAGGTTAGTGTCCATGTGCCAAGACTATCCCTGGCATAGAGTTTAATTCCGCTCTAAAGGGGAAGCAAAGCCAACCTGGCAAGCTCCAGCAACTAGGCAGCCAACACTTCTGCGTTACCTTGCGTGGCAACCAAATGTGACCAGTGGCCGCCATTCTGGTCTGCCAGGGCCAACGGGAGCACGGGGATGTGCAATCTCATCCAGTGCACCCTGATCGCTCCCTGGCCATATGTTGATTGGCTGCCTTATAATGGGACTCGGATGTCTGCACTCCAAGCTGGATCAGTTGTTTGCTTTATTTCCTCTTGTAAATGAACCTAAATACATATTGACATGGATATGCCTCCTGCCCCCAGGAACAGGCCGTTGCTGTCACACACCCTACCCCCAACACGATCACATACCTCCCAAGTGTCCCTGATTTGGAAGGACTGTCCCTCCTTTGAGTCCTTGTTCTCCTTTGCCCTCCCCACCCGAGGTGTAACCTGCAGATCTGCATCGATAAGTGATCTATTTGCCTATTTAAAGTGTTTATATTATTGTAACTGTTACACCCTATCTGCTATCCATCCCCAAATGAGGGAGCGTGGCCTAATTTAACAAATGTCGCTCTTTCCCACCCTGAAAAGTTAGTAGGTATGCGATCATGCCGGCCATTGCTGTCACTCCCACCCCAATGCCTGCCCCCTCCCTAGCAACAGTGCCACTGCTGTCACCCAGATGCGATTCCTGTCCCCCATCCGCATGCTGGGAGCTGCAGTGGCTGGCTCCGCCATGATGCTGGCTATGGGGAGGATGTCTGCAGTGCATGGAGGCTGCCACAAGGACACCATTCGGGTGACAGGCGCGGGCGGGTGACATGATGGTGGGCACGGGTGAATCGGGCGATGGGCTGAGGAGGATACGCGGTGTATGGGGGGGGGGGTGTGATGGATAGATGGGGGAGGTGCGCGCGCACATACAGGCCGCTGTGACCCCCACAGCTGTGAAGGGCTCCCGTTCCCTAACTATGACCCCGCCCATTATTTCCTCCGCACCTGACAAGGGCTCTCCGCTGACTCGGCTTCCACACACACACCCGGACGAGCTCGGCTTCCTCCTTGTCCCCTCTCCCGTGGATTCAATGCCGTTCTACTTCCGTTCCAGCCGCCACTTCCGCTTCCACCAAGCCCCGCCTGCTCTCCGAAGCCTGACTGGCGGCATCCCCCAGGGGTAGTGCGGGGAGTGACTTCGCCATTGCCATAGAAACCTGGTGACGTCTGAGCTCTGTACCAGGGAGTGGCGTGCTGGTGGGGAGGAAGTGTGTATGGGCGGCGGCATCATGGTGCGCGCGCACTCTCCTGCCGTTACTTCACTGTCACCCACAAGCTGGCCCTAGAATTCAGCTGCACACAGTAAATGGAATTTCTCCTCTGCATGAGGAATCCATGTTGCTAGCTACACACAGGGAATGATGCTGCACCTCTGCAGGGGGAAGCCATATGTCTAGCTACACAGAGAATGGAGGTGCTCCTCTGCACGAGGAATCCATATTTCTGGCTGGAGGTCATCCTCTGCATGAGGGATCCATGTTGCTAGCTGCACAAATGAAATAGAAGCTCCTCCTCTGAATTAGGGATCCATATTGCTAGCTGCACACAGGGGATGGAGCTGCCCCTCTGCATGAGGGATCCATGTTGCTAGCTGCGCATAGGGAAATAAGCTGCCCTGTGTAGCTAGAAACATGGTTCCCTCATGCAGGGGAGAAGCTCCATTCCCTGTGTGTAGCTAGCAACATGAATTCCTCTTGCAGAGGAGCAGCTCCATTCCCTGTGTGTAGCTGGCAACATGGCTTCCTCATGCTGAGGAGCAGCTCCATTCCCTGTGTGTAGCTAGCAATATGGCTTCCTCATGCAGAGGAGCAGCTCCATTCCCTGTGTGTAGCTAGCAATATGGCTTCCTCATGCAGAGGAGCAGCTCCATTCCCTGTGTGTAGCTAGCAACACGGCTTCCTCATGCAGAGGAGCAGCTCCATTCCCTGTGTGTAGCTAGCAACACGGCTTCCTCATGCAGAGGAGCAGCTCCATTCCCTGTGTGTAGCTAGCAACACGGCTTCCTCATGCAGAGGAGCAGCTCCATTCCCTGTGTGTAGCTAGCAACATGGCTTCCTCATGCAGAGGAGCAGCTCCATTCCCTGTGTGTAGCTAGGAATATGGCTTCCTCATGCAGAGGAGCAGCTCCATTCCCTGTGTGTAGCTAGCAATATGGCTTCCTCATGCAGAGGAGCAGCTCTATTCTCTGTGAGTAGCGAGCAATATGGCTTCCTCATGCAGAGGAGCAGCTCCATTCCCTGTGTGTAGCTAGCAATATGGCTTCCTCATGCAGAGGAGCAGCTCTATTCTCTGTGAGCAACATGGCTCCCTGGTGCAGAGTAGCAGCTCTATTTCCTTTGTGTAGCTAGAGAAATGGCTCCCTCATGCAGAGGAGCAGCTCCATTATTGTGTATAGCAAGCAACATGGATGCCTCCTGCAGAAGAGGAGCTCCATTTTCTGTGTAGCTTGAAATATGGCTCCCTCATGCAGAGGCGCAGACCAATACCCTATGTGTAGCTAGCAATGGCTCCATTCGCTGTGTATAGCTAGCATCATGGATCCCACAAGCAGAGGAGCAGCTCCATTCCCTGTGTTTAGCTAGCAACGTGGCTCCATTCCCTGTGTTTAGCTAGCAACGTCGCTCCATTCCCTGTGTATAGCTAGCATCATGTATCCCTCATGTAGAGGAGCAGCTCCATTCTCTGTATTTAGCTAGCAACATGGCTTCCTCAAGCAGAGGAGCAGCTCCATTCCCTGTGTGTAGCTAGCAACATGGCTTCCTGATGCAGAGGAGCAGCTCCATTCCCTGTGTGTAGCTAGCAACGTGGATTCCTCATGCAGAGGAGCAGCGCCATTCCCTGTGTGTAGCTAGCAACATGGATCCCACGTGCAGAAGAGACGCTCAATTCCCTGTGTGTAGCTAGGAGCATGGATCCCACATGCAGAGGAGAAACTCCATTCCCTGTGTAGCTAGCACCATAGATCCCTCATGCAGAGGAGCAGCTCCATTCCCTGTGTGTAGCTAGAGACATGGCTCCATCATGCAGAGGAGCAACTCCATTATTGTGTATAGCAAGCAACATGGATCCCTCATGCAGAAGAGGAGCTCCATTTTCTGTGTAGCTTGAAATATGGCTCCCTCATGCAGAGGCGCAGATCCATTCCATATGTGTAGATAGCAACAGCTCCATTCCCTGTGTATAGCTAGCATCATGGATCCCACATGCAGAGGAGCAGCTCCATTCCCTGTGTATAACTAGCAACGTGGCTCCATTCCCTGTGTATAGCTAGCATCATGTATCCCTCATGCAGAAGAGGAGCTCCATTTTCTGTGTAGCTTGAAATATGGCTCCCTCATGCAGAAGGGCAGCTCCATTCCCTGTGTATAGCTAGCATCATGTATCCCTCATGCAGAAGGGCAGCTCCATTCCCTGTGTATAGCTAGCATCATGTATCCCTCATGCAGAGGCGCAGTTCCATTCGCTGTGTATAGCTAGCATCGTGGATCCTACATGCAGAGGAGCAGCTCCATCCCCTTTGTGTAACTAGCAACATGGATCCCTCATGCAGAGGTGCAGTTCTATTCCCTGGGTGTTGTGTGAGCATGCAGATGACTTTACGATGGAGAGAGTATATATTTTATATTTTGTATTTCACCCAAAATGCTAGCTTGGTTGCGATAAGAAGTGCAGGAGGCTCTTCAATTAAGTGCTTTTAGAGCACTGAAGAGTTTTCTTTAATGTTTCTGGATTCTTATGGAATGGCAGGTAGGTTTGGTATTAGGACGTGCCGTTCCCCTCTCTCCGGGCCAGAGTTTACCTGCCTGTCTCAGCTTGTCAGGTGCCTGGGGCTAGCTCATCACAGGGCTACCAAGACTGCTAGGAAAGGCAGGGGGGGAGCTTTGTGATGAAACACCGCCAGTCTCATGTCTGGAGCCTGAAAAAGAGAGACATGTTTTTGGTGTCGTATTTATGTATGTCGTATTTATGGACTTTGTTTCATTTATCCTGCACCCTGCTTGTGTGATGAATTGCAGCGAACATTTTGTCTTGGACTTGTTGCACAGTAAACTGCATTTGATTTCACCATAAGTACTGCTTCCAGAATTGTCATTGCCGTTAGCAATCCCAACCCTAACAATTGGAGGAGGTATGTGAAGGGAATGGCATGGTTGCTAAGAGCAACGGAATAACAACATCTCTGTGTCTCTAGTCTCAAATGGAGGAACTGATCAAGCAGTTGGTTCTGACACAGATGTAGCAGCAGGCTCAGTTCCAGCAAGCTATGGCCCAGCAACAAGAAGCTTTGGCTCAGAAGCAACCTTAGGGCCTTATTCATGAAGGGATAGCGCCAGGTAGTGCCTTGTAAGTGGCAGGTAGCAGCAGGTGAACGCTGGACACGGCAGCAATTACACATTTATGAAGCCCATTCTGTTGAGCGACTGGGATAACGCCATGTAGCGTACGATTCATCATTATCCCAGCCTCAGCGTACAGCGCCGGTGTTCAAACTTTCAGAGCGCCACGTCTTACCTCTCGCTACCTGACGCTCTCACATATATTTCAATGGACGTTCTTTTACTTCTCTTTAAACAGGAGGTTTTATTAATATATATATATATATATATATATATATATAATTTTTTTTTTTTTTTTTATCTCAAATAATGTTGTGACCTCTCCTGGCCTAGAAAAAGCCATTTTTGAAAACTTTTACCATTTTATATATATTTATGCAGAATTGACATTACAGGTCTGGCATTAATGTGTTCATGTCACAATGTTATAACAATGTAATTCCATATGTTTTCGCTTTGTTAATGGTGGATACATGTTCAAAAACAGCCTTTAATCACACAGCCTCCGGCGCTCTGGGCTACAGCGAAGCATTTTGAGCGTTGGCAGTGTGTGAGGCTGTTTTTTTGATGAATATGGTGTGAGTTGGTCGCACTGACCAGTCGCTACCATTCGCTCCTATACAGCACTGTACTGCTTATATAGCGACTCCCCACAACGTATTCATCAATGCTGCACAGCGACTGAGGTGCTCTGAGCTAGCGAACCATGGCCGAACACAGCGACTACTAGTGGGCGCTCTGAAATGTCTGCTACAGATGCTCATCTGTCATCTGTCGCTACCTGGCGTTAGTAAGGAATCGGCCTGCCGGTATCTGCAAACAGTAACTGCACAACTGGAGACCAACCACCTGCTGGCAGAGCAGATTGCAGCACTGCGGCCTGTTAGGATGGACCGGGGAGACCCAGTAAACTCTTACTACAGTTGAGAGCCCTAAGAGAGCTGTACAAGAGGCTTTGCAAAAGCTGACTGCTACTGATGACGTGGAAGCCTACCTCTCTGTCTTTGAGAGAATTGCAGAGTAAGGGAAACTCCTGGAGCCTGAGTAGGAGGGCTCAACCAATCAGCGCACTCGCTTTCACTCGGCTTCCTTTGGCACCGCTGATCGTCAAGCCAACTGGTGGCACTGAAGGGAGCAGAGTGTGCCGCCGGCCGCATCCTCCACTCACCTCCTTTGCCGTCACATTCCCGTGCCACCCTTCAGAAAGGCTGGGCGTGGGTGATTGCACGGCTAGAGGTGAGACGGGATGTGGCGAGGGCTCTGGGACAAGGTGAGTGAAATGGGGCTTCTGGAGGGTTTTACATAGCAGGGCATCCCAATTCAGGATGTCCCAAGGAGTGGAACTCGGATGACCCAGGAGTCCTCTTTAAAGATTACAAAAAATTAAAGGCTGAGATTTTGGCCCACCTGGGGGTTACACTTGCTGTTTGTGCCCAGTGGATGCATAACTGGCACTTTGATGTGGAAGAGATGGCTGGAACCCGACTCCTCGACACCAGAATTGTGGAAAAGTAGGTCATGGATTTGCTTTACTGAGGCCCTACCTACTAAACTGCAGTGCTGGATTGGTAATGGTGGACATACAGCTGCAGATCAACTTGTCAGCAGGGACAGACTGGCCATGGGGAGACCTGGAACAATGCACAGTGGGCTGCATTGCTTTGGGGCCAGTTGGGCTGCTGCTTTTAACAGTCAAGAAACCCCAGCACCCAATGCTATAGCCCCAGGATTATGATTGGGGGGGCTCAGCGGGGATGTCTCAGGCCAGCCACATCCAGGGATGATTTTTGGCCCCAGTTCGCCACTGCTTGTCATGGTTGAAAAATATCTTGCAACCTACAACTATCTCCGTGATGCTCCTGCCACTTGGATCACCTCCCTGCACTGCCGGATCGTTGTCTTTTTCCGGTTAGAAAGTTCTTAATAAGGGGGGTTGTCTGGGAGGGGGGAAGAACAGAGGAACTTTGTGTCTAGGTAACCAGGGCCACTACAGTGCTGGAAATGTGGGGAGTTGGGACATGCAGGGCCATGCCAATCACTGCTGCACCTGGGTGCACCGCATCACCAAGGGACGAGAATGAGCCCTAAGTATGCAGTAACATTGAGAACAATCACCCTGCCAAAGCCTTGCTGGACTGGTATTCTCGTGTCTCTGGTGCATGCCAGCCTGATAGCTGGGGACTATGTACACTGTAGTTTGCATCCAAGGGGACACCAAAGCTTACCTGGTAGCACTGGTTAAAATAGAGATTGTGGTGGGAACGGTAACCCATCATATGGGGATGACAACAATCTTATGCATACTGTTATCCTGAGGCACAATTTTCCTTTGTTTTGGGAGAAGCAAGGGAGCTTCTAAAGACCCCACCCCTGTCCAAGCAGATGAGAAGTGTCTGAGTTACCGGGTGTAAATGTGGATATTTTCCATTACAGGTGTTGGCTGGAGAAGATGATGCTCCTGCCTTGGGAACAAAATGTGCTTAACTTAAATGTTTCCAAGGAACATTTTGGTACTGCCCTGTCGGGGACGACCACCCTGGTCAATGCTCAAGAGCCCGTTATGGTTGTTAATGGGGTAGCCCAGGACCCAGAAGCTGACCAAGAATTTCCACATTTTGCCATAAATAATAATTTCTTATATTACATTGTTAAGAATAACAGCGAAAGCAGCTTCTGGTGCGGCACTGACAGCCATACCTTCGCTGGGCATTTGGAAACTGATAAAACCCAGGAAAGAATTAGCCAAAGATAGTTCTGGCCCAGTGTGTATCAGGAGGTAATAAACTATCGTGAGTCATGCCCCACCTACCAAATAAATGCCCCAATGTCTAATTTCCGCAACCCTTTGATTCCGCTACCAGTTATCAAGAATTGTGAATTAAGTGGGCGTAATAGTAAAGTCAGCTAAGGGGCACCAAAACATTTTAGTTGTAATGAACTATGCCACCCGTTTCCCTGACGCTGTGCCTTCGAGGCATACCATGTCTAAAAATATTGCAAAATTTTTTTCACGTTTTCCCATACAGGAATCCCATCTGAAATTCTCACAGACCAGGGATCAAGGGGTGGGATTCAGCAGGATCTCCCCGGTTCTGCAAAAACCAGTTGTTAAAATTGTAACAGCTCTCAGAACCGAGGAACTGCCACAAATACGTTTTACAATCTCTTAATATTGCTTAGACACATTTTAAAAGAATTGCACAGATTGCTCTTTATTAGATGGCATGCAAACATTTATAAATGTGTGCAACATGGATGGCTTAGTTGAGTGCTTCAATAAGACCCTGAAGTAAAGAAGAATGTTAAAGAAGGTGGTAAAGCGGTCCAGGATTGGGATTGCCCTTAGCTTCCACCAGGTTCTCTTTCTCTTCTCTTCTCTTCTCTTCTCTTTGTAAAGGGACACCTGCAGAGGCCACAAGAGGCCCAGAGTCGGATTTATAATCGTTCCACAAGTATCATGAGCTTTAACCCAGGGGATAGGTTCTAGTCCTCACAGTAGAGAATAAATTACTGAAAAAAGAATAAATTGTTGAAAAGGTGGGTGAAGTAAATTACATGACAGAAAGAAACCCTTTCAAATTTACCATATAAACTTGGAAAGAGAGGGAGTCGCTAGTGGCCTCTAACACACAGAAATGAAAAAATGTTCTGGAATAACAGCCCGATGCAGAACTGCAAGGAAACTGCCATTTTGTCACACACATAAGCAGCCCACGCACCAAAAGAGAGATAAATGCCTCAGAAACATGGGTAGCTTGTGTGTTATTATTAATACACACACACACACACACACCCCACACACACACACACACACACACACACACACACACACACACACACACACACACTGAATAACCAGCTGCTAGGGGGATTCTGTGTGTGTGTGTGTGTGTGTGTGAAGGGAAACCTGCAACAATGTTTCTTTAGCACTGTTCACTGCATGCTCTGGATTTACCACACTCCCATTCAGTCAATGTAAACAATATGTATCTTCTAAAGTGTTACAATTCTTTCAGCTGTTCAGCAGAGCAATGAGTCATCACAGCTGATGCCTTTCTACCAGAAATGAAGGGGGATTGCAATGGTATGTGAGGCAATTTTGACTGTGGGATTGGGTTTTCATAAGCTGGACTGTATGTGGAAAGATGGCCGCTACCATGTAGTTATGCAGCATAGAATCTGCCTGCTATTCCCTAACATCTACATGGAGTTAAGCCCTCTCAAATAGTTTATCACTGATTGCCAGTGTGGACCTTTAGGGGTGGAATTTAATGAACTTGCTTTTTTGACTTTCGGTCTGCTTTAAGCCATACAGAATACCAGAGAGCCACATAGAGGCTGTATGCTAAGGGCAAGCGCCCTTAGCATGACATGGCACTCCCTGACGGGCTGATACAGGGTGTACGTGCCACTCCTGGAAGTCGGAGCACGGTCGAGTCGCCCTGCCTTCAGCAGCTGACCAGCCCCTAAGAATAGTGCGGCCAATTTGGCCAGCGAGTCTAGGCCAGCCAATCACACCTCACCTCCAGTTAGTCAGCCCGCAGTTTCCCATTGGCCCAGTACCCCTTAAAAAGGAATCAAGCCCTGGCCTCATTGTCCATTATAGCGTTCTTTGCTGTATTCTTATGTATACTATACGTTGCTGACTCAACTCACGATTCTGCCTGATCCTCTGGATACCTCGCTACCTCTGACTCCCTGGCTTTTACCCCTTGGCATTCCTTGACCATCCATCTGCTCCATTCCAGTGTTTTGACGGTTTATCGGACTGACATCCCATGTATGACCCTGGCTCTCTGATTACCCCTCTAGATTCATCTGCCTTCACCGTAAGCTGGCATCCCTTGCCCTATATAAGGCCTGGGGGCAGCCATGTCCAGTGAGGCATCCTCCTCGTCCCAGGGGGCGACAGTCACCTATCCTGTAGATCCAAAAATCCCTCTCCCACCTTCCAGGGCTCATGCAAGCTCTACTTCTAGCTATGTCCCCATGCCTCCGGCTCACAGGAACAGCGGGTGGGCCTCATCATCTCTCAGTACTCAGCTCAGCACTGGACTACTTTTTCAAGGCTATGGACATACTAATTTTCTCACCAACCTTGGCTGAACATAGGGAGCATGCCTCTACCCCAAGCTAAAAAATGTGTTTGTGAATTCTCCGAAGTTCCATTCCTGGGGTACATAAGCCTCGATTCAGAGACACATTCGTCCGGACTTCCGTAGCTGTCTGTGAATGTTTGGGTGGGTGTTTTTTCATTTGTACGAACGCTCGGCAATGCGCTTTCGATGAACGGAAGCAAATCGGAACATTTCCGTTAGTTCGGATCATTTTCCAGACAAAATCGGAAATTTTCCGTTCGTTCAGATAACTTCCGTTGTTGGGATGGGTTTCTGTCTGATTCAGAGAGCTGATTTCCGACGGATCACCACCCTATAAATCCGTTTCATTTCCGATCCACTTACGGGACCTTTGAGGGCTCGGATTGCTATTGTTGAACATGTTTTGCAGCTATGTGGAGGAGTCTGCGCGCCTTTAGCACCAAGGCATTGCATGTATCAGCATGGCCGAGGCCATAAATTGTATAGCAATGCATACCTGAATCAATACTTTTCATGTATGCCTTATAGAAGCATTTTAATGCTGACCTTAATTAGTCCTTAGCATGTAAACATTTATTTTCCCACACATCCATATAATTGCTATATTTTTTTAGACTTATGTCCTTTGTGAATTATATTTGGATTGTTGAACTTGAACCTTAATTTGTTGTAGGAGTTATTGTTTTAGTCGGTTACCTTTGCTTTGTGTAATTATTTTATATTTGGTTGCCACTCACACAACATAAAAGCAGTGATTGGTCCAGCTATGCGATTCCTCAGTGTTCTTGCAGGGCATCCAGGGTCGTCCCATGATGCTTATATATTGCAGAGCTCCGGCTTATTTCGTCAGTTTGAGTCAGGAGAATTATCTGGTGGATGGCTCCAGGGTAAGTTTGCTCACATTCCATCAATCCATTTTCACTGTATGGCAATGAATATAGTTGATGACTCATGACTTAACCTATTGCTGTTTTTAGCCCTTGATGACATGTTAAACAATATTGTAGCTTAGAATGTGTATTTTATGTTATTATTTTTAAATTCTTTCAGGGGATTCTGGATATCCACTCCTGCCCTTGCTCCTGATGCCCGTTCTTTGCCTGCAGAATGCGGGCCAGGGGTTCTCTAATCGGGCACTATGCAAAACCCGGGCCGTGGTGGCGAGGGCCCTCTGGCTTTTGAAGTCCAGATTTAGGTGTTTGGACCATACAGGGGGGGGGGGGGGGACACTGCAGTATGACCCCAACAAGGTTATACCAATATTTTAATTTAAGTTTTTTAACAGGGACCACACGTGCCAGTGTCAGGGTTCTTCAGTTGGTGGGCGAGATGCAGGAGCTGCGCGACTCGTTGGGGACCACAGGTGAAGAATAATGTTCTGTGGCCTGCCATTGCTATGTATTTTGTTTTTTATAGTTGTAAAAATTAGAAATTTTCAAAATTTTTATAAATGTTATATTTTATGATGGAATCCAAAAAAAATGTTACAGTGTCATTTCATTTACAAAATACATTAACACAAAACTAATGGGCCCAGAAATATTTAAAGATGAATATTCACATGACCGAGAAGTGATTTGGGTGAGCTTTAAGGTTCCAAAGGGGAAGATGGAGGATAGTGCTAAGTGGTTTGGGTGAGCTTTAAGGTTCCAAAAGGGAAAATAGAGGATAGTGCTAAGTGGTTTAGCTAAACATTTTAGTAGAAGTGAGGGTGGCAAATATGTAGGCAAGCACTTTAATGAGTTAAGTTTGTAGTGCGCAGGCGCAAGATCATAAGGATTTCCGTCTGGACGAATATTTATTGAAAAAGGGAAACAGAATCGAACGGGAAACGTAAAGGATTCGTTGGAGGATACGTTGGGGAAAGGGCAAAAACGAAAGCCTACGTTGTAAGTGGAAATGAAACAGAAAAGTCTGGATGGAAAATGACATCCTCGTATTCGTAATCTGCCGTACGAACGGACGGAAACTTTACAGAAGGTTTTCAATGCATGCATAGAATCGCTCGTATGCTCATACGAGAACGGGAATCGGAAGTTTGGGTGGGTGTTAGTCATTTTTTCCTTTTTTTTTGGCCATTTCCGACTCGCGCGAACGTTCGAACGAATTCGTATATGCTCTTACGATCATCGGAAGTTTTACTAACAAAATCGGAAGTTTTACAACCAAATCGGAAATGTTCCCAATCAAATTGTAATTTTTCCGTTCGTTCCTAAAACTTCTGTTAATTGGATGTGTTTCCATGTGATTCAGAGAGCTGATTCCCACCCTAAAAATCAGTTTAATTGAAAATCCACTTCCGACACCTTTGAGGACTCGGATTTGCTATTGTAGAACATGTTTTGTGGCTATGTGGAGGAGTCTGCGCACCTTCAGCTCCAATGAACTGCATGTATCAGCATGGCCGAGGCCATAAATTGTATAGCAATGCATACCTGAATCAATACATTTCATGTATGCCTTATAAAAGCATTTTAATGTGGACCTTAATTAGTCCTTTGCATGTAAACCTTTATTTTGCCACACATCCATATAATTGCGATTTATTTTTAAACTTATGTCCTTTGTTATTTTTTTTTTGGATTGTTGTTGTACTTGAATCTTAATTTGTTTTCGGATTTATTGTTGTAGTTGGCAACCTTTGCTTTGTGTAATTATTTTATCTTATCTTTGGTCAGATGCATCACACTTACTGAGGAGAGGAGAGTGGGGTAAAGTGCAGGGTGCGAGTTACAGCTGTGTTTTGCTCAGAGACAGCAGAGCTGGGGGCCTTGAAAGGTCAGAAATCCCAGAATGCAGAGCAACACAGTCACAAGGCCCTTTCTGTTTGCAGGCTGCCTTATATTACCTGACCCGCCATCTTGGCTGTTTCAAGGCTCATAGCATGCTGGGTGTTTTAAAAATTTGGAGAGCAATCTGTATGTACAGGGTGTGGGTAACAACACAAAAAATGTAAAGTTGTACCATTTGAAACCAAAAATTTTAATTAAAAACCGCAAGTAAAAAATGCCAGTTCAAAATAAAAAAAAAAAAAAAATGTATGATTTACTTTTAGAAATACATTCATTAATGGTTGGTTACCACAAAACGAATGAAATAAAGAAAAAGCAGAAATGAAGATTCGCCTGAGCGCACAGTGGTTTGGGTCAGTTTTAGGGGTGAGACATGGAAGATGTAAGAAAGTGCAAAGTGATTTAGCTAAGCATTGTAGAAGAAGTGAGTGAGCCAAATATGTAGGCAGCGCTTTAATGAGTTAAGTTTGTAGTGCGCAGGCGCAAGATCATAAGGATTTTCGTCCGGACAAAAAAGGAAAAAGGGCAAAATCCAAAACCTGAGAAATGAAACGGAAAAGTCAGGATGGAAACTGACATTCAACTGATTCACTAACTGCCATACGAACGGACGGAAAACTTACACACGGTTTGAAATGCATTATAGAATCGCTCGAATGTTCATACGAAATCGGAAAATTTACACCAAAAAACACAGATCGGAAAAAATACTAACGTTTTTGGTGTTTCTCTGAATCGACCCTATAGTCTCCAACACTGGTTTGACCATGAATCAGTCTAAGGTTTCTGCAGTCCTCCAATGGGAACAACCTAAAGATTTACCTAAACCTAAAGTGCCAGCCTACCCAGTTTTTGTCACCTTCTTTTTCCAGACCATTTTCACTATTTTGCACTGCTCTTGTTCTCTAATTTTTGTAGAGATTTCCAGGGATTTCCCAGAAAATTATATATAGTTTTTTTCAGCTGGGCTGAGTCTGGGCTTTGTCTTGTTTGGCCTTGTTTTAGTGTATTCTCAATATTTTTGGGTGAAATATATGCAAAAAAATAAAAAAAAAATCTATTTTTTACAATTTGTAGTGTAAGTTTGTCAATAAAATCTTATTGCGTGTGAAATCCCCATTTCTCCCGGTTAACGGTACCAGGAGACTCCCCCAAACTGCAACAGCGCTTTAGGAGAATTTCAGATAAAATATAACAACTGTGCTATGCGCTATGTGCACCTTGCAGTTTTCCAAGAAGAACAACCCTTTACATTTGAAATACTCCATACAAACTATATATTCTATGGAAGTACACACCTCAAGATTTTGAGGTGTACTAGGCTTGTTGGCGTGGGCACAGTTTTCTGGAAGTAATCCCTCAGTGAATTCTTTGGTTGCACAGAGTTTCCCTCAAAAGAATAAAAAAGCAGACTCAAAGCCACATTTTCCTAAAGAAACTATATGCAAACAAGAAAAAACAAGTTAAATCTGAAAAAGCAAGATCCCCTGGACAGAACAATACCCAACATGCATAGGTCATGGGAAGAGTTGCCAAACACCCCAAAGTAAAGCATGTGCGTAAGGGTAATTTTACTTGAACATTTCAGCTCTGCATACAGAGTGTGTACCTTGCTTTTTTTCTACCAAAACAACCCTTTACATTTGGAATACCCCCCCATAAACCATATATTCTATGAAAGTACACATGTTAAGCTTTCTAGGCATTCCCAGCTTGTTGTAGTGGGCTCATCTTTCTGGAAGTAAACCCTTGAAGAATTCTTAGGTTGTACAGGGTTTCCCTAAAAATGTATTAAAAAGCAGAATAAAAAACCTTTTCCTAAAATATCAATATGCAAACAAGAAAAAACAAGCTAAATCTGAAAGCACAAGGTCACCCGAACAGAACAATACCCAACATGCCTAGCTACTTTTAACCCTTTTAATTGCCAGCCTATTTGAAATTTTGCCACCCTCTAACAGGTCATTTGTCACCATTTTGCGCTATGTTTAACTGTGAGTTTTGCAGAAATTTCCAGGAAAATGATATATTTTTTTGCGATAGAGTTTAGGCTTTAACATGAAATGTCTTGTTTGTAATTTTTCTACTGTTTTTTTAATATTTTTAAGTAAAAAAACTAAATTTTCTAAAAAAATATTTTTTTATCTCCCATATTTTACATAAAATCAGTAGCCCACCCTTTCTATCCCAGGAGACCCCCCAAACTGAAAAGAGCACTTTATAACATTTACAAATAAAATACAATTACTATCCACACTATAAAGGGTTAAACGAAAGAAAATTGGCATAGGGTCCCCCTTCCTGGGAGGGCATTTTTTCCCGAATTCTAAGGGTTAAAAATCCACTAAAAATGATGTGGGGTCCTCCCAACCCTACATGACCACCCCTGGGACCAGCTACGCAGGGCTCTTAGAACAGGGCGCAGGGGCCAGCCTCGGTGGCCACCCATTCTGCAGGCTACAAGCCCACACAAGCTAAATGACCCCTGGGCCCTTCTGCCCTGTTGGCTTTGGGGAGGCAGGTAATAGGGGGGCTGGGGGTTACCTGCCAGCCCCTAAGCCTTGTGAACTAGTATAGGGGTCACATGGATCCCTTACCAGTTCACAAAGGGTTAACAGTAAAAAAACAAAAAAAAAGACACCAGAAAAAAATAAAATTATTTATTTTTTCTTTATTTACCTCCAATCCGCTGTCCCCTTGGCGATCATGTCCTACGAAGCTCCGATGACAGCTGCCAGGTGATTGCTGGAGGGGGGCAAGGGATCACAGTCCCTCCAAACCCTCCACTGATCATCCGGCGCTTGTGAGCGTCCTGGCAGGCGTGTGGGATGATGTCATATATAATGTCATCCGGCCCGCTCACTAAAAGCAGGGCTAGAGGACCGACGACTGAGGAAGTGCTGGAGAGGGCCTATTTTGCCCGGGGAGCGATTGGAAGCCCCTGTGGGAGGGATTGCGGTGCAGGTGAGCCTCATGTAGCTGGCACTTAAAGGTAGAAGAGGCTACTATGTGAGACTCGCGTAGCTGGCACTAGAAGGGTTAAAGGGGTTACAAAGGTTTCTGCGGTTTGGCAATTTTTATAGGCGATTCATTAAGAACATTTCCACTATGGTAGCCACTGTTATGGACCTCACTAAAAGCCTGGCCCACCAGAGCCTTTGAGGACCTAAAAGCTGCTTGGATCCTGTGTTAGTACACCCTGACATCCAGCAAGCCTTTATTGTCGAGACACCTCTGAGCTTGGCTTAGGGGCAATCCTCTCCCAGTATAGTGGGTCTTGCATCCTTGTACTTTTTTTTCCCTAGAATATTTAATTCCGCTGAAAGAAATTATGATATTGGCAAACGGGAACTCCTGGCTGTGAAATTAGCCTTCCAAGAATGGAGACACTGGTTGGAGGGGGCCCAATTCCTGGTCAAGGTATACATCGACCATAAAATTTAGAGTATATTGAGTCTGCATTGAGATTAAGCCCACGTCAGACCCAAAACAAAAAAAAAGACACCAGAAAAAAATAAAATGATTTATTTTTTCTTTATTTACCTCCAATCCGCTGTCCCCTTGGCGATCATGTCCTACGAAGCTCCGATGACAGCTGCCAGGTGATTGCTGGAGGGGGGCAAGGGATCACAGTCCCTCCAAACCCTCCACTGATCATCCGGCGCTTGTGAGCGTCCTGGCAGGCGTGTGGGATGATGTCATATATAATGTCATCCGGCCCGCTCACTAAAAGCAGGGCTAGAGGACCGACGACTGAGGAAGTGCTGGAGAGGGCCTATTTTGCCCGGGGAGCGATTGGAAGCCCCTGTGGGAGGGATTGCGGTGCAGGTGAGCCTCATGTAGCTGGCACTTAAAGGTAGAAGAGGCTACTATGTGAGACTCGCGTAGCTGGCACTAGAAGGGTTAAAGGGGTTTCAAAGGTTTCTGCGGTTTGGCAATTTTTATAGGCGATTCATTAAGAACATTTCCACTATGGTAGCCACTGTTATGGACCTCACTAAAAGCCTGGCCCACCAGAGCCTTTGAGGACCTAAAAGCTGCTTGGATCCTGTGTTAGTACACCCTGACATCCAGCAAGCCTTTATTGTCGAGACACCTCTGAGCTTGGCTTAGGGGCAATCCTCTCCCAGTATAGTGGGTCTTGCATCCTTGTACTTTTTTTTCCCCTAGAATATTTAATTCCGCTGAAAGAAATTATGATATTGGCAAACGGGAACTCCTGGCTGTGAAATTAGCCTTCCAAGAATGGAGACACTGGTTGGAGGGGGCCCAATTCCTGGTCAAGGTATACATCGACCATAAAATTTAGAGTATATTGAGTCTGCATTGAGATTAAGCCCACGTCAGACCCAATGGTCTCTTTTCTTTTCTTAATTTAATTTCACCATCATGTACAAGCTGGGAACTAAAAATATTAAGGCTGATGCCTTGTCCCAATGTTTTTCTTTTGCAAGAACTCCCGTGGAAGAGAGTCTTCCCATACTCCCGTGGCATAGGGTGATAGCCATCATCCAGCCTGATCTATCGATTGAGCTAAGCCAGTTTCAATCAGACTCTTCTCCGGGGAAATCTGATCATCTCCTTTTCCTACGTCTGTCCCACTGTCTTGCGGTACCGCCGCAATTTCACAACTCCAAGACTGTCCAGGGGTTAAAAAGACTCTAGCTCTCCTATCCTGTCACATTTGGTGGCCATCCTTTAGAAAGGCTTTTGTCTGAACCTGTATGACCTGTGTCCGTAGTAAAGCTCTGCCTCTGCTGGGCCATTGGTACTTGTCACGGTAACTCACCTCGCCTCGGGTCCCGTGCTGTCTCCGGGCAGCTGGCCAGGCGCTTCCTGCTCGGCTGCCGCACCGAGCGGTGGCTTGAGCAACGTCGGCTCGTACGGCACCGAGCACGGTCGCCTCCCCTCCTCACCTCCGCATCCCTGGCTCCTGTCAACGTGCTCACGCGAGCATATACCTCTTATGCCCTCCGGTGGCTGAATTAAAGGTACCAATCCCTTGTTAATTATTGTCCTGGGCGTACGCCCCTCAAGTGTTATTGGGCAACCAGCCGAGACAGTGAATGTGCACCCGTGATTGCCGCCTGGACCGACCCTTGCTTGTTCTCCTGACTACGACTCCGTCTCATCCTCTGTACTGCCTACCCGTGACCTCCTGGCTTGATCCCTGGCCTGATCTTGACTCTTCCCCCGTCTCTCCCCTTTGGTGCTGCGCTATATTGGACAGATTACTATGCAGGGATTGACATTATCACTGGCCCTACCTAAATATGGAAGAACTTGTGCAGCAAGTGCAGGCCATGGCTACCGTCATCAATCAGCTGGCTCAACGCTTGGCTGTCCAAGAAAACCACCAGCTGCCTGCACCACCGGTATCTCCACCTCCTGTCAAACCAAAGGTTCCTCTCCCTGAGAAATTCGATGGGGATCGCACAAGATTTTCCAACTTCAAGAATTTTTGTGAACTATACTTCTGGTTACATCCAAACTCATCTGGCACTGAAACACAAAGAGTGGGCCTGGTTATTTTGTTGTTACAGGGGGATCTGCAGACGTGGACTTTCGGGTTAGCACCCACCGACGAGGCCCTACAGACAGTTGCTGCCTTCTTCTCGGCCATGAAGGTCCTGTATGCAGACCCTGACAGAGCTGCAACATCTGGCGCTAAGCTGCGTAACCTTACACAAGGGAAGCGCTCAACTGAGGAATACAGCACTGAATTACGCCGCTGGGTGATTGACTCACGTTGAAACGATCCCGCCCTTACCAGCCAATTATAGAATTGGCCTTTCACAAAATATTAAAGACGTCCTAGTAAACTTCCCTCAGCCCAAAAATCTGGACGGCTTCTGGAACGACGGGAAGAGAAGGTTAAAACTTCCTCTTGGAGTTTCTCTCACCAAGAGTCCTCACCTATGGGTGCCATTCCATCATCCACTTCAGATGAACCCATGCAGCTTGGTACTACTCACCTTTCCCAGGCTAAAAAGACAAGATGTCACACCTTGGGCCAGTGTCTGTACTGTGGTAATCCAGTTTATCTGGTCAAGACCTGTCCTAATAAGAGGTCATCGGCGGAAAACTTCAGCGTCGATAGTGGGGGGGCTGGCAACTTTCTAGATAAGTCCATAGTTTCTGCCTTAGGTATCTCTCTTGAGAGGCCCCTTCAGGTTTTGGCTATTAACAATGAGCCTATTGTAGGGGGAACTGTCATGTTCAAGACCCCTTTGATAAAGTTGGTGGTGGGTTCCTCTCATTTCGAGGTTATGGAATTTTTTGTTTTAGATTGTCCTGATACCCTAGTAGTCCTAGGGTTTCCCTGGCTGAAGGTTCATAACCCCACCTTCAATTGGGAAACATTGAGTTCATTTTGTTTAAACCATTGTTTTAGTATCGCTTTTAGAGCAACTCAAGTCTCCCTAGAGGGGTTACCTCAACTCTATGCTGATTGGGCAGATGTGTTTTCTGAAAAATTGGCAGATTCGCTTCCTCCACATAGACCATACGATTCCCTCATTGATCTATTACCAGGTACTATGCCCCCAAGAAGGAAGATTTATAACCTCACCCGGCATGAGGAGCAAGCAATGAGGGAATACATTTCCATCCATCTACATATCCATCCTTCTACCTCTCCGGCTGGAGCAGGGTTTTTCTCTGTAGAAAAGAAAGATGGAGGATTACGACCTTGCATTTACTATAGGGGTTTAAACAAAATCACTGTGAAAAACAGATATCCATTAGCTCTTATTGAAGATCTGTTTAATCAGGTCATTGGGGCACAGATATTCATGAAACTAGATTTGAGAGGAGCTTATAATCTAACCCGTATTTGTCAAGGGGACGAATGAAAGACCGCCTTTAATGTAAAAGATGGACATTATGACTATCTAGTTATGCCGTTTGGATTATGTAATGCCCCAGCGGTCTTCCAGGTTTTTGTTAATGATATTTTTCGTGAATATCTGGGACAATTCATGGTCATTTAGCTGGATGATATCCTCATCTTTTCTCGATCAGTGGTGGAGCACCGGCAACATGTAAAGGCGGTGTTACAAAAACTGCGAGAGAATAATCTCTATGCTAATTTGTCTAAGTGTCTGTTCGAGGTCTCTGTAGTTCCATTGCTGGGGTATTTGGTCTCAAATCAGGGTTTGGTTATGGATCCCTCCAAGGTTTAGGCCGCCTTGGAGTGGGAACAACCAAAAACCGTGAAAGCCTTACAGAGATTCCTTGGCTTCGCCAATTTTTACCGTTGTTTCATTAAAGGTTTCTCTTCCATTGTGGCTCCCCTGACTGACATTACCCGGAAAGGTGCTTTTTTGGAGAATTGGCCTTTCATAACTATTAAGGCCTTCCAGACCTTAAAAGAGGCCTTCACATCAGCTCCAGTACTAATTCATCCCGATGTCAATTATCCGTCCTTTGTAGAAGTGGACGCCTCCAAACTCTGGGTAGGAGGTTTTCTTTCTCAATATTCCGGTTCCCCCGAAAGACTACACCCTTGTGCCTATTTTTCGCGAAAATTTAGTTCAGCAGAACAAAATTATGATGTAGGCAATCAGAAATTATTAGGCATAAAATTGGCTTTTGAGGAGTGGCGACATTGGTTGGAAGGTTCTCTACACCCAAATACAGTTTACACTACTCATAAAAACCTTGAATATATTGAATCTACCAAAAGACTTAATTCCTGACTGGCTCGCTGGGCGCTCTTTTTCTCCCGTTTCAATTTTGTTATTACCTTCAAACCGGGAGCAAAGAACACCAAAGCAGATGCTTTATCATGTAACTTCGGGGAATGTAAGGGCAGATTCGAAGAGAAAGAACCTATATTGCCCTCTGGTTGTGTAGTTGGAGTTCTACTTCCTGATTTATCTAACTCTTTAGAGTCATTTCAGGCAGACGCGCCACCAGGTAAACCTCCTGGTTGCCAGTTTGTTCCACTACATCTACACCTCTCAGTATTGCAGGAGTTCCACTATGCCAAGACTTCTGGGCATTTAGGCTTTTGCAAAATGTTAGCTCTTGTCAAACGCCATATACGGTGGCCCACGATCAGGCGTGATGTTATCGCCTTTGTCGAGGCCTGTTCTGTTTGCCCTCGAAACAAGGGGTCTCATAAATCTCCAGCGGGACTATTAATTCCCCTGGAAATCCATGAACCATGGACCCATGTTTCTATGGATTTTATTGTTGATTTGCTGCGGTCTCAAAATAATACGGTAATCTGGGTGGTGGTTGACCGATTCAGTAAGATGGCGCACTTCATCCCTTTGACTAAACTCTCGTCGGCACCTGAACTATCTCAGTTATTTATTAAACATGTCTTTCATATTCACGGTATACCTCAGAATATCGTCTCTGACCAAGGAGTGCAATTCGTCTCTTGTTTCTGGAGGGAATTTTGTGCACGCCTGGGGATTAAAATCTCTTTATCGTCGGCATATCATCCGCAATCGAATGATCAGACGGAGAGGGTTAACCAGTGCCTGGAACAGTATCTGCAATGTTTCATCTCTAATTGTCAGGAACAATGGTCAGAATTTCTTGAGTTTGCTGAATTCGCTTATAATAATGCGCCCAGTGAATCAACGAAAATATTGCCGTTCTTTTGTAACTATGGGAAGAATCCCAAGGCATCTTCTCTCTCTGGTCCTTCCTCCAATTTGCCGAGAAAGAATGACCATTTGGTCAAAGGTGCAAGAAAGCCTTAAAGAAGCCGGCCGGAGACATAACACATTTGCGGACTGTCATAGGTCACAAGAACCTCCTTTTCAGGTGGGGGATCTGGTATGGGTCTCCACCCAGAATATTGCTCTTTGCCAACCCTCACCTAAGTTGGGTCCTTTTCCGATTATTTAAAAATTAAGCCATGTAACTTTTAAGGTTGAGCTTCCGTCCTCCATGAGAATTCCTAACGCGTTTCATGTATCGTTATTGAAATCCACCAGAAATGTTCAGATATCATCACCTCCACCCGTCATTGTGGAAGATGGACCTGAATATGAGGTTAATAAGATTCTTGATTCTCAAATTTTACACCATTCTTTGCAATATTTAATTGATTGGAGGGGATTCGGTCCTGAGGAGAGATGTTGGGTACCAGCCAAGGATGTGCATGCTAATGCCCTGATTAAGAGATTTCATCATGACAATCCTGATAAGCCCACTAAGGGTCCTGAGGCCCCTCGTGAAGGGGGGGTAGTGTCACGGTAAACTCACCTCGCCTCCGCTCCCGCGCTGTCTTCGGGCGGCTGGCCGGGGCACTTCCTGCTCCCCTCCCTACCGCCGCATCCCAGACTCCTGTCAACGTGCTCAAGCACGCACGAGCACATACCTCTTATGCCCTCCGGTGGCACAGCACACAGCGCGCCCGCCAGAGGCTGAATTAACCCTTTAAATGCCAGCCTACCTGCAGTTTTTGTCATCCTTTGTTGCCAGACTATTTTGCACTATTATGCACTCCCCATGTTCAAATGTGATGTTTGAAGGGATTTGCCGGGATTTCCCAGGAAAATTATATATTGTTTTTTTCAGCAGAGTCTGGGCTTTAACATGAAATGTCTTGTTTGTCATTTTTTAGGTGTATTCTCAATATTTTTGTCAATAAAATTTTATTGCGTGTGAAATCCCAATTTCTCTCGGTCACAGCGGTACCACATATGTATAGGTAGACACCCTTTCCTGCCCAGGAGACTCCCCTAAACTGAAACAGCGCTTTAGGGGATTTTCAGATAAAATACAACTATGCTATGCGCTATGCGCACCTTGCTGTTTTTCCAGAAAAACAACCCTTTACATTTGAAATACCCCCAACAAACTGTATAATCTCTGGAAGTACACACCTCAAGCTTTCTAGGTGTACCAGGCTTGTTGATGTGGCCATAGTTTTCTGGAAGTAATCCCTCAATGTATTCTTTGGTTACAAAGAGTTTCCCTAAAAAAGGATAAAAAAGCAGAATCAAAGCCACATTTTCCTAAAAAAAACTATATACAAACAAGAAAAAACAAGTTTAATCTGAAAAATCAACATCCCCCGTACAGAACAATACCCAACATGCATTGCTACTGTCAAGGGAAGAGTTGCCAAACACCCCAAAGTAAAGCATGTGCGTAACGGTAATTTTACTTGAAAATTCCAGCTCTGCAGACAAAGTGCGCACCTTACGATTTTTCAACCAAAACAACCCTTTACATTTGAAATACCCCCAACAAACTATATATTCTCTGGAAGTACACACCTCAAGCTTTCTAGGTGTACCAGGCTAGTTAATGTGGCCATAGTTTTCTGGAAGTAATCCCTCAATGTATTCTTTGGTTCCAAAGAGTTTCCAGAAAAAAAGGATAAAAAAGCAGAATCAAAGCCACATTTTCCTAAAAAAAAACTATATACAAACAAGAAAATACAAGTTTAATCTGAAAAAGCAACATCCCCCGAACAGAACGATACCCAACATGCATTGCTACTGTCAAGGGAAGAGTTGCCAAACACCCCAAAGTAAAGCATGTGCATAACAGTAATTTTACTTGAAAATTTCAGCTCTGCAGACAAAGTGCGCACCTTGCGATTTTTCAACCAAAACAACCCTTTACATTTGGAACATCCCCCATAAACCATATATTTCCTGAAAGTACACATGTTAAGCTTTCTAAGCGTACCCAGCTTGTTGTAGTGGGCTCATCTTTCTGGAAGTAATCCTTCAAAGAATTCTTTGGTTGCGCAGGGTTTCCCTAAAAAATGTATAAAATAGCTGAATAAAAAACACCTTTTCCTAAAATATAAATATGCAAACCAGAAAAAACAAGCTAACTCTGAAAGTGCAAGGTCCTCCGAACAGAACAATACCCAACATGCATAGCTACTTTTAAACCTTTTAATTGCCAGCCTACTTGAGATTTTGTCACCCTCTGTTGACAGGTCATTTTTCCCCATCTTGCGACATGTTTTGCGCTATTTTTGCTGGAATTTTCTGGAAAATTATATATATATATTTTTTTTTTGCAGCAGAGTTTAGGCTTTAACATGAAATGTCTTGTTTGTAAATTTTATTTTGTTTTTTACAATATTATTAAAAAAATTAAATCATTTTAATATAATAATATTAAAAATAAATAAATAAATAAAAATGTTTTTGAAAATTGGCTCCTTTATTTTAATTAAAAAATGTATTTTATTAAAGAAAACCATATTGCATGTGAAAGCCCCATTTCTACCGATTAGAACGGTACCACATATTTATCGGTAGGCCCCCGTTCCTGCCCAGGAGACCCCCCCTAACTGAAACTTTATAACATTTACAAATAAAATACAACTACCATCCACACTACAAAGGGTTAAATCGAGAAAAAAAATGACATAGAGATCCCCCTCCCGGGGGAATTTTTAAGGGTTAAAAAGGGTAATGGGGGTGCCGGGGGTTAATGGCAAGTCACCCGCTAGCCGCAGGTGACTTGCCAGCCCCCAAGCCTTGTGAACTGGTATAGGGGTCCCTCCCGGGGGGCCCCTTTTTTTTTTTTAAGGGTTAAAAACCCTTAAAAATAAAAAAAAATTTACATGGGGTCCCCCTTACCCGAAGTAACCAGCCCGGGACCAGCTATGCAGGGCTTGTAAAAACAGAGCGCAGGGGCCAGCTTTTGTGGCCCCTGGCCCTGCAGGCTATAAGCCCGCATAACCCGTGGCCACGGGCTCTTCTGCCCCCCCTGGGCTTTGGGGAGGCAGGTAATGGGGGGTGCCGGGGGTTAATGGCAAGTCACCCGCTAGCCGCAGGTGACTTGCCATCCCCCAGCCTTGTGAACTGGTATAGGGGTCATGGACCCCTTACCAGTTCACAAGGGGTTAAATATAAAAAAAAAGACACCACACACAAAGAGAAAAAAAAATTATCTTTATATTTTTTTTTTTTTTTTACTGTAATCACCTCCGATCCTGGGTCCCTCGCCGCTGTCCCGCGCCGCTGTCATCTGATGACAGATGCCGAAAGTGATCGGCGCAGGGCGGGTGACAGGCAAGGAGGCCGCCATTAGAAGAGGCCACCATTAGAAGAGGTGAGGACCTGGAAGAGGGTCCTCACCTGAAGCCTGTGGATCCCAGGGGATCGGACCCCCCCTGGTGAAGAGAAGATGCGGCGGAGGGATCGGGCGCAGAGGTGAGTTAAAGACATTGTTTTGTTTTTTTATTTTACAGAGAACTATCAGCGGCGGAAACGAGGGGGCGGCCGGTTTTGAGCCCCCCTCCTGAAGACGGGAGATGACAGGGGGGGGGTCGGATGCCCCCCCCCCAGGAAGAGGAGACCCACAGCTTCACACAGATACCAGAGGTAAGTTTTTTTTTATTTCTATGTTTAAACTAGCAGGGGGAACTGCCAGGCACATAGTTTCTACATGCTTGGCACTTAACTGTAGGAGAAGCAACCACGTAGAAACGATGTGCTTGGCATTTAAAGGGTTAAAGGGACCTATCCCTTGTTAATTATTGTCAATGGTGTACGGCCCTCAAGTGTTATTGGGCAACCAGCCCAGACAGTGAATGGGCAGCAATCACTACACACTTCCTTGTCCTATCCCGTGGTGCTCAGTCCTATAAAGGTCCTAAGTTTCTAGATTCCATTCTGTTGCCGACCTTGCCTTGTTTGACCCTCCCTTGATTGCCGCCTGGACCAACCCTTGCTTGTTTTCCTGACTACGATTCCATCTCATCCTCTGTACTGCTTACCCGTGACCTCCCGGCTTGACCCCTGGCTCGATCTTGACTTATCTCCCATCTCTTTCCTTTGGTGCTGCACTATATTGGACAGATTACCCGTGTATGACCCCGGCTTATCCGACATCGCCCAGTCTTGCCTCAGGTTCATTCGCCTTCCTCCCTGTAAGTCCACATCCTTTGTGCTATGAAGTCCTGGGGGCAACCGTGATAGGTGAGGTGTGTAAAGCGTCCCAGCAGACGGGGGCTTGTCTATAGGTGAAGCTAGCAGCGGAGATTGGGGGTTGTGGACTTACCTAAAAAGGCGGGTGTCTCACGGGGCTTGACAGTACCCCTGTCTACTCCTTCTTGGCCATGGACCCATATAGCGATGGACTTTATTACTGACCTGCTACTGTCCCAGGGAATCGACACCATCTGGGTAGTGGTAGATTGGTTTAGCAAGATGACTTATCCCTTTAAAAAAGTTGCCCACCTCCCAAAAACTAGTGCAACTCTTTTTGGACGATGTCTTCTGTCTTTGCGGAATTCCGGAGGATGTGGTCTCAGACAGAGGAGTTCTATTTGTGTCTTAATTCTGGAGAGATTTCTGCACTCGACTGGGCTTCTTTGTCTCTGTCCTCATCTTTTCACCCTCTCCATCCGGCCTGGAATTTACCTGCTCATCTCAGCCTGTACAGGTGCATGGGGATAGCTCGTCACATGGCTACAAAACTGCTAGGAAGTCTGGAGGGGAGCCGTGTGATGGTTTAGTGATCATATCGCTCTACAAAGGCCTTGCCAGCAGCGTCTTGAGGGGGCAGCACTTGCAATTCCAAGCCATGTGAGTGGAAAGCACAAACGCTAACGCCCTCCATAAAGTGGAAAGTGCCCTGCAGCCGCGCTGGTGTGAAACCATCCTCCGTTAACCAATGCACAGGGAGGCAGACTGATCTCGGTTGCTACATATTAAAGAGGGACTCTGGTCATTGCACGGCTAGTGGCTTTGTTTGGACTAGAGATAGCTCATGTGCTGTAGGACTGGGGAAAGGTGAGTTTGTATGGGCATTCTGGGGGGTTTCACACAGCAAGGCATCCTTATTCAGGATGCCCCCAGGACACTGAACAAAACCTGGGGTAATCAAAATCACAGTAAACAATACATGGTCATTATTTGTCACAAAGATTGAGTTGGCAGCAGGTAAATGTGGGGCAAACAGTTGTGGGCTGGCAAGTGGGTACATTAAACGTGGCCAATGTGATGGCCCTTAGGCTCTGCTGAATGCAACTTCTCTTCATTTGTATCCTCATTGCCCTGCTAACGTGCACCTCCCAGGTTAGTTACAAAATGGTCTGAGCGCTGCCACCCCTGTGGCCGAGCCCTCTGTTTTTAACAAAGTTTAGAGACAGATTGTAGATTGGTCTGCAAGCTAACATGGTTGAGTGCTGTGGCTCCTTTAAGACTTTTGTATCCTAATTGCCCTGCTAACATGCACCTCCCAGGTTAGTTATAAAATCGTCTGAGCGGCTGCCACCCCTCCTTTGTTTCTTTTGAATTTGTGCAAGCACATGGGGTGTGGGGTCTAGGCTGTATTGCAAGGTCTTTGACCCTTCCACCCCATGGCTTGCACTTGAGGTTTAGGGCAACCTCAGGTAAGCCTGCTCCCAATTTATCTATTGCATTGTATGTCCCAAATGGGACTCTCAGAGATTAGAGTTAGGACTGCACCCACAGAGGCACCTTGGCGTGGTGGTGCAGCTTAAGCATACTTCTGCAGATGTGTGTGACCGAGCCCTCTGTTTTTAACCAAGTTTAGAGACAGATTGTAGGTTGGTCTGCAAGCTAACAGGGTTGAGTGCTGTGGCTCCTTTAAGACTTTTGTATCCTAATTGCCCTGCTAACATACACCTCCCAGGTTAGTTATAAAATGGTCTGAGTGGCTGCCACCCCTCCTTTGTTTCAGCCGTTTGCTGAATGACATAGTTACGGCCAATGTCTCCCATTAGACAAGAGCTCGCACATGGGCCGTTGAAACGGGGAAGGGTGAGTGTTTAAAAGGCACTCTGGGGGTTTCACACAGTGGGGACATTCTGATTAGGGAAGCCTTGGGGGAAGGCTAACGGCTGGCCCAGTGTCAGGCCTCCTGGCTACAACCATGGGGAGAGCTGAGCTGAGCTCCAGGTATGGGGCGAAGTGAAGCAAAATAATCCCAAAGAGAAAAATAAAAGTCTGGGCAGAGTTCAAGGATGAATCCTGAGTCAGAGGCTGGCAGAAAACAAGCAAAGTCCACTGAGCAAGTCCGCGTCAAAACCAAGTTATCCGTCCATGTATAAATCCAGGTATTCAGATCAGGAATTCAGGAGTCAGGAAAAACAAAGTCCAGGAAGTTAGCTGATAACACAGCATTGGCTGTAGGCCAGCTGTCCTTTTAAATAGGGCTATCAATCAGCACAGGGAGGGATGTGTTAGAGTCTGGTGAAGTCACTTCCTGTCCATTCAGACTCAGGAAACCCAGAAGTGAAATCAAGCCCAAGAGCTTACACTCTAGTCTTTGTGTACTTGCAGAGGGCTGAACACCAGGAGTCACTGTGGAGCATGCGACAGATGAACAGCCTGCTCTGTTACCAACATCCAGCCGAGCATGTCTGCTGCTGCATGCAGTCCGTGGCATACCTCGGCCACGATGCTTTAAAGGGCAGGAAAGGCGAGGAGACTGACATTGCCCCCCCTTAAAGGACGCCTCCGAGCGGCCGACCTAGAGAGTCTTCGCTGAAAAGCTCTGATTAATTGTGGAGCATTGAGATTACTAGATGGCTCCCAGGAATCTTCCTCTGGGCCGTAACCTTTCCAACTAATAAGATACTGAATGGAGGCACCTCTCTTCCATTAATCCAGGATCTGTTCGACCTCATATTCCTCTTCACCATCCACAATAATTGGATCAGGAGGTTTATCTTGGGAATCTCTAAAAGTTCCTCTTTTTAAAAGGGACACGTGAAAAACTGGATGTAACTTCAGGCGATTAGGTAATTCCAATTCAAAGGCAACTTTGTTAATAGCTCTCTTGATCTTAAAAGGCCCGATAAACTTAGGACCCAACTTTTTTGAGGGAAGATGAAGCCTTAGATGAGTGGTAGAGAGCAGGACTTGATCTCCTACCGCAAAATTGGAAGCTGAAGACCAATGGGTGTCTGCTGTCCGTTTGTAACGTTCTTGGGCAGCTCAAAGGGTTGTTCGGAGAATCTGATGAGTGGCAGTTAGATGAGCTCCTAAATCTGCAGCTGCCGGTACATTCACTGGAATGCAGGTATCAGGCAAGGTCTTGGCATCAAATTCATAATTTCCAGCAAACGGAGTGAGGCGGGTCGAAGAATGGACAGAGTTATTATAAGCCAGTTCAGCTAATGGAAGTAACTGTGTCCAATTGTCCTGCAGGGCCGAGGAGTAGCATCGTATGTACTGCTCCAGTGATTGATTCACCCGTTCAGTTTGTCCGTTGGTCTGAGGATGATAGGCTGATGAGTGGGCCAAAGTGATTCGTAAACTCTTACCAGTCGATGACGGGGTTATGTATTGAGAGCCACGGGAAACCCAAAATGATAGGGTACAAAGGAGAGTGCATTAAATCAAAGTGTATTAATTCTGAGTGTCCATCAGGAGCAGAGGCTGGCAGAAGACAAGCAAAGTCCACTGAGCAAGTCCGCGTCAAAACCAAGTTATCCGTCCGTGTATAAATCCAGGTATTCAGATCAGGAATTCAGGAGTCAGGGAAAACAAAGTCCAGGAAGTAAGCTGATAACACAGCATTGGCTGTAGGCCAGCTGTCCTCTTAAATAGGGCTATCACTCAGCACAGGGAGGGATGTGTCAGAGTCTGGTGAAGTCACTTCCTGTCCATTCAGACTCAGGAAACCCGGAAGTGAAATCAAGCCCAAGAGCTTACACTCTAGGCTTTGTGTACTTGCAGTGGGCTGAACACCAGGTGTCACTGTGGAGCATCCGACAGATGAACAGCCTGCTCTGTTACAAACATCCAGCCGAGCATGTCTGCTGCTGCATGCAGTCCGTGGCATAGCGCGCCCACGATGCTTTAAAGGGCAAGGAAGGCGAGGAGACTGACACCCAGGGCCAAACGGGTGGGTTTTGATTTACTTTACGCTGGACCTTCACCCTGAATAAGATCATATCTTATATGTTCCCCCCGCCACCCGGTAAATACAGATTGCCCACATAAAAATCATCCTAATTGTACCTAGTGCATTTCCTGAGCCTTTAAACATCCAAGAGCCCATGGAGTCTCCAGCTGCCTGTAGACAGGAAGTGTTTTCTAACTGTGCCACTTTGCATTCCTGGATTTCTGTCCTTTTCCTGACCCCAGCTCTGCTCTGTCTGTGTAAAGCACAGCTATAACCCTGACCTCCTGCACTTCCCCCCCCCTCTCATCTCCTCAGTATATGATGCTTCTGAGGCAAGATGGTGTCGCCTGTATCCTAGAGTCCTAAACAGAGTTGCAACCCAGTGGGGGAAGGAATAATAAGTAAGTAATTAAAAACGTAAAATATAAAGTGCACAGATACATGATTACAAAACTGACAAGTTACTTGCCCCTGACTCCAAGGTGGGCAATATTCGGCTTCATAGACACCAATACCCAGGGGATAGACAGAGGAACTAGAAAATTAATCTTACTGATAGCCACAGTAGCAAAGAAGGTTATTCTGCAGGGATGGATAGAGAGTGATCCGCCTCCCTTCCAACACTTCATGGAAAAATTGCAACAGCTCTTTAAGTTCGAATGGGCTGAAGCAACCTTAGATAAAGAAAAGAAAACATCCAAATTCTTTGACACATGGGAAAGTTTTATTGATACTCTAAATATGGAAACCAAACAAAAATTATATCAAACGTTCCGAGACACCACTTGGTACTTGACAAGAATGGTGGAAGGAGATGACCCAATTAGTCTTGTGAGGGGGGATGTAGACGGGACGCGCGGCCCCCACCTTGAGAGGCGAAACCGTGTATAAATGTTGCTTTACAAGCAAGCTATGGTAACTCAATTCAGAAGGCATAATGCTGGTGACTTGGATCTGACATATACTGCCATTAAGGAAAATGATGACTATTCCTATGCAATGTCATGTATTTACCTCTTTTTTTTTACTATGCTGTAATTCCTGAAAAGATCAAACTATGTACTTTATATGTTGGAAAAATGTTGAAAACTCAAAAAAAAAAAACGTAAAATATATTAATTTTCGATGCTGGGAAATCATTTTTTAAGGGTTTGGGCTTTTCATTAAATTATGCTGAAGGTTCAGTTTAAGGTTTTATTCCCAAATAAATCCACCTGGACATGCTCAACAGATGCAGGTTTCCTTAACCAAATGCAGATGCTGTACAGATGCAGCTTTCCTTAACCATCCATTTATTGCACTGGTGCATCGTGCTATCTTGAAATCTTAAACCGGACCCTCACCCTGAATAAGAGGTGTAATAATAATAATATAAGATCTTATATGTTCCCCCACCCTCTACATACAGATTGCCCACATTAAAAATCATCCTACCTGCATCTACTGCATTTTCTGAGCCTTTAAACATCTAAGATGGTGGCCCATGCAGTCTCAGGCTGCCTTCAGACAGGAAGTGCCTTCTGACTGTGCCCCTCTGCATTCTGGGATTGCTGTCCTTTTCCTGCCCCAGCTCTGCTCTGTTTGTGCAAAGCACAGTTATATCCTGCCCCCCTGCACTTGCCCCCCCAACTCCTCTCCTAGTATTGATTCTGTGATTCTTCTGAGGCAAGATGGCGGCACCCGTATTCTGAAGTCCTGAGTTGCAGCCCAGTGGAGGAAAAAAACTTAAAATATATTATTTTTAGATGCTGGAGAATAGGGTTTGGGCTTTTCATTAAATGATTCTGCAGGTCTGGTTTAAATGCTTTTCAATGGCTTCTTTGTGATATATCACAATGGGATGTGACGGTTAATGATGCTACATCTGTATGTAAATGCTGGCTACACACCTTACAAACGGCTTGTGCAATCTCTTGTATAATATAGAATACGTGCTGATAATAACTTGACTGGTTAAGGTTGTTTCAGCCAGGTAGCTTCTATAAGCTTCAAACGCCTGACCACCAGTAACATTTTCACACTGCAACATGGAATAACAGCAGAGGTTATCTCTGACACCTGTCTGCAGAGGTGATGTCACTATGCACATGACCTTTGTGCAGGGACTCTTATCAGTCTCTTGTGTTTGTTCGGCATCACCAGGGTGTGCATGGCTGTAAATAGCATATTCCTAAGTAACATGGTAAATTAGTAACTCTGTAGTCACTTCATTATGATTTGTACAAGTGTTTTGCTACAGTTATTCAAAGTATAAATGCTACATTCCTGTGTCACTGTGCAACAGTGTAACAAATTGCATTTAGGTAATGGATAGTTTCTATTCAGTTCAGTAGTATGTACTTAGGTCACATTCACACTGCTGCGGTGGTGTTGTCAAGGCCGGATTAAGTCTGGTGGAGGCCCCAGATACAGTATTTTTTCCTTTAAAATAATATTTCAGCCAAGTACTGATTGTTGGTTGTCTGGCACCCGCCTACTTACTGGAATGTCAGATCAAGTGCTTTGTACCACCATTTTGCGGGTACGTGCTGCTCAGGAATTGGCTGCTTTGCCATTCTGGGTGGGGGGTAGTGTAGTTGCCCAGCTGGTCAAGCAGAAAACAATTCCCCATTGAGCTGCCAGGGGCTGTGATTCGTGGCTTATGTGCAGTGAGCGGCCATCGACTGACAGCTCTGCAGGCACCCACCACTGTAGCGTTGCTGACGGCGGCTTTGCTGCTCTAGACTTTCCGTCCTTCTCTTCGGTGGCTTTGGCAGGTTTGCAAAAACAAAAAAAGGCTTGCCCGGACATAGGGGGTCCACTGCTACGGATAGCTTTGTTGCTGGCCCCGTGGACCATCAGACCAAAGTCTGAAAAGCCTCCTGGACCAGACCATTACCCAAAAGTTGGTGGAGGCTTCCTTTGCAGGGCAAGTGGTGGAGGCCCCCGGGGCTGGTCCCATGGACCGTCAGACCAAAGTCTGAAAAGCGTCCTGAACCAGACTATAACCCAAAGGTTGGTGGAGGCCTCCTATGAAGGGCAAGTGGTGGAGGCCCCGGGGCTGGCCCGTGGACAGTCAGACCAAAGTCTGAAAAGCCTTCTGGACCAGACCATAACCCAAAGGATGGTGGAGGCCTCCTATGCAGGGCCCTGGGTGCTGTTATAGCAGTAATCACTTTTACAACATCAACCTCCCTGTCCTGACTATTTTCCAGTGTTTTAGGAGAATTCGCGACCTAACGCATTCTCCCTTGCAACTACGAGGGTCCCTGTTTACAGGCAAACTAAACTAACCTGTCCTACTCCGGCGCACCATTTGTGAGCCCGCATTAGAGATATGCTTACCGGAAATCAATGCACATACATGCAGCAGCAGCAACTCCTTCTCCGTTAGTTCTGCAGCTGTCTTCTAGGTCCCTCTCATACAGAGCTCAATGGGGAATATTAACTACTTTGAGGTTCATAGTTAGTAAATGTAGGTGGGTTAGGTGTGGACCTGAGCTATCACATTTTCAGTCCCACTCTTCTTTCTCACTTTCTGTCCTAGCATCAAGAAAACCGAATGAGAGAGCTTTCTAGGTTTTGAATAAATTTAGAAGCCTTTAAATAAATACTTATTAGAGCCAAAACCTGCCTTTAGCATTACATTATTACTAACCTTTTCTTCCTCACAGTCTTTCTGTCCTTTCCTGGTCCTGAGATCCAGTCACTGGCAATCTCTGTGATAATGGCCCCCTCTCCCACTCCATTAACCGCAGTGACTGGCCACACCCACTCTATTCACAACAAAGGGAGAGGCCTGTAATGCTCCCTCCAATCCTGACTACCCTGCTGTGTGTATCCCCAGCTATCACGTGGTGTATGCCCCGGCCTGTCAGCCATTCAGCAGCTTGTGATTATTCTTTACTTAGCCAATCTTAAGTCAGATCAGCTAGTACAATGAATAAAGTGTTGGCTGCTCCTCCCATTCTTGTGCTGGTCCAAGCCTCAGCTAGAGGATAGCTTGCGTATTGCTGGTGAGGTGAGTATAACAGGCAATCCCAGGGCTTTCCCAGAGTTGGGGCATCCCAAATGGATGAGGAAATTTAGACTCCAGGTAGGCCATTGTTCTTCATTATCATATCTTGGCCTAACAAAAAAGTGAAAAAAATCTATATCAAAACAAGGGCTGTTATCTCTTTGTACATTGCTTTGAGGCTACATCATAAGGCTCTCAAACAGAGAGTCTAAAGGTGTTAATAGATTATTTAAAACATGTACAGGTGCAACAGCCTAAACTACAGGATCACTGTAAAGAGGAACTGCCAAGGCCCTGGATTCTAAAAGACTCCCGAGACTCAAACTGGGATGCCCCACTGTATAAGACCCTCCCCCAGGTTGCCCGTTCCACTAACCTGCTCCGGGAGCCCTCAAACATCTGAGTGCTGAGTGTGCATCCCCGCTTACCTCTAGCTGTGCGAGTACCCACACCAGGCCCATAGCTAGATACTGAGTTGGAATGTGGCTGGCGAAGCACTCGGCACCGCTCTGCTTCTTTCAGCTGCTTAGCCTCTAGCCAGTCAGTGCAATTAGCCAATCAGTGCACTCGGTATTGGTTGTGCCTGCGCCATGGAAACGCCATGCTTAGATTCAGGGATGGAAGGAATGCAGAAAACATAGATACTGGGATAACATGTAAATGAGAGTGATGGAGGGAACATGAAAAGCAGGGAGAAAGAGAGAGATCAATGCAGTAAGTAAGCCCCACAAGTAGCAACACAAAAACAAAAGACTGGATTAAGGTAAAAAAAAAATAAAGCAGAAAGGAAATATAAGACAGAGAAAATGTGGAAGAGAGAGAAAAATGGAATGGGGAAGGAGAAAGTGAACAAATAGCTAAGGTAAAAGGAGATGGAGCTGAAATGAATGTTTCAAGAGTGTGATGAAGAGAATGTGAAAAAGAGAAGAGGGGGCAAATATGAAAAAGCAAAGGAGAAGGGAATGTAAAACAGAGGGATTGTGAAAAAGAAAAGATAAAGGGGAATACAGAAAGATATAGAAATCACAAGAGGATATTACAGAGAAGTTCAAAAGCAAGAGAGGTGGGATGAATGTATCAAGAGAGTAATGAAGGGGATGTGATTAAAGCAGAACAAAACCCAGGGTTTTAATTTTCCTGGTTTTTGTTACGTTCCCTGTGCCCAGAAAGCCCTAAACAACTGACCTTTTCCGTGTCCCAATGGCACATGCGCGGTCACTCAGCCAATGAGAGTGGTTCGCTCTGTTTACCTCTTTTGACAAACAACTCTTTTTAACTTTAATCTGAATGGTTGGGGCAGGAGTGTGCGCATGACGCCAGGGATGCAGAGGATGTCATAGTGCGCACTCCCCATTAAAAACAATGAGAGGCATCTGCTGGATTACGTAGGCACTGGGGGTGGCTCTCATTGGATGAGAGCATACACCATTGGACCAGGGAAAGCTAAGGGAATACAGACACCCTGGGGGGTTTCACACAGTGGGACATACATGCCCGGGGTAAAGCCAGTGACCGGCCCTGAAATCTTTTAGATTCCAGGCTGGCTGCTGCTAGAAGGAGCAAATAGAATTGTAGAAATATGATTAAAAAGTGGAATATGGAAAGAGAAAAAGATGGAGGGACTGCATAAACAAGAGAAAGACTTGGACAAGGAAAACCAAGAAGAAGAAAGCATTAGAAAAAAAGTTAATACCAGAGAGTGTTGGAAAATAATGGCAATGTGCAAACGAAAAAGAGTGAGAGATACAGTATGAGAAAAAGAGAAATGTGAGAAGAGAGAAGGAGGGAAGGTAGAAAGCAAGGAGAATGTAAAGCAGATGTGGAAAAGAGAGATAGAGGGAAGGCGGAGTATTCAGCTCCCGTCAGATAAAAGATCAAACTATTTAAATAAAATATTTAAATAAAACATAGCGGCCCCATGTCTATTGTCCATTGGGGCTGTGTGTCATGCCAGAAAAGTATTACTTGTGGTGTGCAACCTTTATCAATTGATACTTGTGTAATGTCAACTTAAAAGTTTATATTTTATTTACAAAATTATTAAATCACATGAACAGCCACCGTCGTACCATGATTATTCTAGCTGTAATAAATACACTCTGAATAAGAGTCTATCTTGTATGTTTCTCGCACCCTGTACATACAGATTGCCCAAATCATCCTACCTACACCTACTGAGTTTTCTGAGCCTTTAAACATCCAAGATGGCGGCCCATGGAGTCTCAGGCTGCCTGCAGACAGGAAATGTCTTCTGACTTCCATCTGGGATTGCTGTCCTTTTCCTGACCCCAGCTCTGCTCTGTCTTTGTAAAGCACAGCTATAACCCACCCCTGCACTTTTCAACCCTCCCCTCTCCTCAATATGTGATGCTTCTGAGGCAAGATGGCGGCGCCCTAAAGTCCTGAACAGAGTTGCAGCCCAGTGGGGGAAAGAATAAACAGTAAATGACTAAAAACATAAAATATATTCATTTTAGATGCTGGGCATTATTTTTTTTTACAGGTTTGGGCTTTTCATTAAATGATGCTGAAGGTCCGGTTTAACCCTTTAAGTGCCAAGCATGTGAATTTTAAGTGCCAACCATATAAAATTCACGTGCCTGGCATTTACCACTGCTAGCGGCCAAAAAAAAACTCACCTCACATCCGGCCGGGTCTCCTCTTTAATTTGGTGCCATCCGATCCCCCCTGGGGGCTCGTATGGCTCCAGGAGAACCCCCGGAATAGTGACCCCCCCCCCCCCGCTTTGGCAGCAGCCACTGCTAACTGTAAAAAAAAAAGAAAAAAAAAAGACATTTACTCACCTGTGGCCGCGATGCCTCCCGCAGGGTCTCCTCTTCACTGGGGGGGCCTCCGATCGCCCCCCCCCAAGGCTCTTCCCGAGAAATCGCCCTCTCCCTCACTTTCTGGGTCGCGGCTGCTAGCCCCGCCCCTAGGGTGACGTCAATTGTAACCCGGCACCTGTCACCCGGCAGCCGATGACCCGAGAAGCTCAGTCACTGTTGGAGATCAGAGAAGGAAGGTTGGATGGGGGCGAGATGGCTCTGATCTCTCGCCCTCCCCAGCCCTCCTCCACCGATCACCAGCAGCTGTCATCGGAGCGTAATGGGACAGGATCGGGACATCGGAGGTGAGTAGAAAAAAAATAATAATAAATGTAATTTTTTTTATTATGTGTCAGTGTGTTTATTTTTACTGTTAACCCCTTGTGAACTGGTAAGGGGTCCATGAGACCCCTATACCAGTTCACAAGGCTGGGGGCTGGCAAGTCACCTGCAACTAGCAGGTGACTTGCCACCCCCAATTACCTGCCTCCCTAAAGCCCAGGGGGGGCAGAAGAGCCCAGGCCCACAGAGGGTATGTGGGCATGTAGGCTGCAGGGTGGGGGGGCCACCAAATAAGAGGGGGACTCCCCCCTTCCCGGGTCTTCAGCGGGGCAGAGAACACCCGTTCTCTGTCCCGTGTAACAGCTTCTGACAGCTTGCTCGCCCCCACAGAGATTGGCCTTTTATACCGAGAGTGAGATGACGGCAGTGGGAGTGAGCAGCCAGGGACGGGGAGTGATCGGCAGAAGCCGGTTCCAGGGGATCGGAGTCCCTTGCCCTGTTATCAGCTTCTGATGATCACTTCTGGCTTTCAGTGATTGACAATGGAATCGAGGTAAGTAAAAAAAGAAACATTAAAAGACTTTACCAGACAGCTGGTAAGGGGTCCTTGAAACCCCTATACCCGTTCAAAGGGGAGGGGCTTGCCATTACCCCCTGGCCCCATTACCTGC
This sequence comes from Gastrophryne carolinensis, assembly GCA_027917425.1. Classification (NCBI taxonomy): domain Eukaryota; kingdom Metazoa; phylum Chordata; class Amphibia; order Anura; family Microhylidae; genus Gastrophryne; species Gastrophryne carolinensis. The sequence goes on from CM051243.1 coordinate 158,483,005, forward strand.
ATTTCCAAAGCCCAGTGGGGGGGGGGTGCAGAAGAACCCAGTGCCTGAGTGGGCTATTCTGGCCAGTAGCCTTCAGGACTGGGGGCCGGCTGCCCCCAGAATCCTGAACAGAGTTGCAGCCTAGTGGGGGTAAGAATAAAAATTAAGTGACTATAAAGTTTAAATCTATTCATTTTAGATGCTGGGTAACCGTTTTTAAGGGTTTGGGCTTTTCATGAAACGATGCTGAAGGTCTGGTTTTATGAATAAAAATATGTTATAAAATGTTAGGCGCGACAGCAAAAACTTAGATGACCACTAGGGGGAGACAAAGACAAATACAACTTCCACAATACATGAATCACTAAAGCAGGACTCTGAAATCCATAAAACAATCTACCAAATACCTCACCATTGCCTGGAAAACATGGTCAGATTAAAATATTTTTTTCCTACCTGTAATAATCTTGCCCCTGAAATTCTCTGTAGATAAAAGATTTCTTTATGCTAAGCACCAATTGAACATGCAATTTAGTGCATGTTAGTGCATTTTGTTTAGTACATTTGTGCAATAGTGTGCAAATCTTCCGAAAAATAATGTGGGGCAAGAAGACTGTAGGTTTAGTTCAGGGTAGAGACTATTGTTACAGCTTTTACATTGACCCTCTAGTCAACAAGCATTGGGCACCTAGGAGAGGGATGCCCCACAGAGCATATAGGACAAAGAAGCATGGGTCCTACTTTAGTGTCCCATGCATATTCCCAAGTCCACGTGACCACTGGAGTCAGTAAGGCTTGCAGGGCTGGTCACCCATCTGGTGCACCCTACTAGTCGTGGGCCATCTTGTGTGGCCGTGATTGGTGAACAAAATGAGAGCTAGTAAGTATGTGACCCAAGATCGGGCTTCCAGCGCTGGTTTGCAGAATAGGGAATACCTTAGTCTGATACCCCCTGCTGGTTTAGATATCCTCCAAACTTATTTGACTGAATGGACCCCCGGAAACATGAGGGCGATCAGCAGCAGGGCACCCTGAATTGGGAGTCTTTTAGACTACATGGCCAATATTTAAGGTGGCTGGTCCAAGGGGATCTGCACTAATTTGAAAGGTCATTTATCATTTAGATATAGGACATAGTCATAATCAGATGAGTTTTCTTTTCTATTCTGGGCAGTGGTGGTGATATTTCAGGATGGTGACACTGAACACAATCATGCTTTAGGGATGGAAGGAATGCAGAAAACACAAATAATGGGTTGACATGTAAATGAGAGAGATGGAGGGACATGGAAAACAGGGAGACAGAGAGAGATCAATGCACCAAGTAAATGAGGGGGGAAACAAGTGGCAACACAAACAAATAAAAGACTGGATTTAGATAGAAAAAATAAAGGAGCAAGAAAATATTAAAAAGAGAGACAGGCAACGTGGAATAGAGAGAAGAATGGAATGTGGAAAGAGAAAGTGAACAAATAGCTAAGGTAAAAAGAGATGGATATTAAACGAATGTTTCAAAAGAGTGATGAAGAGAATGTGAAAAAGAGAAGTAAAAATAATGAGACAGAGGGATTGTGAAAAAGAAAAGATAAAGGGGAATATAGAAAGGACAAGAGGATAATACAGAGAAGTTCAAAAGCAAGCGAGAGCGGATGAATATCAAGAGAGTAATGAAGGGGATGTGATTAAAGTAGACCAACACCCAGCAAGATTGGCCCGGGAATCTATAAGATCCAATCCCATCCAAAATCGGGATGCCCCACGGTGTGAAATCCCCAGGACGCCCACAAACCCGATCGGGGTGCCCCGGGAAGTGGACCAAAACCCAGGATAATCAAAATTCTGGGTGTTGGTCCACTTTAAAGCTGAACAAAACCCAGGATTTTCACTTTCCCGGGTTTTGTCAAAGGAGTAATGAAGGGGATGTGATTTTCACTTTCCTGGGTTTTGTTTCATTCCCTGGGGGCATCCCAACTGGAGATGCCCCGCTGTGTGAAACCCCCCAGAAAGCCCTAAACAACTCACCTCTTCTGCGTTCCAATGGTGCATGCACAGGTGCTCAGCCAATGAGAGTCTGTTTACCTCTTTTGGCAAACGGATCTCATTGACGGAATGGCTGGGGCAGGAGCATTTGCATCACACCGGGGATGCGGTAGCGTGTGCTCCTCATTGAAACAATAAGAGCCTCCTGCTGAATTACGTAGGCACTGCGGGTGGCTCTCATTGGACAAGAACCTGCACATGCGCCATTGGACCAGGGAAAGGTAGGAGAATATGGGAGCATTGGGTTTCAAATATGGAAAAGAGAAGGAAAAGTGATTGTAAAAATATGATTAAGGAAAGCCAAGAAGAAGAAAGCATTAGAAAAAAGTAAATACTACAGAGTGTGAGAAAATAATGGAGGCAATGAGTGAGAGATACAGTATGAGAAAAAGAGAAATGTAGAGAAAAGAGAAGGAGGGAAGGTAGAAAGCAAGAAGAATATAGAGAGGGTAAACAAAAGGGAGATGGAGGGAATGTGGAAAAGAGCGAAAGAGGGAAGGTATAAAACAGATGAATGGGGGGGGGGCGTGTAGAAAAAAAGGAGCTACTTACCAGACAGAATGACATTAGGGTTGATTCAGAGACACATACACATGCACTTTCGTATGTGTCTGTGTATTTTTTGTGAATTTTTGCCTTGTTTTTTGGTTTTTACGTTACTGTTTTCATGCGTATATGCGTTTACGTTAACACGTATATGCGCATTCGATGGATGGTTCGATATCGTCATTTTTGCGTTATGTCTGATAACTTACGTTGTTGGTATGGGCTTGCGTCTGATTCTGAGACCTGATTGCTGATGCACCTCCGCCCTATATAAGTTTCATATCCGCTCCACTTACGGGCTCATTTTGGACTCGGAATTAGTGTTGATCATGTTTTGCGGCTATTTGGAGGAGTTCAGCTCAACGGCCGTACCTGTATCAGCATGGCCGAGGCCAGATTGCACCGGAGACGCATGAACATCGATCGCATGCATGACGTTGAGCTGTTCGAGCTGACCCGTGTTTCCCTCCATAAATTGTATAGTGACCTGCGGTCATGGTTAGCCCGCACCACGAGGAAGGGGCAAGCAATTTCAGGTATGACCAAGATGCTTGGCTGCCTGCAATTTTTGGCGAATGGCTCGTTCCAGAGGCTGGGTGCCCTCTCCGTGGGGATGTCCCAGCCTACGCTGGGCCGCTCACTATCTGGATGGCATGGCTACCCTGTGTCCCAAATATATTTCCTTTCCTGACGACATGGTAGCCTGGAACACGATTAAGTTGGGATTTTATAATATCGCCGACATGCCCAACATCATGGGTGCGATCGATTGCATCCAAGTTGCCTTAGTCCCACCCGCAGCAATACATCTATAGGTAAGTTATTTATGTCATTTTTTTATATTGTTTAGTCAAACTTAATTTCATCTATCTAGTAATCCCTCCTTCTCAAGTATCCCTTTGAAACAGTTTCGAATGCATAGCTTAATCCCTCCTTCTCAAGTATCCCTTTGAAACTGTTTAGAATGCCGACCTTAATCAATACTTATCATGTAGCCCTTAGCAAAGCATTGGAATGCTGACCTTAATTAGTCCTTAGCATGTTCACCTTAATTTACAAACACATCCATATTATTTTTATATTTAGTTAGACTTATGTCCTTTGTTATTTAGTTTGGAATTGTTTAACTATAATCTTTAGTTGTTTTTTTATTTAGGGTTTTTTGTGGATCCCTTGGCTTGGTGTAATGTTTTTTTTTTTTGGTCAGGAACCGCAAGATGGGCCACTCGCTGAACATCCAAGCAGTGGTTTGTCTGGACATGCGTTTCCTGAGTGTCCTTGCAGGTTATCCAGGGTCGTCCCATGATGCATATATTCTGCGTAGTTCAGGCTTATATACTCGGTTTGAGTCTGGTGATTTATCTGGTGGATGGCTACTGGGTAAGTTTGTTCAAATGAAATCATTCCCCTTTCACTGTATGCCTATAAATATAGTTGATGACCCCTGTATCAACCTATGGCTGTTTTTTGCCCTTGATGACATGTTAAACAATAATGTTGTTTAGAATGTGTAATTAATGTTAGTATTTTGTTATGCTTTCAAGGGGGTTCTGGCTATCCGCTTATGCCGTGGCTCCTGACGCTCGTTCTTCGCCCGCAGAATGCAGCCCAGGAGTCCTATAATCGGGCCCACCGCAAGACCCGGGCAATAGTGGAGAGGGCCTTCGGCCTGTTGAAGTCGCGATTTCGCTGCTTGTACCATACAGGGGGGCACTGCAGTATGACCCCAACAAGGTTATCAAAATAATTTTAGCATGCTGCGTGCTCCACAATTTTGCCCTGAGGCAGCAGGTCCCCCGTTATGTGGATATGCCCCCCTCTCCACCCAGGCAGGAAATTTCTATGATGGCACCCCGAGTGCTTCTGGGCAATCCGTCCATGCCCAGCTTAAAGATAATTCTTTTTCTTAATATTTGTCTATTTTTTTATTGTTTTAGTGTTATTTGTCTATTTGTTTGATATCTGAAGACCTTTTTGTTTGGTTTAATAATTTTGTAATGATTTAATTACAAAAAAAATTACACCTGATTTGAGCGTAATGCAGTTTATTTTATGCAACTTTTCATTACAAACCTTCATTAATTTTAAAAGCCAACAAACATAAATGCATCAACTTAGGCCAGAACAGATAAAGTCCCATTCCATACATTTACAGTAAAGATCTAACATTTTAGTTTAAGGGCACTCGCAGCCTCCATGGACATTCATTAGCAAACATAAGTATACATTGGGCCCAACTCCTAGCCCCTAAAAATTGCCCACATCCAGGATTCTAAGCTAACTTACTCCAGGCTGAAGGTTCCCCGCCCACCAACATCAAGAGCCATAGGGAGCACGACTTTCAAGGGGAATAGTAGGGCATAAATACATAGGGCCACATACACACCCTCTCCTGCTTGTGCCATATTTCATCAGTGCAATGTTGCAAGGCCGGAGTCATCTTCAAACTCTAGGGCTGCAAGTTATTTTTCCAGCCTATGACAGCCAGCCCCCATGCAAGTCCAGCCCAATCTTTTCCATGGCCAAATGCTGATGTTCTTCAGCCAAGAATGTCCCTTAATATTGCCAACAAACAGGATGAGTCAGCCAGCATTTCATTAGGCCCAAGCCTGCTGCGTGGGAGCTTGAGCGGCCGCTTTACTGAGGCACAAACTCAGGCATTGGCTAGTGGGGTATCTGAGAACTATAATGAGGTTTATGGGCAAATTCCAAAATAAACCAGCAAAGGCATCAACCACTAAATCTTGGTTGCGCTCGCCCCACACGTGTAAATAGTGTTGGGATGGAGAGGAAATATGTTGAGCAGATCCAGGTGAAATTCTTAATATTGTTGATGGCCATAATCATGTGGTTGGCCTTGAAGGTGGGCCAATACCTGGGCATGTGTGGCATTCATAATCTGCCACTGCTCCAGCATCTGTCTGTTGCTAGTGCGAAATTCATCTAGCATGGCGGAGAAGTTGTTATTTAAGATGGTCATTTGTTCTGCCATCTGGCTGTTGCTCGTCCTAAATTCTGTCAGCATGGTGGTAAAGTTATTATTGAAGGTCTCTAATTGTGCAGTAATCTTCTCTGTGGTTCTTTGAGTCACCTGCCTTAAGTAACGGCTGTCATGGCGCCATGCTGACTCCAGGATCGGCACACGCCTCCCCTGGGAAACTGGTCGACGTTGCTGACTGCGTCTTCCAATTGGCCGGGTTTGAGCGCCTGCAGATGCTGGAGGTCTAGGGCGAGCAACAGTACCAGATGTACTAGGCAAAACCTCTGCAGCAGAGCTAGCACTGGGGACTGTAGGCTCAGTCTCAGCCTGCTGGCCACGATGGGCTGGCAGCAGGGCGTCCAGCTTGACTCTGCTGCAGAGGGTTGCTGGGGCAGTGGCAGATTAGGTTCCGGGGGGGTAATTGCAGAAGACAGAATCCAGCTGGCATCCTCCTCCTCCATATGCTGGATAACATCCATTAGTGGGGGAGTCTGTTGGGACATGTGAAAAAATGTGTCATCTTTTTGGAGAAATATATTTGTGAACAATTTGTCATGTTCATTCACATGCATCACCAGTTACAGCACAGTACACTTCTAGCTGGTCCTGTGTCCTAGGCAGCAGAGAAGTAGACAGGGTGGCCAAACTGGAGGAGGCTTCCACACTTGCAGAGGCATGATGCTGAGCTGGAGGTAAAATTGAAAGGCACGTAAACACAAAAACATCCCTTGATGACCCTGATATGCTTTAGAACACACGGGGCAAAGCAGGAATCACAACTCCCACAATGGTTAAAGTGGACCTTCTCCATGAATCAGAGTCTATCTTATATGTTTTACTCACCCTGTACCTACAGATTGCGCACCTTAAACATGCATCTACTGCATGTTATGAGGCTTTACACATCCAAGGTGGCAGCTTAGGGGACAACGGTCAGCTTACAAACAGGAATTGGCTTCTGACCTGCTGTGCTGCTGTGCATTTTTGGACTGCTGACGTTTCTCTGAGCCCAGCTGTACTTTGTCTGAGCAAAGCACAGCTAGAACCCCACTCTCTGCACTTTATTCTACTCTCATCTCCTCACTAAGTGTGATGCTTCTAAATCCAGATGGGTTCGGCTATATCCTCATGTCCTAAAGTTGCAGGCCAGTGGTAGAAAGAATAAGAAGTAAGTGATCACAAATTGTCAAAATATTAACATCAGATGCTGTGTTTTAAATTGATTGTTATTTCCCATAAATCATGGTGAAGGTCGTGTATAGACAGAAAACCTTTCTAAGGACCATGAACTGCTGCACCCTGGGAGAGTGTCCATCATTAACCCCCTTCCTCTGCTATTCCCCACCCGCCTACAACATTAATCTGCCCTCAAACACACTCCCTATGGGCCTGTGTTGATATCTGCGTGTGACCCTCATTTAAAATGTTTAAAATAACTCTCATGTCCAGGCGTTAAGTGCCAAGCACGTAGGTGTTACGTGCTTGACTTTCCCCCCTTGCTAGTTAAGAAAAAAATAAAAAAATACTCACCTGACCCCTCTATTGATCCGGACGGGTCTCCTCTTTAATTTGGTGCCATCTGATCCCCTGTGGGGGCTACAGGAGACCCCCCGGAATAGCGACCCCCCCCGCTTCGGCAGCGGCCGCTGCTAACTGTGAAAAAAAAAAAATTAAAAATGACACTTACTTACCTGTGGCCGCGCTGTCTCCCTATGGGTCTCCTCTTCACTGGGGGAGCCTCCGATCGCCCCCCCCCCAGGCCCTTCCGTGGTGAGGAGAGGGCAGAAATCGCCCTCCCCCCACTTCCTGGATCGCGACTGCTAGCCCCGCCCCTGGAGGTGAGTAAAGTAAAAAAAAAAGTAAATGTCATTTTTTTTTTATTGTGTGTGTGTGTGGGTGTTTATTTATTCTGTTAACCCCTTGTGAACTGGTCCATGAGACCCCTATACCAGTTCACAAGGCTGGGGGCTGGCAAGTCACCTGCGGCTAGCACCTGCCTTCCCAAAGCCCGGGGGGGGCAGAAGAGCCCGGGCCCACACAGGCTATGTGGGCTTGTAGGCTGCAGGGTGGGGGGCCCCTAAGCTGGCCCCTCCACTTTGTTCCTACAAGCCCCCATAGCTGGTCCCGGGCTAGTAATGCTGGGTAAGGGGGACCCCATTTAATTTTTTGGGGGATTTTTAAGGGTTTTTAACCCTTAAAATTCCCCCAAAAATTGGGTCCCCCCCCCTTGGAGGGGGGACCCTATGTCATTTTTTTTTTAAATAACCCATTATGTTCTGTCGCCCAGCAGCTATAAAAGGCTTCCAGTTGCAGCAGGAGAGCAGAAACCAGATTGATCAGCGTGGGACACAGGGATGGATGGGAGGTAAGTATTAAAAAGTATTAAAAAAAAAAAATACTTTTTCTCCTTGTTTCTGTGGTTTTTTTTTACACTTAACCCCTTGTGAACTAGTAAGGGATCCATGAGATCCCTATACCAATTCACAAGGCTGGGGGCTGGCAAGTCACCTGCGGCTAGCGGGTGACTTGCTGTTAACCCCCGGCACCCCAATTACCTGCCTCCCCAAAGCTCAGGGGGGGGGCAGAAGAGCCTGGGCCATGGCTATGTGGGCTTGTAGCCTGCAGGGTGGGGGGCCACCTGCACCCTGTTCTATAAGCCACCATAGCTGGTTCAGAGCTGGTTATGATGGGTAAGGGGGACCCCATATTTTTGGGGGGAGTTTTAAGGGTTTTAACCCTTAAAATTCCCCAAAAAATGGGCCCCAGGAGGGGGGAACCTATGTCATTTTTTTTTAAATTAACCCCTTTTATAGTGTGGATAGTAGTAGTGTTTTATTTGTAAATGTTATAAAGTGCTATTTTCAGTTTGGGGGGTCTCCTGGGCAAGAATGGGGGGGCTACCGATACATATGTGATACCGTTGTAATCTGGAGAAATTGGGCTTTCACATGCAATATGGTTTTGTCTAATAAAATAAATGTTATATTTAAAATAAAGGAGACAATTGTCTAAAAAATATTTATTTATTAATTTTTTTGTTTTTTTACACAAAAATATTAAAAAAATAGTAGAAAAAAATTACAAACAAGACATTTCATGTTAAAGCCTAAACTCTGCTGCAAAATATATATCTATAATTTTCCAGGAAATTCCGGCAAAAATCACAGTTAAACATGGCGCAGAATGGGGAAAAATGACCTGTCAACAGAGGGTGACAAAACTTCAAATAGGCTGGTAATTAAAAGGGTTAATAGTACCTATGCATGTTGGGTATTGTTCTGCTTGGGGGACCTTGCTCTTTCACAATTAGCTTGTTTTTTCTTGTTTGCATATTTATATTTTAGGAAAACATGTTATTTATTCAGTTTATTTATTCATTTTTCTAGGGAAACCCTGTGCAACCTAAGAATTCTTTGAGGGATTACTTCCAGAAAGGTGAGCCTACTACAACAAGCTGAGTATTCTTAGAAAGCTTAACATGTGTACTTTCAGGGAATATATGGTTTATTGGGGATATTCCAAATGTAAAGGGTTGTTTTGGTTGAAAAATTGCAAGGTGCGCACTTTGTCTGCAGAGCTGAAATTTTTAAGTAAAATTACTGTTATGCGCACGCTTTACTTTATGGTGTTTGCCAACTTTTCCCTTGACAGTACCTATGCATGTTGGGTATCGTTCAGATTTTACTTGTTTTTTCTTGTTCGCATATAGCTTTTTTAGGAAAATGTGGCTTGATTCTTCCTTTTTATTCTTTTTTAGGGAAACTTTGTGCAACCAAAGAATACATTGAGGGATTACTTCCAGAAAACTAAGCCCACATACACAAGCTTGGTACGCCTAGAAAGCTTGAGGTGTGTACTTCCAGAGAATATATAGTTTTTGGGGGTATTTCAAATGTAAAGGGTTGTTTTTCTGGAAAAACTGCAAGGTGCGCATAGCGCAGTTGTATTTTATCTGAAAATCTCCTAAAGCTCTGTTTCAGTTTGTGGGAGTCTCCTGGGCAGGAAAGGGTGTCTACCTATACATATGTGGTACCGCTGTGACCGGGAGAAATTGGGGTTTTGCACGCAATAAAATTTTAATGACAAAGTTACATTTTTAATTTCAAACACTACAAATTGCAAAAAAATGTTTGCACATATTTCACCAAAAACTATTGAGAATACACTAAATAAAGGCCTTACAAGACATTTCATGTTGAAGCCCAGACTATTGAAAAAAAACAATATATAATTTTTTCTTGGAAATCCCTGGAAATCCTTCACAGTTGAACATGTGTAGTGCAAAATAGTGAAACATGGTCTGGCAACAGAGGGTGACAAAAGCTGCAGGCAGGCTGGCACTTAAAGGGTTAAAGCAATCATTACTAACCTTCAGAAATTTCCTGGTTGTCCATGTCCCACGTGCCAGGGAGCCCCTGTAATGCTGCGGGGTGGATCAAAGCCTGGACCATTCCTCTGCTCTTGGGTATTGCAATTTGGTGGGGAAGCCTCCGCCTGTTTGCATCCTGAAAAACAAGAGCAAAAACATTATTTGTCATGTTGGTCACTACAACAACCAGCAAAATGCAAACATCAATATGTATCCTTGATTCCTGTGTTTGTTCCGCTTCTTCCTTACTGCATATTTGAGGTCTGAGAATTTTTGCTGGATCTGCTCAACATCTTTCCTTTCGTCCCCTGCTGCATTCACCTGTCTGGTGAGGTCTTCCCAGATTTGTTTTTTGCGCACTTTGCTAGTAGCTTTGGAATTGCGCCCATATAGCTCATCAAAATGCACAGTTATCCCAATTGCCAAGGCGAGTGTTTGTGCCTCATCAAAGCGCCTGCTCAAGTGCCCTCGCCGCAAGGTTCGGCCTAATGTTTGCTGTTCTGGCTCTTCCCTGGTTGTTGACAATTCAAGGGACAATCTTGGCTGAGTGTGTGGGGAAGAATAGGTCGTCACGTCGCTGGAAAAAGAATGGACTGGGCTGGCATTTGGACTGGGGGTCATTGGCTGGCTGGCAACAGAACTTGCAGCCATGGATGTGGCATAGGACTCGCTTGTTTCAACGTGTTCCGGTGGCAAATGTGGGCAAGCAGGAGAGGGTGTGCTTGGGGGGCTAGGGCTTCTTGGCCTCTGCTTCCTTTTGCCCTTGGAAGTCGTGCTCCCTTGTTCTTTCGATGTGGTTCTGCGGGGAGCCTTCTTCCTCGAGGAAGTTTCTTTCCTTTTCCTGGTGCTGACAGATTTGGATGGGACAGTAGTTGTGGCCAATGTAGCCTTGTGGTGGCCACTCTTGCTCTGCGTTTCCGGCACCTTGGAACTTGATTTGTGGGCCTGAGTGCTCGGTCTTGAGGATGTGTCCTCATGGCGCTCCGCCCTTTTTATCTTGCGCTCCTTGGCTGGTGGTTGTTTGCCGCTACTTTTCTTTGGTGCCAACACTTGCCGCTACTTTTCTTTGGTGATGACATTCACAAAAAGAATGAGCTGTGTGTCCATTACCCTTTAAATACTAATGACTGGGTATGACGCTTACGCGTATGCGTGCGTCCAGCCGGTGCGCATCCCGGAAACCGCTGGGGCACTACCTATCTGCTGCGGACTAGAAAGAAGATGGCTCCCACGATTTTCACCCGCCAACAACAAGATATTATAATGCTCGTAAGTGTTTTTTAAGGACGTTGATTTGACATCTAAATGCATGCAATTAAATGCATTAAAGCGGACCTTCACTCTGAATAAAAGTCTATCTTATATGTTTCCCACACCCTGTACATACAGATTGCTCACATTAAAAATCATCCTACCTGCATCTACTGCATTTTATGAGCCTTTAAACATCCAAGATGGCGGCTCATGGATCATCAGGCAGCCTGCAAACAGGAAATGTCTTCTGACTGTGTCGCTCTGCATTTTGGGATTGCTGACCTTTCGCTGACCTCAGCTCTGCTCTGTCTGAGCAAAGCACAGCTATAGCCCTCCCCCCTGTACTTTATCCCACTCTCCTCTCCTCAGTATGTGATGCTTCTGAGGCAAGATGGCGGCGTCCATATCCTAGAGTCCTGAACAGAGTTGAAGCCCAGTGGGGGAAAGAATAATAAGTAAGTGACTAAAACTGTAAAATATATTAGTTTTAGATGCTGAGGAATAGTTTTTTAAGGGTTTGGGCTTTTCATTAAATCATGCTGAAGGTCCGGTTTAAGGAAGCGCAGGAAGAAACTGTTTTTTTTAACATTGATTTAAACTCCGTGCCAAACAGAAGTTAGTGCGCACATTGCATCTAAAATGATAAATTAAGGCTAGAAATGTGATGGGGAATGTCATTTACTCAACTGACCTAATTGTGAATGAGATTTGTTTGCTGTTTGATCTAACAACTATTTTTATTTATATGTTTTTTTAGATCATGATGGAGTGCAGGTACGACTACCTGCCCAACAACCATGAAAAATGGAAGTTGGCCCTGGAGATCGTGGCCAGGATAGATACGGAAACGAACACCACCTTCACTTTCACACAAATCATCCAGCATTGGTTGGACCTCAAGCGACGGAAGAGGCCCCGTGTCGGAATTTGAATATCGCATAAGACCCACCCGGAGGCGAGCAGTCCGGCCAGTGCGGGATGATTCAGCACCAAGTGAAGGTGGTGCATCTCCAGGGCCAACCTCCTACCCCTCTCTGTAGGTGGCTCAGACCAGCGACTCGACCTCTTTACAGAGGGGGGGCCTCGACGCATGGGCAGGCAGTCGTACGAAACGTCTGAGCCCATACACACCGGTATGTGACTCTGATTTTACCACACACAGGTACATGCTATTTAAACCAAAGCTAATTTCCTGCTTCTCTTTTCATAGATGAATATGTAGCAGGTGAAGGATCGGGAGCAGAGAGGGCAGCAGATCCAGCCCATGAGGAACATGGAGAAGGTGGGTGATGTCACACACACATTCTAAGTGTAATTTGATTTCTGTGCAATCAGACATTAGAAGTGTGCCTATTTTAAATGTCTCTACAGCCTCACATTCCCAGCAGTGGCAGGCCCCAGAGCGGAGGGTTGTCCCTGAAGCTGAGGTCGCCCACCAGCCAAGTAAGTTTAAACTTTAAGATTTGGAGTATGTCGAACATGACATCATCAGCAATAAAACCAGAATCCCTAGCCAATGTAATTAGCATAATGACATATGCCCTCATCCCTTGATAATTTCAGTTGCAGAATGACATATGCCCTCATCCCTTGACGAATTCAGTTGCAGAATGACATATGCCCTCATCCCTTGATGAATTCAGTTGCAGACTGACATATGGCCTAATGACTTTTAGAAAACTTTAATAATAATTCTATCCACAGCTGTGAAACATGTATTTGCAGACCAATAATTTTAATTTTTTTTTGACAGACACTACACAGGCAAGATTGGCGCAACTAACAGCTACTGTGTTTCGGCTGGTGGGCGATATCCAGGAGCTGGCTGCTTCGATAGGGACCACAGAAGAATAATTATATGGGGCCATTGCTGCCATTGCTTTGTAAATAGTTTTTTAAAATTTAAAGTTTTTTTAAATTGTTCATATTTAAAAAAATATATTTTACCAACAAAATAAAAAATTTTGGATTGTTAAAAAATAAAACTTTCACAAAAGTTAAAAATCTAAAACCAAATAAACCAAAAAAGGCAAATAATAATTTGCATTTTAAAATAAAAAACCCAAAAGAAAAAACATGTTTCTGTCTTCTTTTATGTCAATCAAAAATACATTAAGTGTTGCTTACAGGAAAACGTTGGAAGAAACAAAAAAGGAATAGCGCAAAGTGAAGAAAATGGAAAGCGCGATTGAATTGAGGTAAGCATTAAGTGCGCAAAGTGAGGAAAATGGAAAGTGCGATTGAATTGAGGTAAGCATTAAGTGCGCAAAGTGAAGAAAATGGAAAGCGCGATTGAATTGAGGTAAGCATTAGATGCGCAAAGTGAAGAAAATGGAAAGCGCAATTGAATTTAGGTAAGCATTAAGTGCAAAGTGAAGAAAATGGAAAGCACGATTGAATTGAGGTAGGCATTAAGTGCGCAAAGTGAAGAAAATGGAAAGCACGATTGAATTGAGGTAGGCATTAAGTGTGCAAAGTGAAGAAAATGGAAAGCACGATTGAATTGAGGTAAGCATTAAGTGCGCAAAGTGAAGAAAATGGAAAGCACGATTGAATTGAAGTAAGCATTAAGTGCGCAAAGTGAAGAAAATGGAAAGTGCAATTGAATTGAGGTAAGCATTAAGTGCGCAAAATGAAGAAAATGGAAAGCGCGATTCAATTGAGGTAAGCATTAAGTGCGCAAAGTGAAGAAAATGGAAAGCGCGAAGGAATTGAGGTAAGCATTGTAGCAGAAGTGAGTGAGAGAATAGTTGAGACGGGGACATGAATGAGTTAATTTAGGTGTGCGCATGCGTGAGTTAGGACAGATTTCCGCCTGGACGTTTATTTATAGAAAGCGGAATTCAGAATCTAACGGGACACGTAAATATTTCGTTAGAGGCGACGTTGGAAAAAGCCAAAAAACTGAAGCCTACGTTGTTTCCTAAGTAGCGTAAACGAAAAACAAAAGCAGAAAAATGCCATTCTTGTTGGCGTACGCAGCGACGAACAGTTAACAGAAGGCGAAAAAGATTTTATGCCTCTCTGAATCAACCCTATTGAATGCCAAAAAACACTGATAAATTATATGCTTCAAGCTTTCTCCCTCGAAATTATGGAAACACTTTCTAGGTTTTGTTCCTCGCAGCGCCTCTGTGAAGGTCCGATGTTCCCCCGTAGCTCCTCCACCCAGCGCTGGAATCTGCATACTTGCCGAGGGTGAGGATCAAGCAATTGCACCTTGCAATGTGGCAGCCTTTCTTGGCAGCATCCCCGGGGCCTTGTTCCCACCTCCCCACACACCTACACCATTCATTTTAATAGAGGGGGCGTGCCAAGCCAGGTTTGGCACACCCTGCCTTAGCACACCCCCTCCATTGCAATGAATGGAGTAGGCATGTTAGTGGGTATGGAATCAGCCTGAACCACGCTACTACTTTGTAGCATGATCTCAGAGCAGCGAGGAAATCTGAGTGGAGCAAGTGCCACCAGCCGCATCTCCGCTCACCTCTAGCTGTGGGTGTGCTTGTTCTGGTAATTCAAAAAGATCGGGCGCATGTGTGTGCGCCAGCTAGAGATATGCCAGGGAAACGGCTGTGGCACCGAGGCGTGGTAAGGGCTCTGGGAAAAGGTGAATAAATTGAGCATTCCAGAGGGTTCCACACAGCGGGGCATCTCAATTCAGAATTCAGAATGCTTTTAGACTCAAGTGGGTGGTTGCGTCTTTTCAAAAAATGACAGGGAACTGTTTAGTTCTTCAATATACAAATCTGGTTACACAACATTGCTCCTGTGTTAAAGCACTGTCTTTTGGGTGAAGCACCTAAATACGGGTTTATAATATTCTTCTGCTTGTTGTGTCACCCACCTTCACTGGTAGTCTTGATGTGTTTTAAAAAAGATTGTCTTTGAAATCTGCCATGAGTAAGTAGATGAGCTCAACTGGGGCCTATTCAGCCAAAGGTAAGGATGTGGTAGGGACCTAGTAAAGGTTTCATTACAGGCCACACCGAATTGAATCTTCAAGGCAGACATCTGGTCTGATAATCTTTCTGATAATTTTTAATAAAGCCTATGCATAACATCTCTAGAGCTTGAGGTCTCCTCTATTTTTGTTATCTTTAAGAAACTGTAAACCCAGCAGCACAAATAAGGCAGCTTATCTGATGCCTGCCCTATGTGTCACTGCTCCAGGGTAGAAACCATAGCAGGGGTCCAAAGTTTTCCCTCCTTTCAATTCCATTTCTCCAGGACCTTTCAAAAAAAGTAGTGCCATGCTTGCTCAAGCTGTGAGCACCACTCCATTGGTATGGCAAGTCACAGTGGTCTCACATCTGTACCACAATAGAGCAAGCTCATGAACATGCCCTTCCCAGCTTAGCCATGACCCAGAAATTGAAGTGAGGAAAACAGCTTTTCTTATACCTTTTACACTGTTCCTAAAGGGGATAAAGTGGGGTTGTGTTAATGTGTGGCCTGGCAGGACTTTAACTACCAACCTCATGAAATAGCACAAGATTACCTTATATTCTATTTTATGAATATATGAAATGTACAACTATGTAACATACATTATTTACACAATTACATTGGGACAGAGTACATCAATATACATGTACATGTATAGGGCTTGACGGATTTTCTGACGTGTTTCGCCTGAAATAGCATCATCATCAGGTAGAAAATCTCAGCCCCTGTAAATTTCAACCCTGGAGATGCTGTATCTTTCTGCATTCCTGGAGATGCTTTACCTTGGTGTGTTCCTAGGCAATCTTCTCTGTCATTTGGGACACAAAAGCAGTTTAGCAGCATGGGCTTGGTGGGTATTTAAACCTGATTTTGGGCTTCCTGATGCTCGTTAGCTGGAGCAAAGAAGGTTGCCTCGAGGGTCAAGTTGTACACGGACCTAAGATCCATTTTGGCATTACGTTCACATTAGGGTAAAAGCTGTCCTTATATATGTATCCTTAATAACCTTTTACTTACTTTGCTGCCTATCTAAAGCTGCATTCTGCGGTTCTGCATTTTAGATCATAAGGCAAATGTATTTTTTCAGTAAAGCTATAAAGTGAAAACCTCAGACTGAACTAATGATTAAATGCATTTTCTTTGCCATCTTTGTTGATTATGTAATCCTAGCGCGTCTTTCAGGCACACCTGCAGCTGAGGACATTTTCCTTCCACCTGCCTAATTTTATCTTTTTCACATTTGCATTGTGCAAAGATTCTGCTCCTTGGCAAAGTTTTCTTGCATAGTAAGCTGATGGGAAACTTTCCATGCAGAGATTTATTAAGGGGAACAAGCTTAATAAATCTAGCTAAACAGGGGGGCATGGCTTGGCCGGAGAGCGGAATGGCTGCTTGAACCGAGTGCTCTTGGCGGAGTCTCCACTAACGCAGCTTTTTGAACACTCCTGACGGGCGATGGGCCGAATCAGCAAAGCTGGGGCTCCCACAAAGACCCCCCGACCCTCGCAGACCCCAAAATCAGGAAGCAGGAACCTACCGGAGATGTTCTCCAGTCAGCGCTTGGAAGACGCGGCTCCTCGTGGGCCTAAGATGGCGGGCGCCTCCTCCCCTCATGGCTCTCCGGATAGGAGAGAAGAGATGCTCTCGGACGATGAGGAGCAGGGTCTGGCGGCACAACTCAGCCAACTACCTACCCGTAGCGAACTGGCCAAATTCGCAGGAGACATCAAGTCCTCCATCGCAGAGGCGATCGCAGATCTCAGAGCAGACATGCGGTCTCTTTCCCACCGCATTGACAAGGTGGAGCGCGAGGAGGCCGGCACCAGTGCGAGACTTACGGAGGTTAAAGAGGTGGTTTTGGCTCATAACCAGCACTTACTGAGCTTTCACCGACATCTAGAAGATCTAGATAACCGCAACAGAAGATGTAACATCAGAGTGAGGGGTGTTCCAGAGGCGGTTGCACCGGATCAAACCCAGGAGGCCCTGACGTCCATCTTTAATTCGCTGTTGGAGAGGCCCCTGGACACTCCAATAGACTTTGTAAGAGCACACAGAGCCCTTCGCCCGCGGAGCATGGGCGAGTCCTCCCCACGCGACATCAAATGCTGCTTACAGAGCTTCCAGCCCAAAGAGGACATACTCTCTAAGGCCAGGAGCAGGGATACGATCACCTTTAATAACAGTGAAGTACAATTTTACCAGGATCTCTCCTTAATTACACTTCAACAGCGTCGGGCTCTGCGGCCCCTCACAGCTGCCCTAAGAGAAAGGGGCATCCCTTACAGATGGCGCTTTCCGTTTGCCCTTTCCGCGACCTGCAATGGAAGGACTGGTGTCCTACGCTCACCTGAGGATCTTTCTGAATTCTGCAAGCTGCTGCACCTTCCACAGATTTCCTTACCGGATTGGCTCAGCGACTTCTCGATCCCCCTGCTGGTACAGAGAGCGGGGCGACAGGGCCTTGACGGCGCTTCCCCGGGTCGGGCATCGGAGGTCTCCCCCCCGCGAGCCAGGAGAGAGCGGAGCAGATCTGGACAATGGAGATGAACAGTTTGCAGCCGGCCTGAACGTCATACCGACACTATCTGTGATGTATATGGTTATAATGACGTCTTTGGCGTAGGCCATCTTTTGCTTAACTATAGATACTGTATGCTTGTTAACTTTATCATGAAGGTAGTTTTTGTGAGATTCGCTCTCCTATGGTTCTCACCGTGGTTCTCGGCGCATACGGCGTGGGGGCTATGGAGGGGACCATGGAGATGGCACTAAAAGTAGCGGGGCGCATGTTGCTCGCTGTCTAATAGCAATATAATATGTCTAATTGACTGGGCGATTTTGGGGAACGACGTCCCACACTCTTCTGGATGTCTGGGGCTCGCGGCCCTGCCCCCCCCCATTGCGAGGCGGGTTGTCCCGGAGCTGTCTCTATGCCTAATGAGCAGCGCTGTCACTTCTGGCACCTCTTCGGGGCCTCCTGCTCTGGGCCGTCTGGCTGCTTTGCGGTTGGAGGGCCTGGTGTGGCGGCTTCGGGATGGGCCGCCTCCTTAGTTGGGATGTATATGGTTAAATGGACACCTATTGCCATAGGCCACTTCTTGCTTGGCTATAGATATACCGGCTAACAATATTATGAAGATATTATCGTGAGATCTGCTCTCCTGGGGTCTCCACTGTAGCATCCCCCTGCTCTGCGCGGGAGACGTGGGTGCTGTGGAGGAGATCAAAGAGACGGCACTAAAGATAGCGGGGTGCATGTTGTATTATGTCTAATAGTGCTATACCTTGCTTATTTGTTTGGGTTACTCTGAGAACCGTTGTCCCGCACTCTACTTGATGCGTGGGGATCGTGGCCCCGCCCATCCTTGCGGCGGGGCGGGCTGTCCCGGAGCTGTGCCAATGTACTGTGAGCAGCGTTGTCGCTCTGGGAGGCTCTTCGGGGCCTCCTGCTTTATCCCCCTCCGGCTGCTCTGCGGCTGGGGGTCCTGTTGCTGCGGCTTCGGGACGGGCCGCCTCCCTAACTGTGATATATGCAGGCATACTGACGTGTTTACCATAGTCCATTTCTTGCTTAACTTTAGATCTACATGCTAACACTTCTATGTAAATATTGCGGTGATATCTGCTCCCCTGTGGTCTCCACTGCGATATCCCCCTGCTCTGTGCGGCTGGTGTGGGCGTTGTGGCGGGGACCACAGCGATAGCACTAAAGATTGCTGGGCGCATAGTGTGATATGTTTAATGGCGCTGCATCATGTCTACTGGTCTGGGGGCCTTTGGGCACCGTTGTCCCACACCCATCCTGTTGCTTGGGGTTTGTGGCCCCATCTCCCCTGCAGTGAGGCGAGCTGTCCCGGAGCTGTTTCTATGCCCTTTGAGTAGTGCTGGCGCCTTTGGAAGTTCTTCGGGGCCCTATGATCGGTGCTCCTCCGGCTGCTATGCGGCTGGAGGCCATGTTGCCGCGGCTTCGGGACGGGTTGCCCTCGAGCTAATGGGAGCGCTGTGGGGGACCGCGGTCTCCAGAGAGCTGGTTCTGAGTGGGGGGAGCGGAACGGGACGAGCCTCCAGTGTGGAGATGGCCTGGCAGATGGATTGAGATTCTATCTAAGTTAATATGCTGTGTACTTAACATAGCATGTATATATCTTATATGCCAGCTCATGCCTTGATATGGAGTTGCCTAATGTATCTTTCGGTTGGGAGGAGGGGCCACTTAAATGTCTGTGGGTGATGGGACATGCTTTATCTCCATAAGAGCTCCTTGGATGCATACGAACATGCCGCTCGTTATGCTCAGGTTGGTGTCTTCACTGCCTAGCTCCCATTATAGAACCTAGGGGACTGGGGGGGGGAGGGGAAGGTAGGGGGGACAACGAGCTGATTCTGTTTGTTTTCTATGAAAGGGGGTCATTCTTCAAAGCTAACAGGGTGGGAAATTTAGCAGATCTGTTTGCACTTGCTGGGGCGCGGGCTCACGGGAGTAGTTCCTATTTTTTCTTGGGTGTTGGGGTGGGGACTCCGCCGGCACTACTGTCTCCCCTTACATTGATTCGGGTAGTTGGGTGGTGTGTCTCGCTCTTCGGCCTTCCACGGTTTCCCCCAAAAAGGGCAACACACTATAGTGGTGCAGTGGAGAGCCGGTTAAGGTGCTCTCCTCTGTTGGGGTCTTGTGGGCTCTGCCCCAGATCGCGGGGGACAACTGAGGAGGCTTGCCCTCTGTGTTCTTAACAGTTGTTCCAAGAGTTTTCACCACTCTTAAAGAGGGGATTTGTCCCTCATTGCCCTCTTTTTTTCCCATTACCTGTTACTGGTCCTTGTCTTTGTCTGCGTTGGTGGTTGTTGGTGTGTTGTCTGTGTTTTCTGTCTGTACCCCCCCTTTTTCTTTTTCCCCTATTCCGGACTTTCTCTCCTTACCTTACTTTTCCTGCTGTCTCTCTCGGCTGGTGGGGGTGGTGGAGGTGAGGGCGACCCCGGATTGTACTGAGATACTCGCTGGGGCGATTGCCGCTCTGTTGCCAGCTCTAAGACAATGGGGCCCCTGTGTCTAAATGTGGTGTCTATAAATGCTAAAGGGTTAAATTCCCCTCAAAAACGTCACGCCCTGCTTAGAGAACTCAGGAATTTTAAGGCGCATATCGCATTGGTGCAAGAGACCCACTTCCAAAGACACAAGGCTCCCTATTTGGGAAACAAAACATACACGTCCTGCCACTCGTCCCCATCTCCTAACAATAAAGCTAAAGGGGTCGCTATTCTGGTTGCCCAGGAGGTGGACCTTAAGGTGCTGGCGGTCGAGAGAGATCAAGAAGGCAGATTTATTTTCTTGAAAGGGAAGCTTCCTAATGGTCAGGTGATTACTGTTGCCAGTATATATGCTCCGAATAGGGACCAGCACACCTTTTGTAGGACGGTCCTCGGGAGGTTACGGGGTTTCCAAGAGGGTATCCTGATCTTGGGGGGCGATCTGAACTGTGCTATGAACCCCTTGATGGACACCTCGGATGCTAAAACAGCCATATCCTATAGAGCATTGAAACAAATTAAAAGGGCTTTACAGGACCTCACGCTAGTAGATACATGGCGTATGATGCATCCGTCTACTAAAGACTTCACTTACTACTCATCCATACATACCAAATATTCCAGAATAGACTATATTTTTCTGTCCCAGCGTGATCTCGAGAAGGTGGATTCAGTGCGGATCGGAAACTTTTCTTTCTCTGATCATGCCCCGGTCTCGCTCTCCCTGACCCTTCCATTCAGAGAGTGGAGGGAATGGAACTGGAGAATGAACGAGAGTATTTTGAGAGAGCCCGGTGTAGTGGAAAAGCTCAAAGAGTCCATTTCGTGGTACATTAGAGACAATGATACGGGCGAAGTGGATCCTATAACTCTGTGGGAAGCCCAAAAATGCACACTACGGGGGGTTTTGATTCAGGAGGGGGCGAGACTCAAACGAGAGAGGGGGCTGAGGCTGGAGGGATTGAACAGGCAGATAGCAGACCTGGAGGCACAGCATAAGCGCTCTCTCCTGCTGAAACATTTAGAGGAGTTGGACTCCAAAAGACAGGAATTGAGAGACCTTCTGGCCGGGGAATCGGGCAGATTTTTCACCCGCCGCTGTGGATTGTTCTATGAGCAAGGTAACAAAACGGGACGTTTACTGGCGAGAGCCTTACACCCGAAATACACCCGGTCAAGGGTCGAGGGCATAAGAGGCCCTGATGGAGCTTTGCTCCAGAAAAATAAGGACATTGCAACGGCTTTTGGTAACTATTACTCCTTCCTGTACAACCTGCCGGGACATGGGAGGTCGGGAGCTAGGGACAACAACATGGAAACCTATTTAAGAGAGTCCATGATGCCAACTCTGCCAAAGGAAGTGGTAGAGCAGCTTGAAGCATCTGTATCGGTTCTTGAAGTCCACGGGGCAATTAAGGCTTCCAAACCAGGGAGGGCCCCCGGGCCTGATGGTTTCCCTACTCAGTTCTACAAAATCTTCTCTGACCAATTGGCTCCTCTTCTGGCCCGAGTTTTTGAGTCCACTGCCTCCTCAGGCACCTTGTCGGGCACGGCTCTGGAAGCACGGATCGTGGTGATCCCGAAGGAGGGCAAGGACCCCTCAGACTGTAAGAGTTATAGACCGATCTCCCTCTTGAACGTTGATATAAAAATCTTTGCAAAGATATTGGCGGACAGATTGGGGGAATTCTTGCCGTCTCTGGTAGGGCAGGACCAAGTAGGATTTGTCCCGGGTAGAGAGGCCCGGGATAACGTGATCAAGGCCCTGAATATCCAGTGGTGGTGCAGATCCAAGGGGGTACAGTCCATGATGTTATCTACTGACGCCGAAAAGGCATTTGATCGGGTGGACTGGGGCTGGATTGGGAAGGTCTTGGAGCACGTCGGCTTAGGTGCGGCGGCCAGGAAAAGGATTTTAGCTTTATACTCAAACCCTGTCGCTAGAGTGATAGTCAATGACTGCTCCTCTCCCACCTTCCACATCCGGAACGGGACCAGACAGGGTTGCCCACTGTCCCCTTTGATCTTCGCCCTCTCGTTGGAACCCTTCTTGCGGAAGGTTGATTTGTGTGGTGGTATCAGAGGTGTCCTGATAGGAGACAGAGAGCGAAAAGTAGCCGCATACGCTGACGATATGCTTTTTTTTCTGCGTTCACCGAGAGTAACGGTCCCTAACCTGCTAAAAGAATTTGAGGTCTTCGGTCAGCTTTCAAATCTGAAAATTAACTATAGCAAATCTAGCGCCATGAATATATCACTACCGGACGTGGAGGCAAGAGCTCTTCAAAGCTTATTCCCTTTCGGGTGGGAAATGAAATGCCTTAAATACCTGGGGGTCCTGCTGCCGGTCAATCCCTCCAGCCTGTTTCAGCTAAATTTCATGCCCTTAGGATCTAGGATTAGGAAAGATCTGGAGAAGTGGACCAAACTAAGACTGTCCTGGTTCGGGCGCATGGCGGTCCTAAAAATGAACGTGCTACCACGAATTCTGTATCTGATGCAGTGCATACCCATCAAACTACCGGATTCCTTTTTCAACTCACTGTCGAGATGCTTTCGATCTTTTGTATGGGCGGGCAGACCGCCCAGGATTAGGCGCAACCTTCTTCTGCTCCCAAAAGAACAGGGGGGGTCGGGCCTGCCGTGCATGAAATCTTACTACCAAGCCGCCCATATTGGGAGGGTGGTGGACTGGCAGGTTAACGGGGCACAGAAGGATTGGGTGAGAATTGAGGGAGAGGCTGCCACGGGGGGGGGGGGGGGTCTTGATTCTGTGTGCAACCTGAGGAGATGTGAAGTTTCGATGGAGGCCAGGACTCACCCTTACGTGGGCTCCTCCTTATCGGTGTTACATCTTCTCTGCAAGGGGAAATCTGCTCTGACCTCGTTTCCCGGTCCTCTATCCCCAATCTTGGGCAACCCGGCCTTCCCACCGGGTAGACAGCCATCCAAGCTACATGAATGTGGGGGCCCCAAACCCCTGCGAGTTTTCCACCTCCAAAATAGAGGTACGTTCCAGGACAAACAGAGTCTGCAAGAGGTAGTTGAGGCTGAGATCCCTTCCTTCACATATTTCCAGCTAAGACATTTTTTCATTTCTAGGGCTGTGAAAGAAAGTTTGAAGAGAGAGTTGACAGAGTTTGAGAGGGTATGCCTGGGCCAAGGCCCCAAGGCGCATCTTTTGTCATGGGCCTATGGTCTGATCAGGAGCAGGGGGAAACGAGAAATTAGACCATGGGAGGCAAAGTGGGAGGCGGATATTGGACGGCCCCTAAGTGAGGACGAGTGGAGGGATATATACAGGAACGCTCATAGAGGATTAATGAGTAGTTCGATGCAGGAAGCTAACTACAAATTGGTCACGCGCTGGTACCGCACCCCTGAGCTGTTACATTCAATTTTTCCGGCGGTTCCAAACATCTGTTGGAGATGCGGATCGGCTGGTGCCTCGATGGTCCACATCTGGTGGTCCTGCCCCGGGATACGTGACTACTGGAAGCAGGTGAGAGACATCTGTACTGAGGTCTTGGGCGAACCTATGGACTGGAGTCCTGAGAGTGTCCTCCTGGGGTGGTCATCAGATGGCAAGGGCGTAGCGGGGGGTGCTCCCTTGGGAAGGCACCTTCTAAATGCTGCTAAAGTTCTGATTCCAAGGAACTGGAGATCCCAGAAACCGCCCTCAGTTAAAGACTGGTTCAGGCAGGTTAATCATGTCGAAGCCATGGAGGAAATCTGCTACGCCAAACAAGATAGAATGGCTGCCTATCTAAAAATTTGGACAATCTGGGATATGTTTAAGGACTCCGCTCACTATAAGCGGGTTTGGGATCCTTGATGGGAAATGGTTGCTCCAGCGGCGGGCCTCGATATGATAGTCCAGGGGCACTAGGTCCCGGCTTGGAAAAACCTCAGAGTGAGTTATGCACTTGCCTCCTAGCATGAACTGGGGCTGGTGGATGGGTGCTGGCTTCTTCCCCCACCCCCACCCACCTTCCCACCTATCTAGGTCTTCCCTTTCCTCTCTTCCCCCTACTTCTTTTCTCTTCCCTCTCTCACGCCCTCTTCACTTTCCTTATATGTTCCCCCTTGTATGTGTCCTAAGTCTTATTTGTCGGTTGGTCTCTGTTAAATGTTAGTCAGGTGATTCTCATTCTCTTGTCCAGATCCAAGCTTTTAGGCTATGTGCATATGGGCAGCAAGCGATTTCTGGGTAATGTGGGTCTGGTTGAGATGTGACTGTGAGTGCCCAGTCCTGGGGTACAGGCGCTGGGAAGGCCTGAAGAGCGACTCGGTAGCTTGAAGACGGGTGCTGTAAAATGGGAGCGAGACATTGGACCGGCCCCCTTCCCGATACTATGGCCGCGGTCCCTGGGCTCCCAGGGATGGAGCCCCTGGGGTACTCATAACTGTCCATCTCCTTATATATGCTATAGGTTACCATCTGCACTTTGTATTTTGCAATGTAAACTGTTGTTATGTAGTCCTGATGTCATGTGATACCTGGACAATCTACATTTGTTCCATGTTTCTGTATTGTACTGAAAATCTTTAATAAAAATGAGTATGTTCAAAAAAAAAATCTAGCTAAACAAGTCTGTTGGTGTCATTTTAAGCTTTTGGTTCTAGAAAAATACAACCATTGCCCTATCCAAAAAGAACTATTAATGTAAATAGAGATGAGCGAACTTCTTGAAAGTTCGATTCGGGCGATTCGCGAAGAAATTCGGGTTCGCCCGAATCGAACTTTCACGAATCGCTCATCTGAAAAAAAAATGCCGGCATGGTGGGAGCGGGCAGGCCGGCTACGCCTGACAGCGCAGCCGGCCTGCCCGCTCCCATCATGCCGGCATTTTTTTAAAAAGCAAACACTTCCGCCGCCCGCTGACAGCGTAGCCGGCCTGCCCGCTCCCACCATGCCGGCATTTCTTTTTTTTTTTATTTCAGGGAAAATTCGATTGGCACGAACCAAAAAAAATTCGGGTTCATGCCGAATCGAATTTTCCCTGAAATTTGGAGCGAATTCCGGTTCGTCCGAACCGGTTCGCTCATCCCTAGTGACCATAGATCCATAGCTGACCATCCAGTTATGTATATTACAATTTTTGCCCTTGAATGAAGACAGTGATGCCCGCTGCTCCTTGTTTTTATTATTAGAAAGCATGAATGCCCCCTTAGATAACACATTTCGCAGAGTATGAGAACGTCCCCCTGCAAGTGCCAGTAGCTGTCCTGGACAATTCTTGGCTGCTTGTAGATAGATGGTGATTGCAACGTTTCATTCAGAGCAAGGACCTGGTCATGCTTGTGGTCACTGTGATCCCTGTTCTGACATCATTACTTCAGCCATTCTGCAGATCTCATCATTATATGCATACTCTCTGAAAATAAGCATTGACGTGCTAGGCAGTCATTTCAGGAGCTGCTTGGAAATGTCAGTATATTTTCTTCTCTTCAGGTCAAATGATTTGCTGAGGTGCATGAATTGATTAGGGTTCAGACGCGCTAGTTTGGAATTTTTAACCTGTTGAGGGTCATTTTTTTTAGGGTTTTTTATTTTGTGCTGCAAGCACTAAACATTGTTTCTAAAAGCAATATGCCCTTGGATTTTGCATATAGGGAAATGTCCTGGTTGGAGTCCTGTATTCTGTGTGCCCAGCCGTGCGTACAACCTGTGGGCCCAGCCATGTTCTGCAACCTGTGTGTCCAGACATGTTCTGCAACCTGTGTATTCAGCAATGCCCAGAGTGCATTTATGTTCTACATCCTGTGTGTCAAGCAGTGCCCAGCCACACTTTGCAACCAGTCTGCCCAGTTGTATCCTGGATCCTGTGCCAAGTTAAGCTTTAACACCAGTGTGTCCAGTTATGCCCAGAAACCTGTGTGTCCAGCTATGCTCTGCAACCTGTGTGTCCAGCTATGCTCTGCAACCTGTGAGTACAGCTGTGCTCTGCAACCTGTGAGTACAGCTGTGCTCTGCAAACTTACAAGTCCTGCATCCTGTGTGCCCAACAGTACCCATCAACCCAGCTGTGTGCTGGAACCTGTGTCCGGCCATGCTCTACAACCTTTGTATTTAGTAATTCAGCAAAGCCCAGTATTCTATGAGTTAAATCATCCTGTGTTTTGAGCAGTTCCAAGCATGCTTTGACACCAGTGAGGCCTTGAGATCTGTGAGTCCAGACATTCTCTGCAACTTGTGTCTAACTGTGCCCTGCAACCCATGTGTCCAGCTGTGCCCTGCAACCTGTGTGTCCAGCCATTCTCTGCAACCTGTGTGTCCAGCCATTCTCTGCAACCTGTGTGTCCAGCCATTCTCTGCAACCTGTATGTCCAGCCATTCTCTGCAACCTGTATGTCCAGCCATGCTCTGCAACCTGTATGTCCAGCCATACTCTGCAGACTTTACATTTCGGGTTGCCAGGCATGACCTACATCCTGTTTGCCCAGCAGTGCCCTACAACCTGTGTGTCCAGCCATGCTCTTCGTCCTGTTTGCCCAGTAGTGGCCTACAAAATGTGTGTCCAGCCATGCTCTGCAACCTGTGTGTCCAGCTGTGCCCTACAACCTGTGTGTCCAGCCATGCTCTGCAACCTGTGTGTCCAGCCATGCTCTGCAACCTGTGTGTCCAGCCATGCTCTGCAACCTGTGTGTCCAGCCATGCTCTGCAACCTGTATGTCCAGCCATGCGCCACAACCTGTGTCTCCAGCCATGCTCCACAACCTGTGTGTCCAGCCATGCTCCGCAACCTGTGTGTCCAGCCATGCTCCACAACCTGTGTGTCCAGCCATGCTCCACAACCTGTGTGTCCAGCCATGCTCCGCAACCTGTGTGTCCAGCCATGCTCTGCAACCTGTGTGTCCAGCCATGCTCTGCAACCTGTGTGTCCAGTCATGCTCCACAACCTGTGTGTCCAGCCATGCTCTGCAACCTGTGTGTGCAGCTGTGCCCTACAACCTGTGTGTCCAGCCATGCTCTGCAATGTTTACGTTTAGGGTTGCCAAGCATTCTAGTTCAGACATGACTTACATCCGGTTTGCCCAGTAGTGCCCTACAACCCATGTCCAACCATGCTCTGCAACCTGTGTGTCCAGCCATGCCCTACAACCTGTGTGTCCAGCCATGCTCCACAACCTGTGTGTTTAGCCATGATCCGCAACCTGTGTATTCAGCCATGATCCGCAACCTGTGTATTCAGCCATGCTCCGCAACCTGTGTATTCAGCCATGCTCTGCAACCTTCACGTTTGGGGTTGCCAAGCATTCTATGAGTTCAGACATGACTTACATCCGGTTTGCCCAGTAGTGCCCTACAACCCATGTCCAACCATGCTCTGCAACCTGTGTGTCCAGCCATGCCCTACAACCTGTGTATTCAGCCATGATCCGCAACCTGTGTATTCAGCCATGCTCCGCAACCTGTGTATTCAGCCATGCTCCGCAACCTGTGTATTCAGCCATGCTCCGCAACCTGTGTGTCCAGCCATGCTCCGCAACCTGTGTATTCAGCCATGCTCTGCAACCTTCACGTTTGGGGTTGCCAAGCATTCTATGAGTTCAGATATCAGATATGTACATCCTGTTTGCCCAGTAGTGCCCTACAACCCATGTGTCCAGCCGTGCTCTGCAACCTGTGTATCCAGCTATGCTCTGCAACTTGTGTGTGCAGTTGTGCCATGCAACCTGTGTGTCTGGCCATGCTCTGCAACCTATGTGTCCAGCTGTGCCCTGAGAACTGTGTGTCCAGCCATGCTCTGCAACCTATGTGTCCAGCTGTGCTCTGAGACCTGTGTGTCCAGCCATGCTCTGCAACCTATGTGTCCAGCTGTGCCCTGAGAACTGTGTGTCCAGCCATGCTCTGCAACCTTTGTGTCCAGCTGTGCTCTGAGACCTGTGTCCAGCCATGCTCTGCAACCTATGTGTCCAGCTGTGCTCTGAGACCTGTGTGTCCAGCCATGCTCTGCAACCTATGTGTCCAGCTGTGCCCTGAAACCTGTGTGTCCAGCCATGCTCTGCAACATATGTGTCCAGCTGTGCCCTGAAACCTGTGTATCCAGCCATGCTCTGCAACCTATGTGTCCAGCTGTGCTCTGAGACCTGTGTGTCCAGCCATGCTCTGCAACCTATGTGTCCAGCTGTGCCCTGAAACCTGTGTATCCAGCCATGCTCTGCAACCTATGTGTCCAGCTGTGCTCTGAGACCTGTGTGTCTAGCCATGCTCTGCAACCTATGTGTCCAGCTGTGCTCTGAGACCTGTGTATCCAGCCATGCTCTGCAACCTTTGTGTCCAGCTGTGCTCTGAGACCTGTGTCCAGCCATGCTCTGCAACCTATGTGTCCAGCTGTGCTCTGAGACCTGTGTGTCCAGCCATGCTCTGCAACCTATGTGTCCAGTTGTGCCCTGAAACCTGTGTATCCAGCCATGCTCTGCAACTTGTGTTTCCAGCCAAGCTCTTCAACCTTTGTGTTCAGCAGTGTCCTTCATCTTGTGTCCCCAGTCGGACAATGGTGAGGGACTAGTGTTCCAAATGAGCTTCACCTGCTTGCTATAGATTTCTTCAACATACTGTAACATACTGTACTGCATATACTGCACACTATGCACAATTGTTTTACTGCACTAAACACAATGACAGCAAACTGGAGAAATAAGAATGTAAAGGAAAAAAGAAAATGAAACATTCTTAGTTTAAACTTTTTTTTTTTCTTCCAGAGGCATGACATGTACCAAACAAGAGGATTTAGTGGTAAGGAAAGAATCTCTGCTAAGCAGATAATTGTAATAATGAGTCTTTATTAATGATATACTTTGCTTTCAAAGGCAATATAGGAAGACACTGATGTATCCTAAGTAATATGAAGAACAGAAAGAAAGAACACAATACTCTTTAAATGACTTCAGCTGCAGCCAGTTTTTCATAATTTAATATCTACTGAAATAAAATATTAATTAACACATGCCATTTTCAGAAAAGCAAATTGGAGTTGAGAACAATGAACACCTCAAAGAAAGAGCTTACATCCAGCACTAAAGCTGCGAATCGGCTGCACAATGAATGGTTTGAATGAGGGCATCTATGGATGAGTGATAATTAGTAAAAAAAACAACAATAACCTGTATTACATGATGGCATTAGATTTTTTAATTTAGTTGTCTAGCTTCAACCAACAGAGTTAAAAGATAGAAAAAAGGTTACTGTATGAGGCTTGAAAGGGCCCCATTTAATGTTCGCACCAGGGACCCATTTCATTTAGTCACACCAGTGGTTCCAAGCATCTACTACTACTCTACTAGTAAAGTGATATTGTCTGACGTTGCTCCTGATCTTCCCTCCAACTAGCTTCAGGTTGTGACCGCTTGTTCTATCATTAAACTGGGACAACACCCATTTTCCCAAAAATATGTGCAGGTCTACTCTGGGGGGGGGCATCCAGATTGTCAGGGTCTCCACTTCAATTACCCCCCCTGTAAATTCCCTAAATATTATCTGAAACTGTGTTCCCCCGGCTCATGCTTTGCCCGCTACTGATCAGGACATGTGATCACTGCTGGCCAATCACACGGCTGCATTTCACCCGGGAGCGCACATTTCAGATAAGATTTAGGAGCACTTAAAAAGATATACATGAAGCAAAAAAAAATATATAAAAGTCAACAAGGACATGAGCATGCAGTGAAAAGAAGCTGAAAAAATCTCTTGTGCATTTCGGACACTACATCATGAATTCTTAGTCATAGAGCAAGATTTAGGGGTGTTTGCAGGGGGTTAATCAAGGGCAATCATCAGCCCCCCCCCCCCCCCGAGCAGATCAATACCCATTTTATATAAAACGTATTCACTCTTCATTAAATTTTTTCACATATTTAAAGGTTGTCCACTTTCGATTGAATTTTTGAAATATATATTTTGTATGGCATAATGATGTCTTAAAAGTGCTGAGCTGATCTGGCATCTTTTAATGTTAGCAAATGTGCGTTTTCTGGAAGCAGTTTTTATCTGTTGCTAGTGGCAATGTACACCAAGGGCAGACTTGGTGTACGTTGCCAATAGCAACATACAGCAGATTAAATCCTTCCACATTGCTGTTCTCCTGGGTTGATACATGCATCCGGTGTTTATTTATATCACAATGCATTTTTAAATCTTAGAATTAGAAACCAAGTTCATAAAGCAAATAAAGAACATTTGCAATGCTGACCGTATTTACAAAAGTAGTCCAGAACAAGGGTCCCCACTCCAAGTACCACTTTCTATTTTGTTAATAACATGTACCCCCCTGGGTGGTACGGTAGTGGTGTCAGGCAACTAAACCATGTTCAAATGCACAAAATAATACTTTAAAGTGCACAAAATACCATTTTGTGAATACTCACCTGTAAAATGAGTATTATAAGTATGTCACACACCCCGCTTCAAGGCAATCATTACATGTGGGTATACTGACCTGTAGATGGTGATCTTGCAGAGATGTCAATAAAAAAAGGTAAGACCCTCCCAGCCCATAAAGACCTCCCACTCATTCCCCAGTATAAAGATAGCAGTAAGAGAAAGGGACCAGGAAAGCCAATTAAAACTAACAAAGGTTCACCATATAAAGGATCCAGAATACAAAAGGGCAGGGTGAAGCGGGGTGTGTGACATACTTATAATACCCATTTTACTGGTGAGTATTCACAAAATGGTATTATTCTAAGTATGTCACACACCCCGCTTCAAAACAATCATTACGTGTGGGACATCCAATAGCAGTGTCCATAAAGGGCGGGGATCCAAACAAGGCAATAAAGCACAACTTAAACCACTGCAGCTTGCAGAACTTTGCGGCCAAAAACAGCATCCACTGAGGTGTGAACCGAAGACCAAGTAAGCAGCCTTACAAACCTGCTCAACAGAAGCCTGGTGCTGGAAGGCCCAGGACACCCCAACAGCACGAGTAGAATGAGCAGTAACACGAAAAGGGGGAATCTTCCCCTTAGCCAAATAGGCCCCAACAATGGCCTGGCAAATCCATTTACTAATGTAAGACTTGGCAGGAGCCAAACCCTTCCTAGGCCCAGAGGGCACCACAAAAAGAGCGTCCGTCCTACGAAAAGGAGAAGTAGTCACCAAATAGTACTTCACACAGCGAACCACATCCAAAGAATGCAAAACCCTCTCCTTGTCATTGCTAGGCTTAGGACACAAGGAGGGTAGAACAATAGCCTGATTAAGATGAAAAGCAGAGACCACCTTAGGAAGGAAATCTGGCTTGAACCGGAAAACAACCTTGTCCTGATGCCTCTCAAAGTAAGGGGCCTTAATGGACAAGGCTGCCAACTCCGAAACACGCTGAACAGAAGTGATGGCAACCAGAAAAACAACCTTCTGAGTAACCATAGAAAGTGCAATATCCTGCAAAGGTTCAAAAGGAGGACCCTGCAAGGCAGACAAAACCAAATTCAAATCCCAAACTGGGAGCAAAGGCTTCCTAGGAGGCCGCACATGCGTAACCCCCTGGAAAAAGGTCTTAACCAGAGGATGAAGAGCAAAAGACTTTTGAAAGAAAACCGCCAGGGCAGAAACATGCCTTTTCAGCGTACTAAGCTGCAAACCTAGGTCCAGACCATGTTGCAAAAATTCCAAGATCCTAGGGATAGAAAACGCCCTGCAAGGCAAGGCTCTGACCTCACACCAATCAATATAAGACCTCCAAATCCTATAGTAGATGGCAGAGGAAGACTTCTTTCTAGCCCTAACCAGAGTCTGAATGACAGCATCAGAAAGACCTTCCTCCTTCAAGATGGAGGTTTCAGCAACCACGCCGTCAAAGCCAGCGTTGGTAAATTGGGGTAGAACAGTGGACCCTGAGTGAGTAGATCCGGCAGAAGGGGCAGAACTAACTGATCCTCTGCCAACCTTACCACGTCTGCGAACCAAACTTGTCTTGGCCACCTTGGAGCCACCAGAATTGCTGACGTGCCCTCCAGGGCCAGCTTGCGCACCACTTTGCCCACCATGGGAAACGGAGGGAACAGGTATAGAAACCCCAGATCCCTCCAGTTCAGAGACATGGCATCCGCCGCCAGAGCCAGCGGATCCCGCGAGAGAGACACAAATGCCGGAAGCTTGTGATTGTGACGAGAGGCAAAGAGGTCCACCTCCGGAGTCCCCCACCGGTGGCAAAGCAACCGAAACATCTTGGGGCAGAGCGACCATTCCCCCCGGCGAGATGACCCCTGCTCAGTGAGTCCGCCTCCGCGTTCTCCACTCCCGGAATGTACACTGCCGAGATGCATGGGACATTGCCCTCTGCCCAATCCAGGATCAAAGACACTTCCATGAGTGCACGCCTGCTGCGAGTCCCCCCTGGTGATTGATGTAGGCGACCGCCGTCCGATTGTACGACCGAACTTGAACCGGTAGTCCCCGTAACTGATGAGTCAAGTGAGCCAGAACCAACCTGATGGCTCTCAGCTCCAGAACATTGATGGGATCGTGAGCCTCCTGAGGCCCCCACAGCCCCTGAAACTGAAGATCCCTCCAAAATCCCCCCCAACCTGACAGGCTGGAATCCGTGGTGATCGTCTCCCAACGAGGGGTCAGAAAGGACCTGCCCCTCGTCAGATTGCTCAGTTTCAGCCACCACCGAAGGGAACGCCGCACCCGGGGGGACATCAGAAAGGACTGATCCAATGACAGCGGGGACCCTTCCCAGGCCGCCAAAAGATAGAGCTGGAGCGTCCTTGTGTGAAACTGGGCAAAGGGAACCGCCTCGAACGACGCCACCATCAATCCCACCAGTCGCATCCCTAGCCGGATGGACGGGTGGGGGATGGATAGGAGACGCTGAGTCAATTCCTGAATCAGAAGAACCTTGGCTTGGGGGAGAAACACCCTGGCCTGAGAAGTATCCAGAGACATTCCCAGGAACTCCACCACCCTGGTGGGAGTAAGGCAGGACTTGGGATAGTTGATCACCCAACCACAACTCTCCAGAGTGGACACCACGTTCCCGGTATCCAGCTGCGCCTGACTGAGGGAAGACGCCATGAGGAGAAGATCGTCCAGATAGGGCACGATGCGGATACCCCTGGCTCTGAGGATGGCATATGGAATATGCAGGTAAGCATCCTTGATGGAACGGAACTTTCGGGGATGAACGAACCTGTTGAACAGCTTCAGATCTAGAATGGGACGAACGGATCCGTCCTTCTTGGGCACCGTGAACAAATTGGAATAGAAGCCCAGGCCCCGGTCTGAGTGAGGCATCGGACAGATGACAGCCATGTCCAAGAGACTTGCTACTGCCGCCAGAAGCCCCTGGGTGGCCAGAGGATCTGACGGCACCCGAGAACTGAAGAATCTGTGAGGGGGGCCGGAACTCTAACTTCAGCTTGTAACCGGAAGACACCACTTCCTGAATCCACCTGTCCGAGACCTCTTGGACCCAGACCTGGGAGAAGAGTTGCAGCTGTCCCCCCACCCGCAAGGTTGAGGGCGCCCCCTCATTGCTGAGCCAGCTTGGCAGCGGCTCTAGGCTTGGAGCCCCAACTGTGTCCTGGACGGGCCCGACCCCTGCCCCTGGTTCAGGAATCACCTCTGGACGAGGGGAAAGCCGAACCGCTGCCGGCTCTAGCCCCACGAAAGGATTGAGAGAAGGAAGCCGCTCCCCTAAAGGGGCGACGCTGCTTTTTACGCTGAGGTAACTTACCTCCCTTTGCCACCAAATCCAATCTCTCTCCAAAGAGCCGTAACCCCACAAAGGGAAGGGCCGTAAGCAACTTTTTGGACACAAAATCAGTCGCCCACTGGCGTAACCAAACCGACCGCCGGATAGCCACAAGCAGGGTCGCAGCTCTGCTACACATCACCAATGTGTCGTCCAAGGCGGACAGCACAAAAGACAAAAATAACTCACAGCGCTTAAGGTCGGCAAACTCCTCACTAGCCGGGTCAAGCCCGGAAGAGGTCAACAGTCCTCTAACAACCCACCTGGCAGCTACCAATACAAGCGCAGAAGCACAAACCGGCCGCAAGGCCGACCCAACACTGGCAAAACCATGACAAGCCATCTGGTCAATGCGTTTATCCTCACCATCCTTGAGAGTAGGGCACTCCGGAGAATGGAGGACTGAGGAGCTGGACAACCCCAAAACAGGAGCATCCACCTCGGGGGGGGGGGGGGGAACGACCAGTGCTTCACCGCGTCCGCCGGAAAGGGATATTTCCTGTCCCAACCCGGTGGGACACCCGGAAGCCGAGTCGGCCTCACCCATTCCTTGAGAATGATACCATCAAAATGCTTTTGATAAGGAAATTCCAAGCGCGGCTTGGTCACTTCAAAGAACTCCCCGTTCAGCGGAGGAGCCGCCTCGGGGGGAGAAATAGCCAGGACCTCAAACATATGAGCCAGGACCCTAGAGGTATCCAAGGAGTCCCCCTGGCCCAGCTCGATATCAGTGCCCACAAACTGCTGATCATCGGAGCCATCAGACTCCTCATACAGCTCCCCTTCCTCACGCGGGGAACAATCAGACCAATCCAGGGAGTCAAAATCCTCCCTATCAAGGCCCTGCGCGGCTGTATACAAATGTTTTCTCTTTGCCGTGGCCTTTTTAGCAACAGCACTGGAAAACAATTTTTCAAGATTGGCCAATCTGGCACACACCTCAGATTGCGACTCCCCGCCAATGACCACATCACACGGGGTACGTGTCAAGCGAGGGGGAGACGGAGAGGAGACTGGCGGAGCAGAACCGGACGCCTGAGATCCGGTCTGCCGAGTAATAGACCGCTGCGCACAGGGTACACATAGAAATACCATCCCCCAAAAGGGATACCCCACACCCCAAACACAGCCTGGATTGCCGCGAGGGGGGCACAAGCCCAGTATCCGGGGAAGCCTCCATATGGTGATTTTTTAATAATATATATAAATATATGTGTACAATGCTCCGAGGGAATTACGCAATAATGCAACCCGGGATGCCTCTTTAAGTCCCGAGTGGGAGGATTTTAAGCCAACTAAATTTAACCAGGGACCCTGGACCGGGAGAACCCCCCTTTAACCACCAGCCTACCTTGAGATTTTGTCACCCTTTGTTGCCAGACCATTTTGCACTATTTTGCGCTCCACATGTTCAACTGTGATTTTTGAAGAGATTTCCCAGTATTTCCCTGGACAATTATATATTGTTTTTTTCAGCACAGTCTGGGCTTTAACATGAAGTGTCTTGTTTGTAAGATTGTCAGTGTTTTTTAAATATTTTTATGGAAAATATGTAAAAAAAAAAAACCAAAAAAACATTTTTTTACAATTTTAGTGTGTTTTCCTAATAAAACATGCAAGTTGTTCCAGAAAATCATATTGTGTGTAAAAGCCCTATTGCTCCCGATTGCAACAGTACCACATATGTATTGGTAGACATCCTTTCCTGCCCACGAGACACGTAAAACTAAAAAGAGCGACTGAGCTAATTTTCAAAGAAAATACACCATTTTGCTCTCCTTGTGGTTTTCAACCAAAACACCACTTTTCAATTGAAATACCCCCCACAAACCATATGTTCCCTGAAAGTACACACCTCAAGCGTTCTAGGCGTACCAGGTTTGTTGTTGTAGCTGCAGCTTTCTGGGCGCAAGCCTTCCCGAAACTCACTGGTTGTACCTGATTTCCCTAAAAAAATAGCAAAAATGCAGCATTAAGACCAATTTTTTCTATAAAAAACATGCGCTAACCAAAAAAAAACTAATCAAATCTGAAATGTCAAGGTCTTCTGAACAGAACAATACCCAACATGCATAGCTACCTCCAAGGGTAGGTTTGCCAATTACCCCAAAGCAAAGCGTATGCATAACGGGCATTTCACTTGAAATTTCCTGCTCTGCAGACAAAGTGCGCACCTTGCGCTTTTTCAACCAAAACATCACTTTCAATAAAAATACCCCCCACAAACCACATGTTCCCTGAAAGTACACACCTCAAGCGTTCTAGGAGTACCAGGCTTGTTGTTGTAGCTGCAGCTTTCTGGACGCAAGCCTTCCTGAAACTCACTGGTTATACTGGTTGTTGTGGAGGTTGGTCTCTGACCTTCCCCTCCAGGGCATTCCAAATCGGGATGCCCCTGGGGAAGAGCGCCGGAACCACCGAACTGGCCAGATTTACATGTTGGTCATGGGGCACGGGCGCCCCTATGGGCATGCGCTCTGGAGCCCCGTGACCAAACTGAAAAAAAAAAACACACATATACACACACACTCCCTCACCAAAATCAACATCTATATTTTTTTTTAGTTTTTTTTAAATACCTTTTTTTCCGGGGTCTCTTCCTCAGTACACGTCCCTGACCCAGCAGGTGGGTGGAGTCCGGCGGCCTGCTCTCATGTCCCACGCCGGCAATGCTCTGTAACCAATGGCTGAGGCGGGGCAGGCAGGGCGAGGAGGCCAATCAAGATGCCGGCTGTCAGAGCCGACCAAGATGGAGGCCAGGTGGGTGCGAGTGCGGCCGCCAGGGAGCACATGATCGCCTGGGGGGATAGGATGGATGGCTGCATGGGGGTGACAGGATGGATGGCTGCATGGGGGTGACAGGATGGATGGCTGCATGGGGGTGACAGGATGGATGGCTGCATTGGGGGTGATAGGATGGATGGCTGCATGGGGGTGACAGGATGGATGGATGGATTGCTGCATGGGGGTGACAGGATGGATGGCTGCATGGGGGTGACAAGATGGATTGCTGCATTGGGGGTGACAGGATGGATGGCTGCATGGGGGTGACAAGATGGATGGCTGCATGGGGGTGACAGGATGGATGGATGGCTGCATGGGGGTGACAAGATGGATGGCTGCATGGGGGTGACAAGATGGATGGATGGCTGCATTGGGGGTGATGGGATGGATGGATGGCTGCATGGGGGTGACAGGATGGATGGCTGCATGGGGGTGACAAGATGGATGGCTGCATGGGGGTGACAGGATGCATGGCTGCATGGGGGTGACAAGATGGATTGCTGCATTGGGGGTGACAGGATGGATGGATGGCTGCATTGGGGGTGACAGGATGGATGGATGGCTGCATGGGGGTGACAGGATGCATGGCTGCATGGGGGTGACAGGATGCATGGCTGCATGGGGGTGACAGGATGCATGGCTGCATGGGGGTGACAGGATGCATGGCTGCATGGGGGTGACAGGATGCATGGCTGCATGGGGGTGACAGGATGCATGGCTGCATGGGGGTGACAGGATGCATGGCTGCATGGGGGTGACAGGATGGATGGCTGCATGGGGGTGACAGGATGGCTGGATTGGGGGTGAGAGGATGGATGGATGGATTGATTGCTGCATGGGGGTGACAGGATGCATGGCTGCATGGGGGTGACAGGATGCATGGCTGCATGGGGGTGACAGGATGCATGGCTGCATGGGGGTGACAGGATGCATGGCTGCATGGGGGTGACAGGATGGATGGCTGCATGGGGGTGACAGGATGGCTGGATTGGGGGTGAGAGGATGGATGGATGGATTGATTGCTGCATGGGGGTGACAGGATGGATGGCTGCATGGGGGGTGACAAGATGGATGGCTGCATGGGGGTGACAGGATGCATGGCTGCATGGGGGTGACAAGATGGATTGCTGCATTGGGGGTGACAGGATGGATGGCTGCATTGGGGGTGACAGGATGGATGGATGGATTGATTGCTGCATGGGGGTGACAGGATGCATGGCTGCATGGGGGGTGACAAGATGGATGGCTGCATGGGGGTGACAGGATGCATGGCTGCATGGGGGTGACAAGATGGATTGCTGCATTGGGGGTGACAGGATGGATGGCTGCATTGGGGGTGACAGGATGGATGGATGGCTGCATGGGGGTGACAGGATGCATGGCTGCATGGGGGTGACAGGATGCATGGCTGCATGGGGGTGACAGGATGCATGGCTGCATGGGGGTGACAGGATGCATGGCTGCATGGGGGTGACAGGATGCATGGCTGCATGGGGGTGACAGGATGCATGGCTGCATGGGGGTGACAGGATGCATGGCTGCATGGGGGTGACAGGATGCATGGCTGCATGGGGGTGACAGGATGGATGGCTGCATGGGGGTGACAGGATGGCTGGATTGGGGGTGAGAGGATGGATGGATGGATTGATTGCTGCATGGGGGTGACAGGATGCATGGCTGCATGGGGGTGACAGGATGCATGGCTGCATGGGGGTGACAGGATGCATGGCTGCATGGGGGTGACAGGATGCATGGCTGCATGGGGGTGACAGGATGCATGGCTGCATGGGGGTGACAGGATGCATGGCTGCATGGGGGTGACAGGATGCATGGCTGCATGGGGGTGACAGGATGGATGGCTGCATGGGGGTGACAGGATGGATGGATTGGGGGTGAGAGGATGGATGGATGGATTGATTGCTGCATGGGGGTGACAGGATGGATGGCTGCATGGGGGTGACAAGATGGATGGATGGATGGCTGCATTGGGGGTGACAGGGTGGCTGGATTGGGGGTGAGAGGATGGATGGCAGCATTGGGGGTGATAGGATGGATGGATGGATGGCGGCATGGTGGTGACAGGATCCACCTACGGCTGAGGGTGAGCGGGGAGCCGTCGGGCGCGCGTTGCGCGTATAGCCAGCTAATAGGGGCGGGGGGCGAGGGGCGGGCAGGCGGGGCGGCGGAGGCTAGGCTGGTGGAGGGCGTTTTGCCGGCGATCGGCCTTACCGTCGCCCTGGGCTCCAGAAAAGATGCTGCGCCGGATGAGGTAAGCAGGGGGCGCCGGCTGATGACAGCTGCCGTGCGCCCCCTGCTGATTGGTCAGGGGAGCGATCGGGTGACTTGGGTCACACCCAGGTCACCTCCCCCTGACCCCTGGACTCCCTGCAAGCTGCATCCACAGCAACTGGCCCGCTGATGCCCCCCCGATGGCCCGGAAGGTAAGGGAACGCTAGCTACGTAAAATTCACGTAGCTGGCGTTTTTAACGACAGGAGAGGCAGCTACGTGAATTTTACGTAGCTGGCGCTAGAAGGGTTAATAGGATCAATGGTCCACCTGGAACACACAAACAAAAACACACGCTCAGACCATGTTAGCAATGCATAAAGAGTTAATAACCGATGCATCTGATGGGCCACAGGCCACTCACCCGACCTTCACCGCACCTGAGTACCGCACGCCAGGCAGGAGGGGAAGTGGAAGACGCGCAGTGTGCAGTAGGAGGAGGGAGGGCGGGCCGGCGCGGTTCGCGCGTCGTGCCCGGCCCCGCCCCTCCCCCGTCTCTCCCGGCCAGAAGCCGGGACCTGAAAATGGCGCCCGCAGCTCGGGGGTGGGCGTAGGCGCGCGAGCGCCTGGCCCTGCCCCCCCCCTGCCCTGAGGAGAAGAAGCCCTCATGGGCGCTCACCGCTGCCATCGCCGCATGCCGGAGGCCGGCACCGCGGGACCGCCGGCGCCAGTCTAACAGTAAAACACACACAGTTAAGGCACCAACACACACATACACAATAAATGGGATGAATCCATAAGGGACCTGGACCCCCCCCCCCTCTAAGGGTATCCGGGAGAGGGGGAATCCATGCCAGGGTAGGGCCAAGGGACGGGGCATCCCAAACCAGGATCACCAACCCGGATAGCCGTCTACCCCTTGTTATGGGGTCTCACGGCGCCTAAGCACCTGGGGTGCCAACTACCTTTGCCCGGACCAGCAGCCTAGGCTGGGAGGCAAGTAATTAAATAAAGGGATCCGGGCAGAAATAGAAGAATAGAGGGCCGGGAGTCATCCCGGCTACCTGCAAGGAGGAGACATCATCTTCTGACTTGCTCGCCACTGCAGAGATGGAAGACTGGGGAATGAGTGGGAGGTCCCAGGTATTTATGGGCCGGGAGGGTCTTAGCCTTTTTTTATTGACATCTCTGCAAGATCGCCATCTAAAGGTCAGTATACCCACATGTAATGATTGTCTTGAAGCGGGGTGTGTGACATACTTAGAATAATGCACATTAATAGCTGCATAAATAGGTAGATTATCAGTTTTGTGCAAATCAGGGTTGCAGCAGATT
The DNA here is from genome assembly GCA_027917425.1 of Gastrophryne carolinensis. Classification (NCBI taxonomy): domain Eukaryota; kingdom Metazoa; phylum Chordata; class Amphibia; order Anura; family Microhylidae; genus Gastrophryne; species Gastrophryne carolinensis. The sequence continues at coordinate 158,523,199 of CM051243.1, forward strand.
CAGTAAGAGTTGAAAAAAATTCTCACGATAGTAAAAATTCACTTGAGGAAAAAGCATGATAATTTCACTGTTGCTGAATCACCAGATAAAAAAGACACTGAAAGTCAATGGCACTTTTTACTACAGTGTAAAAATGAGTAAAGAGTTCTCTACTTTAATTAAGAGTAAAAAAACTACCACCTCAACCAGACAATATTTATGGGCAACATGTTTAGCATTTAGTGGTCCAGATCTCGGGCAGGCTGATTCATCACTAACGCCAGGTAGCGACAGATGAGCATCTGTAGCAGGCATTTCAGAGCACCCGCTAGTAGTCACTGTGCTCGGCCGTGGGTCGCTAGTTCAGAGCGACTCATTCGCTGTGCAGAAATGATGAATAAATTGTGAGGAGTCGCTATTTGACCAGTACAGCTCTGTATGGGTGCGCATGTTAGCGACTGGTCAGTGCAACCGACTCACAATATATTCATTAAAAAAACAGCCTCACAAAACTCCAGCGCTGAGAAATGCTTATCTGAAGTCCAGAGCGCCGGAGGCTGTTTTATATAAAGTCTGTTTTTTAGCATGTATCCACCAGTAACAAAGCGAAAACATATGGAATTACATTGTTATTACATTGTAACATGAACGCATTAATGCCAGACCTGTAATGTCAATTCTGCATACATTTTTAAAACATGCAAAATATTTGAAAAAATGGCTTTTTCTAGGCCAGAAGAGGTCATAACATTATTTAAGCTTTTTAAAAAAAAAAAAAAAAAAAAAAAACAGTTTAAAGAAAATTAAAAGAACGTCCATTGACATGTATGGGAGAGCGACAGATAGCGAGAGGTCATACCTGGCGCTCTGCTAGGCTGAACGCCGGCGCTGTTCGCTGAGGCTGGGATAATGATGAATCAGACACTACATGCCATTATCCCAGTCGCTAAACAGATTCTGCATGATAAATGTGTAATTGCTGTCGTGTCCGGCGTTCAGCTGTCGCAACCTCTCATTTACAAGGCTCTGAATAAGGGCCGTGGTTTGTGAGATCTCCTGCTTTGTCAGCAGGCAGACATTTGATGAGCTGATTTTGTTTAAAGCTGACCTTCAGCATGATTTCATGAAAAGCCCAGACACTTAAAAAACTATTCCCCAGCATCTAAAATTAATATACTTAACGTTTTTAGTCACTTACTTTTTATTCTTTCCCTCACTGGCCTGCAACTCTGTTCAGCACTCTAGGATACGGGTGTCGCCATCTTGGATCAGTAGCATCACATACTGAGGAGAGGAAAGGGGTCAAAAGTGCAGGGGGCGGGGTTATAGCTGTGCTTTGCACAGACAGAGCAGAGCTGGATCAAGAAAAAGACAGCAATCCCATAATGCAGAGCGGCACAGTCAGAATTTTATGTAAACCTTATTCACTCCTCATTAAATTTTTTCACATATTTAAAGGTTTCCAATATTTATTTTCTTAGTTCTTAAAGTCCCTCCTGATAAGGTCCACTTTCCATTGAATTTTTGAAATGTATATTTTTGTGTGGCATAATGATGTCTTAAAAGTGCTGAGCTAATGTTATGTGCATTTTCTGGAAGCAGTTTTTATCTGTTGCTAGTGGCAATGTACACCAAGGGCAGACTTGGTGTATGTTGCCAATAGCCACAGACTGCAGATTACACATTGCTGTTCTCCTGGGTTGATACATGCATCCGGTGTGTTTATTTATATCACAATGCATTTTAAATCTTAAAAAAGACACTTCCTGTTTGCAGGCAGCCTGCACCTCCATGGGCCGCCATCTTGGATGTTTAAAGTCTCAGAAGATGCAGGTAGAATCATTTTTAATGTGGGCAATCTGTATGTACAGTGTGGGGGAAACATATAAGATAGGCTCTTATTTAGGGCGATGGTGATAGGGTTACTTAGGGTGAAGGTCCGGTTTAAAAGATGAGGTCCTATTACAGAGCCGGGAGTGACTGAGCTCCACAGTAAGTAGTGAGGAGTGGCCATGTTATCCTATAGACTTAGCCTTATTTATGAAGGAATAGCGACTGGTGAGCGGCTGGTAATGACGGGCCCCGCCACGAGAACGCCGTCTCTCCACCACAATCACACATTTATCAAGCCAATCCTGCTTAGCGACTGAGATAGCGCCATATAGCGACTCATTCATCATTATTCCAGCCTCAGCCCACAGCGCCAGCGTCCGACCTTGAACAGCGACAGGTATGACCTCTCGCTACCTGGCGCTCTCCAATGCATTTCAATGGAACAATCTTTAAATATTAATAATTAATTATTAATTTTTTATTTATTTTTTTTAAATGTGAAAAATTCTGTGACCACTTCTGCCATTTTAGATCATTTTTTAAGGGAAAAAAAATTAAAAAAAAATTGTACAGAATTGATATTACAGGTCTGATATTAATGTATTCATATTACAAAATTATTTAAAAAACTTTTTTGGTTTCCAAAAATATGGTTGTTTGGGGGTTAAAAAACTACTTTCAACCCATCGCCGCCAGCGCTCTGGAGTTTAAACATGCATTTTACAGCACGAGCGTGATTTGTTAATGAATATGGTGGAAGCCGGTCGCTAGGGCCAGTCGCTATCATGCGCTCCCATACAGCGCGGAACCTGTCAAATAGCGACTCATCACCCAATATTCAACATTACTGCACACCGACTGAGCCGCTATCAACTACCGAACGACGGCCAAGCACAGCGACTACTAGCGGGCGCTCTGAAAATGCCGCTACAGTCGCTCAACTGTCGCTACCTGCCGCTATTAATGAATCGGCCTCCCCGGAAGGATGAATCAAGGTCTAACATGACCAGTCACATCCGACAAGAATGCCTTTGAGGGGCATCCATGGGATAATGCTTTGATGTGATTTTTAAATCCTAACCCTGGCAACACGCAGGTATTGCGCTGTTTTGCGCTGTGAGCTGTTTAATGACAACTCTTGGACTTGCAGACAAGATGGTTCTTTAGTCGCATCTTAATCACACCTCCCCCCCCCCCAGCTGTACTGAAATATATGATAATTCTCTTTAGTAAGTCAGCGCAGGCAGCTGAATTATACCCACTTTTTATCTCTAGACGGATTATGACTATGCCACAGTTGTAGCGCATACATTTGGCCAATTATGGAAACCAAGTGGCTTTCTCGCCTCCTCTGGAAAGTACATTTCTCATCACAAATTTATTTTAGACTTGTTAAATGCTGTGCAACTGTATAAAACTGTTGCATTTATTAAGTGTAGGACCCATATTCACTAAATTGGATGATTTTCTTATGTTCAGGTAATGAAATCTCAGTGATCAGCTTACTAAACACATTGCCTTGTCTGCCACTATCATTTTGAATCCTATAGTTAATTAGCAGAAGAGGCAGAAGAGCAGAAAGAGGGTCTAGAAGCGTGAGATCAGGGTAATGCTACTTTTATACTGTACCACAAAGGACATTGTATGAACAGCGCTGTTTAGCGTCATTTTGTTGGCATACGTGTCTGCTTTGGAGTTCTCACATCTATTTAGATTTTGGAGCTGTTACTTTTACAGAATGGCGCTGCAAGTCACATTGTCCGATGTTAAATAACCAGCTTGGATTGCGGCACTAGGGGTCATAGGCCCTTATTTAACAAGGGATAGCACCAGGTAGCGAATGGTGAGCGACCGGTAATGACGGGCACCACCACGAGAACGCCGGCTCCCCACCACAATCACACATTTATCAAGCCAATCCTGCTTAGCGACTGAGAGAGCACCAGATAGCGAATCATTTATCATTATTCCAGCCTCAACCCACAGCGCCAGCGAACAGCGACAGGTATGACCTCTCGCTACCTGGCGCGCTCCAATGCATTTCAATGGAACAATCTTTAAATATTCATAATTAATTGTTATTAATGTTTTTTTTTTTTTTTTTTTAAATGTGAAAAATTATGTGACCACTTCTGCAATGTTAGATTTTTTTTTTAAGGTAAAAAAAAAAAAAAAATGTGCAGAATTGATATTACAGGTCTGATATTAATGTATTCATATTACAAAATGTTTTTATAAACTTGTTTTTTTTGGTTTCCAAAAATATGGTTGTTTGGGGGTTAAAAAACTACTTTTAACCCATCGCCGCCAGCGCTCTGGGGTTTAAACATGCATTTTACAGCGCGAGAATTTTTTGACCGTGATTTGTTAATGAATATGGTGGGAGCCGGTCGCTATGGCCAGTCGCTATCATGCGCTCCCATACAGCGCGGAACCTGTCAAATAGCGACTCCTCACCCAATATTCAACATTACTGCACACCGACTGAGTCGCTGTCAACAACCGAACGACGGCCAAGCACAGCGACTACTAGCGGGCGCTGTGAAAATACTGCTACAGTCGCTCAACTGTCGCTACCTGCCGCTATTAATGAATCGGCCTCTTATTCATGAAGGGATAGTGGCAGGTAGCGGCAGGTGAACGTCGGACACGGCACGCAATTACACATTTATGAAGCCGAATCTGGTGAGCGACTAGAACAGCGCCATGTAGCGTCCTCATTATCCCAGGATCAGCGTACAGCGCCAGCGTTCAGCCTTGCAGAGTGCCACGTCTTACCTCTCGCTACCTGGCGCTCTCCCATACATTTCTATGGATGATCCTTAAATCCCTTTCCTGATCCCAAATTTTTTTTAAAAACTCAAATCTTTCAGATGTATCCTGGCCTAGAAAATGACATTTTTTAAAACTTTTTTGATTAATAATATTTTTATGCAGAATTGTCCTTACATGTCTGGTATTAAAGTGTTCATGTTACAATGTAATAACAACGCAATTCCCTGTGTTTTTGCTTTGTTACTACTGGATACATGTTCAAAATCAGACTTTAATCACACAGCGTTTGGCGCTATGAGCTACATCCACCCGATTTTGAGCGCCGGCGATGTTTGATGTGGTGTGAGTCAGTAGCACTGAGCTGGCGCTATCATTCGCTCCCATACAGCGTAGTACTGCGAATCATATAACGTATTCAACAATGCTGGCTAGCGACTGAGGCACTCTGAAACAACGAACCATGGCCGATCACAGCGACTACTAGCGGTCGCTCTGAAATCCTCGCTACAGACGCTCGTCTGTCGCTACCTGGCGTTAGTAATGAATCAGCCTGTAGGTATTGGCTGGCTGTGTCAGCGCTTGTTGGACCTTTATGTTGATTATAACAGCGCCAGAGAGAGCCACTCTGTACTACCAAATTTTAGGTGCTGCACATTATGTTTAATAATTTTTGGCACCCTGAAAAGTTTGGCGCTGTATGTAACAGGCGCTGGTCGGCGTTTCATCATTACAGTAGAGCATACCATTGCTGTGGAAAAAGTGGAAAAACTTTACAGTGCATTTAGGCTTTGTTTTAGTTGTTGTGCTGCAAAGTACATATTGGTAAGAAAAATAAGCCTTCAAAAATGAGTTTACAGGAAAATAATAAAATGACATTTGACAAATCCTGAGTTTACATTATTGACAAGTCACCTATGCAAGTTCTGTACAAATAGTTTTTTTAATATTAATTATAAGCAAGAAACACGTCAGTACAATTCTGCACATGGGCAGGCTGATTCATCATTAGCGGCAGGTAGCGACAGATGAGCGTCTGTAGCAGGCATTTTCAGAGCGCCCGCTAGTAGTCGCTGTGCTTGGCTGTGAGTCGCTATTTTATAGCGACTCAGTCGCTGTTCAGTATTGTTGAATACATTGTGAGGAGTCGCTATTTGACCAGTACAGCGCTGTATGGGAGCGCATGGTAGCGACTGCTCATAGCGACCGACTCACACCATATTCAGGAAAAAAACAGCTGCAAAAATCTCTGGCGCTGAAAAATAGTTGTTTGAAGCCCAGAGCGCAGGAGGCGGTGTGTTTAAAGTCTGTTTTCAAGCATCTATCAACTAGTAACAAAGCGAAAACATATGGAATTACATTGTAGCAACATTGTAACATGAACACTTTAATGCCAGACCTGTAATGTCATTTCTGAGGAAATATTTAAAAAATGAAAAAATTATGAAAAAAACTGCTATTTCAATGCCAGAAGAGGTCAAAGAATTATTTGTGATTTTTTGGAAAAAAACAAACAAAAAAAAACCTGTTTAAAGAGAAGAAAAGGATCGTCCATTGAAATGTATGGGAGAGCGTCAGGTAGCGAGAGGTCATACCTGGCGCTGTGCAAGGCTGAACGCTGGCGCTGTTCATTGAGGCTGTAAAAATGATGAATCAGACGCTACATGGCGCTATTCCAGTCGCTAAACAGATTCTGCTTGATAAATGTGTAATTGGGTGCCATGTCCGGCGTTGACCAGTTGCTATCAGTCGCTACCTCTCATTAACCAGGCGCTACCTGACGCTATCCCTTCTTAAATAAGGGCCCTAGTCTAGAGATATAAACCTACAGCACCACATTACACTGGCACAGCTTTGAGAAGAACTCCAGTCACCACAAACCACATGTTGCTGGTGATAAATTAGACAGGCTGGCGGACACATTGGAGCTGTTTTTTGTTTGTTAAGCCGGGCGCTGAATGGTGCTGAGGCTAAGAGGCCGATTCATTAATAGCGCCAGGTAGGGACAGATGAGCGACAGTAGCGGTATTTTCACAGCGCACGCTAGTATTCGCTGTGCTTGGCCGTTGTTCGGCTGTTGACAGCGACTCAGTCGGTGTGCGGTAATGTTGAATACGGGGTTAGGAGTCGCTGTTTGACAGGTTCCGCGCTGTATGGGAGCACATGACAGCGAATGGCCATAGCGAACGGCTCCCAGCATATTCATTAACAAATCACGCTCAAAAAATTCTCGCGCTGTGAAATGCTTGTTTAAACCCCAGAGCGCTGGCGGCGATGGGTTAAAAGTAGTTTTTTAACCCCCAACCATATTTTTAGAAAAATAAAAAAACATGTTTTTACAAACATTTTGTAATATGAATACATTAATATCAGACCTGTAATATCAATTCTGCACCAATTTTTTTTTTTTTTTTTTACCTTAAAAAAATATCTAACATTGCAGAAGTGGTCACAGAATTTTTGCCATTTAAAAAAAAAAAAAAACATTAATAGCATTTAATTATGAATATTTAAAGATTGCTCCATTGAAATGCATTGGAGAGCGCCAGGTAGCGAGAGGTCATACCTGTCGCTGTTCAAGGTTGCTCGCTGGCGCTGTGGGGTGAGGCTGGAATAATGATGAATGATTCGCTATCTGGCGCTCTGTCAGTCGCTAAGCAGGATCGGCTTGATAAATGTGTGATTGCGGAGGGGAGCCGGCGTTCTCGTGGCGGTGAGCGTCATTATTGTTCGCTCACCATTCGCTACCTGGCGCTGTCCCTTGTTAAATAAGGGCCTAAATATTCGTTACCTGGCGCTCTCCCATACATTTCTATGGACGATCCTTAAATCCCTTTCCTGATCCCAATTTTTTTTTACCTAAAAATAAACACAAACCTTCTGACATGTATTCTGTTCAAGAAAATTACATTTTTGAAAACTTTGTGGATTAATAATATTTTTATGTAGAATTGTCCTTACAGGTCTGGTATTAAAATGTTCATGTTACAATGTTATAACAATGTCATTCCATATGTTTTCACTTTGTTACTAGTGGATACATGTTCAAAAACAGACTTTAATCACACAGCCTCTGGCGCTATGGCCTACAATTACATGAGTTTGAGCGCCGGCGATGTTTGTGGCTGTTTTTTTGATAAATGAGGTGTGGGTCAGTCGCACTGAGCTGGCGTTACGGTTCGCTCACATACAGCGTAGTATAGCGACTCACACATTATATTCATCAATGCCGGACAGCGACTGAGGTGCTCTGAAACAATGATCCATGGCCGAGCACAGCGACTACTAGCGGGCGCTCTGAAATCCGCTCTACAGACGCTCATCTGTCGCTACCTGGGGTTAGTAATGAACCAGCCTGCCCGTTAAATTCAGGGCAGCTGATGTTTGTTTGTAATGGTTTTCAACTTGATAAATTAAACTTGATAAATTAAATTCAATCTGATTATTATTCACTTACAGAGAATAAATCAATAACTTCAGATTGCATGTCCAGCCCAGTATACCATACTTGACATTTTCTTGATGAGATTAAAAAAATCTTTTTTTTTATCGTTTATGCTCCAATCCACGAGGTATTTGTAGCTTGTCCTGTGGGAACAATCCTTAGTGCTAATTTCCAAATGTGGTGGGGAAGCAAATAATTGCAGTAATGTGTGGGTGGGATTGGTGGTGTGTTGTGGTTGAATGGAGGCTGAGGGGAGGGAGGTGGTCCAGGGATGGGTGATATGTCGCCTGCAGCAAGAAGAAGCAGAGAGAGTTAGCAGAGCTGGATGTGGGATTTAAAAATGGAAGGGTTTTGTTGTGGGTTGTTGAGAGGGGACAGGCTGCGTCCCTATAGTGAAAGTTTTTTTATAGCAAAAGAGATAATTTTTTGAGAGCAGAGGTATGAGGAGGGTAAAAGTGTAAAGCTTTAGGAACGACATCACTACTCTATGTTTAAAAAAGGGACAAGCCTACCCTTTAAACAGGAATACAATGTAGGTCATCATCTCCTCTTTATATTTTTCGCTAGGGAAACCTTGACAGGACACAGCTGAAGGTGCAGGATCTGCAATGACATATGCTGATGTCAATAGTAACAGGCTTTGTAATAGGCTGAGCAGCGGGGGGCACATGAGGTGTCAATGGATGTCCTATAAGTTCACCCAATTTCAGTCTCCTGAGATGCAACTTGGTCCCTAGCAGTAGGGAGGTTAGGCAAAGGTGCTATATTGGGTTTCATAGTCCAATAATTAACCATTTGGCCACACACAGGGTCTACGATGCACTCTGGTCTACCACAGATATAGATGGCTGTGGTATGGCAACTGGGCAACTTGGTCTGGGCAGTAATGATCACTGAAAGTACAGAGTATCAGTTTCTAGGCTCTTGCCCAGGAGAAACTAGGTATACACACTTGAACATAAAGCATAAAGTGATGAAAGAATGCAGAGTAGGTACAGCAGGTAGCCATAAAAAGAGACCGGATGAAGTTAGGAACAGGAGACACAGCTGAATGCTAAACAGGCTGGAAGGAGGAACATGGCTGTATATAGGATCACGGCTGAAAGAGAGTACACGGCTGGTTGTAGAAAAAGAATGCACACAGGCAGAGCAGTTACTAGACAGAATAGATCACAATGGGGGTAAGATCAACATTCTGCCCCCTCATCTTACCCATCCTATGGTGCTGCTGCTATTGCAAACCAGTGGGGGCCATGCTGTGCCTCTTCCTTACCAGCAGACAGTGCCCCTCCCCATTACTGAACCCAATATGTGGGAATGGGGGGTCTAGTACCACCAACAGTGCAGACCCATCTGCAGAAAACCATATGGCTGGGATAAAGGTGCCCTGCACATACACAATGGTCTAGGCATCCGGGGCAATCACCCTGTTTGCCCCCCCCTAGAAACAGGAATATTGCATAGTAACGGAGTCTTGGCAAAGAGGAATTGCTATCATCTGGACACTGACTGTACATCATAGTGGAAGAGAGCATTCTGGGAATGCATACCTAACAAGTTTAAATTATTGTGCTTTGAACTACTTATTTCACTGTGATCAATTAACCAAGTCAGGCTTTATAATTTAGGTATTTCCTGGCCAAAATCAACTTTCTTTTTTTGTTTGAGCCAATCTTCCAAATAGGTTAGCAGTGTCATAATAGATCATCCTGCTAAGTTGAGTACATAACATATTTTGCATGACATTCCTGGGTAATGGGTATATGCTGTCTCCTTCACAAAACACCATAGGCTCGATTTAGAGAGACAAAAAAAGACTTTCGTTTTAGTGCCGATTTCGTATTACTTTCAAATTTTCCAGCTCTCGTATGAGTGTACGAGCGATTCTATGCATGCATTGCAAACCTTCTGTAAAGTTTCCGTCTTTTCGTATGCCAGAGTACGAGTACGAGGATGTCATTTTCCATCGTGACTTTTCTGTTTCATTTTCTCTGGTTACAACGTAGGCTTTCAATTTAGCCCTTTTCCCATCATCTCCTCCCACGAATCCTTTACGTTTCCCGATAGATTCTGTTTCATTTTTTCAAAAAATAATCGTCCAGACGGAAATCCTTACGATCTTGCGCCTGCGCACTACAAACTTAACTCATTAAAGTGCTCGCCTACATATTTGCCACCCTCACTTCTATTACAATGTTTAGCTAAACCACTTAGCCCTATCCTCCATCTTCCCTTTTGAACCCTTAAAGCTCACCCAAACCACTTCGCGGTTAGGTTCTTCTTCCATTTTAGCCCCCTAAAACTTACCTAAATCACTTCTCGGTCATGTGAATATTTATCTTTAAATATTTCTGGGCCCATTAGTTTTGTGTTAATGTATTTTGTAAATGAAATGACACTGTAACATTTTTTTTTTGATTCCATCATAAAATGTCAAATTTTTACAACTATAAAAAACAAAATACATAGCAATGGCAGGCCACATATCATTATTCTTCATCTGTGGTCCCCAACGAGTTGCGCAGTTGCGCATTAAAATATTGGTATAACCTTGTTGGGGTCATACTGCAGTGCCCCCCCTGTATGGTCCAAACACCTAAATCTGGACTTCAAAAGCCAGAGGGCCCTCGTCACCACGGCCTGGGTTTTGCATAGTGCCCGATTAGAGAACCCCTGGCCCGCATTCTGCAGGCAAAGAACGGGCATCAGGAGCAAGGGCAGGAGTGGATATCCAGAATCCTCTGAAAGAATTTAAAAATACTAACATAAAATACACATTCTAAGCTACAATATTGTTTAACATGTCATCAAGGGCTAAAAACAGCCATAGGTTAAGACATGAGTCATCAACTATATTCATTGCCATACAGTGAAAATGGATTGATGGAATGTGAGCAAACTTACCCTGGAGCCATCCACCAGATAATTCTCCTGACTCAAACTGACAAAATAAGCCGGAGCCCTGCAATATATAAGCATCATGGGACGACCCTGGATACCCTGCAAGAACACTGCTGGACCAAACACTGCTTGTATGTTGTGTGAGTGGCACATCTTGCAGTTCCTGCAACCAAATATAAAATAATTACACAAAGCAAAAGGTAACCGACTAAAACAATAACTCATACAACAAATTAAGATTCAAGTTAAACAATCCAAATATAATTCACAAAGGACATAAGTAGAGATGAGCGAACTTCTTGAAAGTTCGATTCGGGCGATTCGCCGAATTTCCCCAAGAAATTCGGGTTCGCCCGAATCGAACTTTCACGAATCGCTCATCTGAAAAAAAAAAATGCCGGCATGGTGGGAGCGGGCAGCACAGCCGGCCTGCCCGCTCCCACCATGCCGGCATTTTTTTAAAAAGCAAACACTTACCTGCATGGTCGGAGCGTGGAGGCCGGCGCCGTTCTCAGCTGTCATCAGAGGACGCGTCATCAGAGGGCACCTGAGAGCGGCGCCGGCCTCCACGCTCCGACCATGCAGGTAAGTGTTTGCTTTTTAAAAAAATGCCGGCATGGTGGGAGAGGGCAGGCCGGCTGCACTGTCAGCGGGCCGGCTTCCGCCGCCCGCTGACAGCGTAGCCGGCCTGCCCGCTCCCACCATGCCGGCATTTTTTTTTTTTATTTCAGGGAAAATTCGATCGGCACGAACCAAAAAAAATTCGGGTTCATGCCGAATCGAATTTTCCCTGAAATTCGGAGCGATTTCCGGTTCGTCCGAACCGGTTCGCTCAGCTCATCCCTAGACATAAGTCTAAAAAAATATAGCAATTATATGGATGTGTGGGAAAATAAATGTTTACATGCTAAGGACTAATTAAGGTCAGCATTAAAATGCATCTATAAGGCATACATGAAATGTATTGATTCAGGTATGCATTGCTATACAATTTATGGCCTCGGCCATGCTGATACATGCAATGCCTTGGTGCTAAAGGCGCGCAGACTCCTCCACATAGCCGCAAAACATGTTCAACAATAGCAATCCGAGCCCTCAAAGGTCCCGTAAGTGGATCGGAAATGAAACGGATTTATAGGGTGGTGGTCCGTCGGAAATCAGCTCTCTGAATCAGACGTAAGCCCATCCCAACAACGGAAGTTGTCTGAACGAACGAAAAATATCAGATTTTGTTTGGAAAATGATCCGAACTAACGGAAATTATCCGATTTGCTTCCGTTCATCGAAAGTGCATATACACATTTTCCCGAACGCTTGTACGAATGAAAAATGAACGAAAAAAAGCAAAAAAAAGACTAAGATCCACCAAAACTTTCACAGACAGCTACGGAAGTCCGGACCAATGTGTCTTTGAATCGAGGCTATTGTGTACCATGCTCAAATGAACCCAATGATAGATGCTCTAGAAACACACAACCATATTTATTTTCCTTTTTTACCTGTAGCAATAGCAAAATAGTGCAGCTAATATATAACTTGCTTTGCTTAGGCCAGTAAGTACAGTCTGTGCCAAGCAGATGAGCTAATTCCATTTGTACTCACAATTACTATATTCCAAACAGGAACACACTGCCAGTCTGACCTTGATGTTTTTAGGCTTCCATCCAGTTATAGGCAGGCCCAAGTGAATGAAAAAAGAACCTTGTTTTAATGTCTGAACATTTGCAAAAAGTGAGCGATGGTTTCTATGGTCTGTCATTTTCTGGATGTTCAGCCTTTGTGGGAACATTGTGCTTTGCTGTCTCAATGCGCTCTACGATGGGTCAGAAAGCATGCCAGTAAAATTATATGTATGGTATATATTTCCATGCATAGGTATACATACCATAGAGGCAGGGGAATCAGCTGCTCCCAGGCCTGTGGCAAAAGGGGGCTCCGTGCGAACTGTCTTTCCTCCACCTTGCAGCACCACCTGTGTGCCATCTGATGTGGTCTATTATATGTCTGGCCTTGCATCACAGTATTCAATCAATGGGTTCTCGTCTCAGGACCCTGAGACAGTCCCTACTGACCTGTGCTAACCTAGAATCCTTTTGTATTTCGAGTGGAATCCACCTTTAGAAAAGATCTTGAGTCGATGGGCAACCATGTGGACCAGGTTGACACCAGACTGTCCTCCCTCAACCAAACCAACACTTCTTCTGAGGCCAGACTGGCTGCAATAGAGTCAGAACAGCGCTTGCAACAGGACACTCCTTCACGTTCCTACTTCATTTTGATGACCTCCCCAGCCACCAGCGCAACAATGTGAGGCTACAAAGCATCCCGGAAGCAACCTCCAGTCGTGACCTTTCCTCCACAGTACTCGGCATCTCTAACAACCTCTTGGATAAGTTCCATACCACTCTCTTGGAACTGGATAGAGTTCACCGAGCACTGGGCCCCAGAAACCCCAATCCCTCTCACCCATGTGATGTGATCTGCCAGGTGCATTTTTACAATGTTAAAGAAGAAATCATGCAGAAGGCCTGAATTACCTGCACAATAGATTTCGACAGGGCCCAGGTTTAGATCCTTCCAGACATTTCTAGAAGCACACTGCAGATGCGGCATCTCCTAAACCACTTCTGGAGAAGATCTGCTCATCTGGCGCACCCTACAGATGGGGCTTTTCTTTCCATCTCTCAGTCATGAAAAGGGATGGTTCGTTCGCCCTCCGCAAGCACTCAGACTTATCTGAACTGTTTGCCTTTTTTGGTCATTTCACCTCTTTGCATACTAGACTGGCTCCAGATCTGGTCCTCCAGGGGCCAGAGGAGATCTCCCTGCGTTTGCCCTGTGCCGCCCAGGGAAGTTGAATACTAGGGATGACCCCTCCCGGCCTCTCCCTAGCATAACTAGCCCCCTCTAATCCCTCTTTTTAAGCTGGTTCCACCTCTCAGGTTGTTTACCTATACATTTATTTTACAGGACGTGGGGGTGGGGTGCATTGGCCTGGCTTGGGTCTGGGCCCCTCTGAGCCTACGGCAGATCAGATATCACCTAAAAACAGGCCGGTGGAATATACCTTCTTATGAACCTGTTCTCGCCCTTACTGGCAACTGGAACGGCACCTGTCTTAGTTTATAATTTATACGTGTTTGACGTTTCATTTGCACAATTGCATGGTTACAATTGTTTCTCTCAACTTTTTCTTGTGTGCTAACACATTTGTCTTTCAGGTTATGCCATGCGTGGGACCAGGCCTGGACCCTGGCTTCACCTCCCATGTTACCACCGGTCAGATGATTGGAGGGATGCCTGAGGTCTGTGCGCCTCTCAGTGCACATCTCAATGATTGATGTCCTTAGCTCACTTTTAAAATGGCGGGGCCACTCTTGCATCTGTCCCATTTTACACTGCACTGCTCTGGGACGGGTCTTCTCTCCCCGGAGCAGGTAGATGACCAAGACTTAATCCCTTAATGGGCTGGAAGGCCTCTCCTATTTGTATCACACAGGACTGTGCCATTGCCGAGGTGGTCCTACGTGGGGGCCAGTAAGCACTCCAATACTTGGTTCACTTTATCTGTACAGGGGCACCATGTTATTCATTTTGTTTCATACATCCAGTAGCTTAAGTTCTCTTATAAAGTTGCAAATTTCTCCATTTCGATATCATTGTAACTTGGTTCAGGCTTCTCCTTTGGGTGTTCACTCAACCGGGACATCCATGTGCTAGTGGACTCCTCGCCTCTTGCTTACAGGGGTTGTGTGACAGGTTTCCACTTTTAACCATTCAAGCCTGTTCATTCAGAACTGGGGGGCCACCCGGGTGGGCATCGGAAGGAAATCTGCCTCTCGATATTTACCCTAGCTGGAAAGATACTCCCGTATCCTTAAAACGGGGTTCCCTTGTTTTCTACATCTCACCCACTTAAACACAGTTCAATTTGATGTTGCTATTTTATCTGAGTTTGCCTCCCACTACATCACCTTTCTGATAACTTATAATATATGCTTTTATCCCCAGTCGGGAATAGTGACCCGTCTTTGTTCGTTACCCCAAAATAGTCCCTTCCCTTCTAGACTAAGTACCTAGAGGGAAGATTACCTGGAATTAAGTTCCAGTCTCTCTTAGTTCCCATTAGGCTTTTGTTCCCTCACCGTACCTCCCCTCCCGCCAACAACCCAAATAACCTGCAATAAAAATACCACAATATGACTACTGTTCCGGACTCCTGTTCTTGAATGTTAAGGGGTTAAACATACCTGAAAAAAGGCCAGCCACCCTCACTGAACTCCACAAGTTGGGGGGGGGGGGCACAAATTGGCTTTATTCAAAAGACACACTTGTCCAATAAGAGGCTACCCTCGATTGGCAGTCGGAGGTTCCTGCATGTTTACCATAGTTTGTCGCCAGACTCCAATTCACAGGGAACCAGCATTCTGATAAGAAGACTGTTCATTGTCAAGAGCAGGATCCAATATGGGACAATTACTTTGGCAAACCTTTATGTCCCCAATACATACCAAATAGAGAGTGCACTCGAGACCCTCAGAATTTGCAGAGGGCATCTTGGTAAATGGCAGGGACCTAAACTTGGCCTTGGACGACTACTTGACGACTCCTGGGGGGCCTCTCACTTGTCCTACATGGCGCTTTGAAGGGTATGACAAGAGATTACCCCTACTTCTCTATCCCCCACATTATGTACTCCATAGAGATTTGTCATTGGTCTCTGTGGCCTCCATTGGTAATAGCTCCCTCTCAGATCACCCCCCAATCTCTCTATCCCTACGGAACCACATAGCTCAAAGGCCTCCATTTTCTTGGAGGCTCAATGAGAGCCTACTACAAAACCCTGAAGTAGCAACGGATGTCCAGACCAAGCTGGCCAATTATAAAACTTCAAGAAAAAAGCACTTAGAATTCACACGCATATATGGGCACTCCAGCGGGTACAACCAAGTATAAAGATTCATTGTAACTAAATCATCAATTAAAAACCACAAAAACACACAGGACTAATTTAAAAACACTAATGAATGGCCTCCAGGATACATGACACACTATCTACACTATCTACACCGTGCACCCACGGCTTCTCTTTGGGTACCGCTGGTCGCACTGGTCACTTGATTTATTCAGGGTGTGTCATTCACTTTGACACTTACACTGCCGCTGTGCTCCAGATATAAACCGTATGAAAGACTAAATAACCAATTCAGGCCTACCTAGCTTGATAGGTCAAGACTGAAGCAGATGGCCAGTTTCCACAATGCTCCCCTAAATACTTACCTGCCCCGTTTCCCCGCCCCGCCGGCAGAGCAGCGCCGAATGCTGCCGAACGCACCCCGCCCGGCCATCTGCTTCGTCCTGATGAAGTGACATGAGTGATGTCACGATACGTGTCGGTGGTGACCCAGGAGCCTGAGCTGGTTTGTCTATTATTTACATGCTGAATATGTGAGACTGTCTTATTGTTCACCCTTGCCTATCCTGCCCCGGTTTGTCCTTCTTACCTTAGCACTTTAAGCACTTAGCACTTTGATTGCAAGCATTTTTTGCACATTTATTAATTTGCGATTTTATTTATTGTACATATGTTTATACACTATATCTGACTTTCTGGGAGCATAGGGCTAGGCATATGTGGATCAATGAGGACACAGTATCAGTGCCTCCTTGTGTGTCTTTTGTTATATGTTTTTTAGGACTTTTTAAATATGTCTGTATATGTTTTTGGCTTGGATATGAAATAAAACTGGATATTGTATTTATTATCCCATAGTGGTACCACTTCTTTGCCTGGGTAATTTTTTTTTTGGGGGGGGGGGTTTGGGAACCAAAAGTCTTAAAGGAGCCACAGCACTCAACCCTGTTAGCTTGCAGGCCAGCCTATAATCTGTCTCTAAACTTGGTTAAACTCGGTCACACACATCTGCAGAAGTATGCTTAAGCTGCACCACTACGCCAAAGTGCCTCTGTGGGGTGCAGTCCTAACTCTAATCTCTGAGAGCCCATTTGGGACATACAGTGCAATAGATAAATTGGGAGCAGGCTTACCTGAGGTTGCCCTAAACCTCTCAAGTGCAAGTTTGGGAACCCCCTTTCTTTTCTTGTTGAAACATACTAGAACATAAGCAGATGGAGTCTTAGCCTCTATTCACACCTCTTTGCTTGTGAGGTGCCCAACGCAGCACAAGTGGAGAGGTGTGAATAGAGCCCAAATAATGGAGACATTGGGGGCATTGCATGGGCTGGGTTTCTTGGCTCGGAAGGTAGAGTGGGGCCAAGTTACAGGGGTGGTGAGGGGAGACTAGAGAAGCAGGCAATGGTTAGGTGTGTAAGAAGCAGAAGACCAACTGGCCCCTTATTCCTGGCTCCCTCGCTGAATATTTGCGGCTAAGTCCCCAGCTTATATTGAGATATGCTGGAGGTGGAAGCGCACCCACTGCTGGGGATGCAACCGCTTGCACTCCCGATTGCAATATACAGAGCCGTTTGCTGATCATGAAATATGAACAGCAAACGGCTCTGATTGGACAAGAGCCCATGCATGCGCCATAGGACCAGAGAAAGTTGAGTTTTTATGGGCGATCCGGGTTCCTTAAAGTGAGGAACCCCAAATCAGGAGGCAGGAAACAAAACCTGGGAAAGTCAAAATCCTGGGTTTTGTTCTGCTTTAAATAAAAAGCATATGAAATTGTATTTTTGGATATGTATGTATATTTATTTATAAATTGGCACAATGTAAAAAAACAAAGAAACCTGTGAAGTGCTGTTTTGGGGCAGCTGATAAATGCTTCTAAAGGTGACATATGTTTGAAAGCTGCATATGTCAATTGATTTTATAAACCGCAGGTTGGTGGAGGTGGATTAGCAGGTTCGTTAAGAAAAGGCCTCAGCAGCTTGAGACTCGGTGGGATATTTGGTTGAAAACACCGGCGTTTAAAAACATTGTTGTACTTTGAAACAGCTCTTGATAATAAATTGATGCTGCATGAAATTTCACACAGGGCAGAAATTACACTGTGGTTAAAAAAAGGGGAAATAGACAGCAAAGATCTTATCTGATGACTGCAACTGTCCTGAATAATAGGTGTCAGGGTACATGAGGCTGTTCATCATGTGACTTCTAAGATTCATGCAACAAAACATCTTACCCTCATCTTAAGTACTGACTTATACCGTATTTTTCACTCCATAAAACCATAAACAGGAGGAAAATAAGAAAACAAATATTCTGAACCAAATAAACCAAATGGTGTGTTAAAGTACCCTCCTCTAAATCACTCCATTACAGACATTAGGGTTGATTCAGAGAGACAAAAAAACACTTTCGTTCTGTTTTTTTTTTTTTAATTTCCCGCTCTCGCATGAGTGTACGCGTGATTCTAAGCATGCATCGCAAGCCTTCAGTAAAGTCTTTGTCCGTTCGTATGTCGACGAGAACATAATTTTCCAGCTTTCGATTTCCGTTTATGTTACTCATGTTACAATGTAGGCTTTCGTTTTTGCCCTTTTTCCATCGTCTCCTCCCACGAATCCTTTACGTTTCCCGTTAGATTCTCATTTCCTTTTACAAGAAATAATCATCCAGACGAAAATCCTTACAACCTTACGCCTGCGCACTACAAACTTAACTCATTAATGTGCTCGCCTACATATTTGGTTCACTAAATTTTGCTACAATGCTTAGCTAAATCACTTCGTGGTCTCATTCTTCTTGCATTTCCCACCCCTAAAACTTACCTAAATCACTTCGCGGTCTCATTCTTCTTGCATTTCCCACCCCTAAAACTTACCCAAATCACTTTGCGGTCTCATTCTTGCATTTCCCACCCCTAAAACTTACCTAAATCACTTCGCGGTCTCATTCTTCTTGCATTTCCCACCCCTAAAACTTACCTAAATCCCTTCGCGGTCAGTATATTCTTGCATTTCCCACCCCTAAAACTTACCTAAATCAATTTACGGTCCTGCGAATCTTCATCTCTAAATATTTCTTGCCCCATTTGTTTTGTGGTAACCAACCCTTAAAGGAGCACTATCGCGAAATTGTGTAATATTAAAAATCCATATAAACACTTTAGCTAATGAGGGGAGGGGTCACTTATACACCTGAACTGAATAAAACTCCCACCAAGCTTGTGAGTCTGTCACTCGAGATGTCCTCTTCCTTTCATTAAAATAAAAAAAACAAGCCTGGCTGGATATTTCTCGATACCGGGTGTGTAAGTGACCCCTCCTGCCTCCATCCAGCATATTATATGAATTGTTATTCTTGGGCCATTTTTTCGCGATAGTGCTCCTTTAATGAATGTTTTTAGAAAAGGAAATGACACAGAAACAGTTTTTTTTACTCAGAAATGCCACTTTGTGTTGGCCTTTTTTTTGGTAAAATATTTTGTATAAAAATTTAAAAATTAAAAAAATGTAAAAACTATATACATAGCAATGGCAGGACCCAGAACATTATTCATCTTCATCTGTGGTCCCCAACGAGTCGCGCAGCTCCTGCATCTCGGCCACCAACGCAAGGACCCTGGCACTTATTTGTGCCACTCTGGCACGTGTGGTCCCTGTATAAAAAAGAAAAATACATTATTTGTTGGCAAATACATGTTTATCAGCTGTGGATGGAATGTTTATTAGGTTGCAAGCTAACTCATGAGGCCATATGTAATTATGCTAAGGAATTAACCAAAGGAAGAGGGCATATGTCATTATGCTATGGAATTAATCAAAGGAAGAGGGCATATGTCATTATGCTAAGGAATTCATCAAAGGAAGAGGGCATATGTCATTATGCTAAGGAATTAATCAAAGGAAGAGGGCATATGTCATTATGCTAATGCCATTGACTATGGCTTTAGGTATCTTGGTGATCATGTCAATTCCCACATACTCAAAATAATGACATTACAACTTACTTCATTGGTGGCCGAGGTCTGCTTCGGGGACCGCCCTCCGTTCTGGGACCTGCCACTGCTGGGAAGTTGAGGCTGTAGAGACAGGGTCAAACAGGGTCACTTCTAATGTCTGAGTCAACAGTAAGTAAATGACAATTTGAATGTGTGTGTGACATCACCCACCTTCCACATGTGCCTCCTGGGCCTGATCTGCTGCAGTCCCTGCTCTAGATCCTTCACCTACTACAGAATCATCTAGAAGAAGAGATTAAGGGAATCAGCTTTTGTTTAAATAGCATGTATGTGTGTGCGGTTACATTAAGAGTCACATACCAGAGGCTAATGGCTCCGTCGCTTAGTCCGACTCCCTGCCCACGTCGCGACGCCCCTCCTCTGTAGAAAGGTCCAGGGGCTGGTCGGAGGCCGCTACAGAGGAGGGGTAGGAACGTCGCCCTAGAGATCCACCACCTTCACTTTCTGCTGCAGATTCATGCAGCACTAGTCGCCTCCGGTGTGTCAGATTCGGTACTCAATTTCCAACACTAGAAAAGCAAAGCATTTATAAATAAAGGCCTACCTTCTGTATTATTTACATCTAGCATGCAATCGTTATGTACTTACTTGGGAAATGGAGCCCAAAAAATTGCCGCACCCGGAGCATGTGTAGTCGCTTCAGGTCCGAGCAATGCTGCAAGATCTGTGTATGGGTGAAGGTGGTGTCCGTCTCCTGCTGGATCCGGGAAACGATCTCCAGGGCGACGTTCCTCTTCTCAAACGAGTTGGGCAGGTAGTCGTACCTGCGATGAAGAACCGTCTAAAAAAAAAAAAATAGAAATAGTTGTTAGCTAAAACTGCATACAAATATGTGTGACAAATCGATCAGTTGACTAAATGACATTCCCAAACACATTTCTAGCCTCAAACTATCCTTCTAGATGGAAGTGACTTGGTTCGCACATGTGCGTACTTACTTCTGTTTTGCACAGAGTTTTACAAACTTTTAAACAAAACTTTTTCTTCCTGCGCTTCCTTAAGGCCTAGGCATGCATTTAGATGGCAAATCAAAGTCCTTACAATACATGCGAACGCGTAAGCGTCATACCCAGGCATTAGTATTTAAAGGGTCCTGGACACACAGCTCATTCTCTTTGTGATTTTCAACATGCCAGCAAAAAAAGCCCTCACTAAGGCCACACCAGCCAAGAAGGCCACCAGCAAAAGGCCCCAGCGGCCTGAGGAGCCTTCTTCCTCACGTCCGACCACTCAGTCACAACTACCTACTCCCAAAGTGCGGGAAACACGCAGCCAAAGTGGCAAACCCAAGGCGACATTGCCCACCAAGGCCGCAAAACCCAAACCAACCACCAAAGCCAAGGAGGGAGCAGCTAAGAAGAAGCCAACAACAACAAAGCAGGCAGGTACGCCGGCAAGAAAGGCCACTAAGAAGGAGAGGGTGAGAAGCCCCAGCCCCCAAAGAACACTCTCCCCTCCTCCCTGGCCTAGCACATCCCTTCATAAACCACGCTCCACTGGCAAGGCCAGTAAGAGCCAGCGTGGCAGAAGCCCCAGCCAGCACTGCCTCTCCAGCTCCACGTGGCCAAAGCTCCCATGGGCATCGAAGCACTAGTGGCAAGGCCACCAAGAGCCACAGGCCCAGAAGCCCCAGCCCAGCCAGCTCTGCCTCTCCTGAGCCACGGGGCCAAAGCTCCCATGGGCATCGAACCACTAGTGGCAAGGCCACCAAGAGCCACGGGCCCAGAAGCCCCAGCCCAGCCAGCACTGCCTCTCCAGCTCCACGTGGGCAAAGCTCCCATGGGCATCAAACCACTAGTGGCAAGGCCACAAAGAGCCACAGGCCCAGAAGCCCCAGTCCAGCCAGCTCTGCCTCTCCAGCTCCACGTGGGCAAAGCTCCCATGGGCATTGAACCACTAGTGGCAAGGCTACAAAGAGCCACAGGCCCAGAAGCCCCAGCCCAGCCAGCACTGCCTCTCCTGAGCCACGTGCCAGTACCTCCCATGGGCATCGAAGCACAAGTGGCAAGGGCACAAAGAGGCACAGGGCCAGAAGCACCACACCCCCAAGCATACCCTCTCCTCCTCGGCCACATTTCCCACCGGCACAGGTAGCAACCCACGATCGATATGCCACATCCACGCCTGGAAGTTCGGTGGCCACCCAGGCAAGGACCCCCAGTCCGATTACAAGTTTCGTCCATTCGTTCTCAAGCCACGTGTCACACATTTCAACACCACAGAACCAGCCCAGAATGTCCCCCGAATTGCCTACATACAGAGATGAGCCAGAACAGGAAGCAATAGGCCGAACATTGCGGCGAGGACAGTTGAGTGGCAGGTTTGGTGAGGCCCAAACTCTTGCATTGGCAAGTGGGCTCACACTCCATTATGACGAGCTATATGGGCGAAAATCAAAATCTACAAGCAAAATGAGAAAGACAGAAATCTTGGAGGAGCTCACCAGACAGGTCAATGCAGCGGGGGAGGAGCTTAAAGATGTGGAGCAGATACAGCGCAAAATATCTGACCTGAAGTATGCAGCACGAAAGAAACAATAAACGGGTACATATTTGAGTTGTGCATTTGTCTGCTTGTTGTATTGACCACAATGCCCTAAATTTGCTAACCTCTATTTTTCAGCTTACAAACTGGCGGAGGCTTCCCAACAAAATTACAGTATACACGAGCTGAGGAGATGGTGCTGGCGTTGAGACACCCCGTCGCATTAGAGGGCCTCTCTGGCAGCCGGGACACGGACATCCCTACCATTCCTGCAGGTTAGTAATGTTAGTGTGTATGTGAAATGTTTTAAACATGTGAAATCAGGCTCACAGGCATATATGAACACATGCCCCTAGGGAGTGGCTTGTAGGGGACGTTACAGTTTTAGCTGGTTGTTTAATGTCTGTGGAATGGTCATTTTACATTTTTGCAGACCATACACGACCTTGGACAGTATTTATGCTCACTATTAAAGTCTTTATATTAGCAAAGCACTACCTGTTGTGTGAATCTAGTCAATTATATACAACACTTCCTTCTTTGTCTTTATACCACTTGGGTTTTAGCTGTGCTTTGGTCTAAAATACTTGATCTGGGGTCATGGAAAGGTCTACATAGGAAGAATGCCCACCAGCATAATCTGAAGACAAATGCTATTTGCAAGCTGAGTGTGGGCTCCTAATGGCCCTTTCGGGATGTATTAAGCCTCATAACATGCAGTACATGCATGTTTGGACTATTTAAGGTGACCAATGTGCATGTACAGGGTGAGGCATACATATAACAGATACTGACATTCATAGTAAAGGACACCTTGTTCCGCTGTTGGAGTTTGCATTCCTGCTTGGCCACGTGTTTTTTAAAGCATATGTAGTAATCCAGATCATCAATGGATTTTTTGGTGTTTACGTGCCTTTTTATTTTAAACACAGCTCAGCATCAAGCCTCAGCAAGTGTGGAAGCCTCATCCAGTTTGATCGCGCTGTCAACTTCCGTGCTGCCTAGGAGCCAGGAACAGATATATACGGTAAGTGGACTTTGATGAAACTGCTGATGCATGTGAATGCACATGACTAATTTACATAACAAATATATTTAGGGCCCTAACTGAACCTTTTTTTGCACATGTCCCAACAGACCCACACATTGACGGAGGAAATCCAGGAGATGGAGGAGGATGCCAGCTTGATGGGACCTTCAGAACTGACCCCCCTGGAACCTAATCTGCCACTGTCCCAACATGCTACTGCACCAAATCCTCTGCAGCAGAGTGAAGCTGGACGCATGCTGCCAGCCCATCGTGGGCAGCAGGCTGAGACTGAGCCTACAGTCCCCAGTGGTAGCTCTGCTGCAGACCATTTGCCGAGCACATCTGCGACTCTTGCTCGCCCTAGAGGTCCAGCATCTGCAGGCGCTCAAACCCGGGGAATTGGTAGACGTAGTCAGCAACGTCGACCAGTTTCCCAGGGGAGGCGCATGCCGATCCTGGAGTCAGCATGGCGCCATGACAGCCGTTTCTTTCGGCAGGTGACTCAAAGAACCGCAGAGCAGCTTACTGCACAATTAGAGACATTAAATAATACATTCACCACCACCACCGAGCGGTTCATAGAAAAGGGGTACGACCCAAATCAGATCCAAACTCAAAGGGAGCAAATTTAAAAATCGGATCGTACTTCCTTTTTTAGAAACTCTCTAGTCAGACCATCATCCTCTGGCTTTGATTTTTCTTTTATTACTGATTTCAATACCCAACATAGAGAGGTTAAGAAATTGGTGTCTAAACACTGGCACATTTTAAAAGAGGACTCCATTTTAGGTCCGCTGTTACCAAACCACCCTAGGATTATTTTTAAAAAAGCCCCCAGTTTAAGACAAATGTTAACTAATATCTTTACCGATCCACCTCGGAAAGTGTCTCTTTTGGGAAAAAACTTGAAGGGTTTTTACCGTTGTGGTACGTGCATGGGCTGTAGGACATGTATTCAATTGACCAAGCAGACAAAGACTTTCTTGAATTGTAAAACTGGCATTGATGTAGAGATACCTACCTTTGTTTCTTGAAATTCTTCTTACGTTGTATATTTGATCTGGTGCCCTTGTCATCTGTTTTATGTGGGAAGGACCACACGGGAGTTAAAGGTGAGGATAAGGGAACACGTCTATAATATTAGACGGGGCCTTGAATCCCACAGCCTGTCCGCCCATTTTAAATCTAAGCATTCAAGCGATTTATTGGCTTGGACAAAGTGGACAAGCATTGGCGGGGTTCCCACTTAACAAGAGAAATCTCTAAAAGAGAGGGGAAATGGATTTATGAACTAGATACTTTGTCACCTAATGGTCTTAACATAGATTTTGATATTAATTGTTTTATTGATAATTATTAATGCATTTTAATATTTGTAAGGATTTGCTTCTCTCAGCCATTACAATATTTGTTTTTTAGCCACTTTTTATGGTCTCTCTAATTGCGGCTACTGGCCCTTTAAGAGGCCACTATGCGGAGTTTATACATATCTAATAAGCTGCTCTGCTTTTTAAGCTGTATTTTGTATTTCAACATTTGAGGATTCATATGTTTGAAAGCCTCTGTTTTTATTATCGACGGAAAAAGTTTTTATTTAGCTTTTCCATATTTGGCCGCAATATAAAAGAACTGTATTTTTTCCATCAGCACATAGGCTGGTGTTTTTCTCTTTCCTATATGTCCCCTGTCAAGATCAAACAGCGGGACCCTAGAGACAGCGTGGTAGCCCCGCTCCTCTGGTCAGGAGGCTTAAGAGAGGGCACATAGCCCTGCCCCCCTGACGTGACTTGCATTGAGGGAGGACGGGAGAAGGCGTTGAATCCTGCCCCTCTTATTGAAAGGCTCGAGAGATGGCGTGTAATTCCGCCCCTTCAATAGAAAGGCCCGAGAGACGGCGCGTAACTCCGTCCCTCTAACTGACGCGGCTCCAGATTCCCGCCTCCCTCTGCACCGTAGAGGGAATGAGCATGATGAATGACGCTCCCCCTCTCACAGTTTCTAATTGGTGGAAAGGCGGAGTCGCATGTTGATGCACATACTGTGGCCGCTGATGCACGTAGAGGACGGAAGTGAAGTCCGCATGTGTAAGTATATATTTGGGTTTATTCAGCCATATCCCCAGCCTTCGTTAAAGTTGCGTGTCAGGCGGGATATGGCATTACTGTAAGGAAGACATCCATTCGTTTTTATTATTGTGGATCATCATTGGCTTTTATTGACAACCGGTTCTGAGAGAAGCAATTCCTCCGTGCAGTTTAACATTTTGGATTTTGAAAAATGCTGTTGTTTGAAGTTGCTTTGTAAGTGCAATATTTTTTAATTATTAAAATGTTTAAGCTTGGGAGTGCGCATGCGTGGACCGCAGATGGTTGCCTGAATCTGCGCTCCGCAGAGACCTGCTGCCCCGGCCCTTCCTCGAGCGCTGCATATAGCAATTTTGAGCCTGGGAGGATCCCACCTACCTCCTCCTGAGCTGTTTGGCGCGGGTCCCCGAATCACACAGGAGAAGTGCTGCATGGAGGTAAGGGACGGCCGCCATCTTGTCCCTGGCTGCACTGTGAGCAGCAGCCCAGCATGTACTTCCTTGAGGCTCCCTATCAGCATAGAAGCTCCTCCTCTCCTCTGCATAAAAAACGAAGCTCCAGCAGAGTCCTATAATCCTTCTGCTACTGTGCAGGGGTCTACAGTTGGGGGTCCCTCCTTCTCTCAGGCTGGACACACAAAGAAGTGACGCAGCTCAGCCCTTCTGATCTCTCCCTCACAGGATACAATAAAGAGCCTTCATAAGCTGTGCCAGTTCAAGCTCCCTGAGATTGGCCCCACCCCTCCGGCTTATCACTTATTCCTGTGACCCGGTTTGATGGCGCCGCCAAGTCTTGGTACCATGAAAACCTCCACACCGTCCCAGAGCGACCCTCAAGTCCCCGCGGACCTCCTACCCGAGGACGAGTCCTGGATGGACGACTCCCTGCATGGGTCACCACCGAAGTCACACCCGCCATCACTTGATAGATATGAAGTCATGCTTGAAAAAGCCCTCGAGCGGTGGGCCTTAAATATTACATCTCAGATTACAGCTAACCTCTCAGCTGGAATAAAAGAACTGGGCCAAAGGGTTGACCTCCTTGAGCAGCAATCCTCAGCGCAAGGCTCAGACCTATCTTCCTTCGGGACAGACATGGAGGTCTTAAAGGAGGAGAACCTCACCCTGCATCACAAGCTCGAAGATATGGAGAACCGCTCGCGTAGGGCCAACATCAGGATAAGAGGTATACCGGAAGCAGCCACTGATCTATACTCAACCATCACTGCCCTCTTCCAAGAGCTCCGTGCGGCCATCCCTATCGAAAGGCTGGAATTTGACAGAATCCATAGAGCATTGCAGAAAAAGAGGGTGGACGGCCTCCCGCGGGACGTGTTAGTGAAACTTCACTTCTACCGCACAAACAACTTATGCTAGGGACCAAGGAACTCTCAAATTCCAGAACTTTGAGTACCAACTCTTTGCTGACCTGTCCCCCCAAACAATCACCAGAAGACGTGCCATGAAACCCTCGCTTGAAATTCTGCAAGCAAAAGGGATCAAGTACAAATAGGGATTTCCCTTTAAAATTTCCTTCAGCTACCTGGATCAGCGCTTTGAGGAGTCCACTCCACAAGACCTGGAGGCCACCCTGGCCTCAGCCGGCTTAAAGGCTCCCGCTGCCTCCACAGCTGCCCCCCCGCAAAAGAAGAGAGCCCTCTCATTTTCACCAGTACCTAAGTACAGACGTGGTCCGCGAAGGAGCATCCCGTCAACGAGCACAGTCCCGGGGGCGCACAGGTTTGGTAAGCCAGCTGGGGGGGAGGGATAATGGGTAGGATTCCCTGTGCATTACCCAGGGGATCTTGCCCCTCACCTTTGAAGCTACCGCTCTGTACGGTTGGGACTGCGTTGCCCTTTGTTTGGTTCCCTGTTTTATGTTACTGGTACTTCCTATGCACAAACCCTTTCAGTATACAATTTTTATGGTTCTTCTGCTGATTGAGCCCCGTTTGGTTTATTCCTTGTTGTTTGATATGCATCTCAAGTACTAAGTTATAGATTGTTACTTGAATGTTCCGCTTATTGTTACTCATTCGCTTTGCTTACTGCTAAAGTGGGCCGGGTGCTCGGGTCCCTAAACCCTGCACACTCCCCACTCCCTCTCTCGCCGGGACCCCGTCGAGTTAGGAAGCTTTATTTCTGACCCCCATTGTGGGTCAGTCTCTACACTGGTTGGTCTAAGGAGCTTCCCTCGGATAGCCCCCCAACCATATAGCTTTCCCCACCGGGGTGGAGGACCTCTCTACCCCCTTGGGAAATTTCTCTAAGGAAGGTTTTATACCTAGTTGTTACCTCGATTTAAAATGTTTTCTGTTTTTTTCCCCCTCTTCTCCCTCCCCCCTCCCCCTCCTTGGGTGTCCAGCCCCCCGATGCTAACAGTTACTGTATGGTTTAGAGATGGCGGTTAAACTTTTCTCGCTGAACGTTCAGGGCCTGAATGCCCCCCAGAAAAGAGTGAAGGTGTTCCGGCAGATGAGGGCCCTACATGCCGACATTGTTTGCCTCCAAGAGACTCACTTTACTAAGAGGAACAACCCTAAATTCCTCAGCTCAGACTACCCTCTGTTCTTCACGGCGTCTGATACCAAGCAGAGAGGAGTCCTCATCGCTTTTAAGCACTCTCTTCCTTTCTCTATGGAGCAGACAATACGGGATCCCCAGGGTCGCTTTCTAATTGTGACCGGTATGGTACAAGACCAATCAGTCACTATTGCCACTTATTATGCCCCTAACCAGAACCAGAACACTTTCTTTGAGGAGTTCCTTAGGACTCTTGATACCCAGTATAGGGGCTTCTCATAGTGGCAGGTGATTCAAACCAGATCCTGCACCCCACTCTGGACAGACAAATGGTGGGTCGTTCCTTGGACTGCCCCAGGGAGGGCTCCTCAGGTAAAGCATTTCGTTCCCTCCTAAACCAATACCACCTTGCTGATGCATGGAGAGAGGTCCACCCCACTAAGAGGGACTTCATTCATTACTCCTGCCCACATAGGGTCTTCACGAGGATAGACCACATCTTTTTGCAGCTGCCCTCCCTGCCACACCTCGCCCACTCTTCAATAGTCCCGATTGTGTGGTCAGACCACGCATTAGGACTCTAGAGGGCATTTTATCTAGCAACCCATCGAGGGTGGTATCAACCTTCGGTAAACATCTTGAGGACCTATACAAATCTAAGACTGCGCTGGATGAGCGCCTCGCAGATAAGTTGCTAGGACAACTGTCATTACCCTCCCTGCCGCTTGAGGCCAAGACTTTCCTTGACAAGCCGGTCGAATTACCTGAGGTTCAGGAAGCAATTAGTTCCTTGAAGAGTGGGAAACAGCCTGGCCCAGATGGGTTCTCCGCCCTTTACTATAAAAAGTTTTCCCAGGTACTCTCTCCACGCCTGGTTCGGATGTTTAACTCTTTCAGTAATGGCGATTCATAGAGTACAGAGGCGCTCACAGCGGCTGTCTGCATGATACCCAAACCCAACGTTGATACCACCCTCTGGTCCAACTACAGGCCCATATCCCTTCTAAATATCGATGTAAAATTGTTAGCAAAAGTTCTCGCGGCACGACTTAATAGGTATATTGTATCCTTAATTTCTAAAAAGCAGGCAAGATTTATCCCTCAGCGTCAAGCGGGGGATAACATCCGCAAGGTCATTAATCTGGTCCACAATGTGAGGAAGGAAGGTCGACAAGCTATGCTACTAACCCTGGACATCCGCAAAGCATTTGACACAGTAGCCTGGGACTACCTACAATTCATATTGAAAAAATGGGGTCTAGGTCCCTCCTTCACCACATGGACCTCCTCGTTATATTCCTGGTGCGTTCGTCAGGTACTTGGGGTACTCCTCTAAGTGTTTCAACTTGGGCAGAGGTACTAGACAAGGTTGCCCCCTCTCCCCCCTCCTTTTTGCCCTCGCTATTGAACCTCTATCCCAGTTAATCCAGGCTAACTCCAATATAGTGGGGGTTACGGTCGGGGGATACGATCACAAGGATTCTCAATTTGCTGACGACATCTTGATGCTCGTATCTAACTCCACCACATCCCTCCCAAACCTCTTTCAAACCCTAGATGACTTCTCCAAGATCTCAGGTTTGCAGATCAATACTTCAAAATCCCAAGCCCTCAATGTCATCCTCCCTGAAAGTACGCTGTCTGCACTTAAAGCCTCCTTCAACTTCTCATGGCAAGAACGACACATCAAATATCTTGGCGTACATTTGACTGCAAAATATGACTCCCTCTACGCTGCTAACTACCCTGCTATACTTAGGGACCTCCGCTCCCTGTTGTCTTCTTGGGCCAAGCTGCACCTTTCGTGGCTTGGAAGAATAGCTGCTGTAAAAATGTTGTGGCTTCCCAAATTGCTCTATGTCTTCCGGGTTTTGCCGATACCGATTACTGCCGCATGCCTGAAACGTATCCAATCCACTTTAAACGCCTTCATTTGGGGTCAGCAAAAATCGAGAGTCAGCAGTATGACGATGTACAGATCTAAACAACAGGGGGGCCTCGGAGTTCCTAATATAGCACGCTATTATTGCGCATGCCAGATTGCGCAAATGGCTGCTATTCATGCGGGAGTTGATAGACCACTATGGGTAGACATCGAGCAGGACAACTGTTCCCCGACAGCTATCTCAAACCTATTATGGCTGCCCCCAACAGCTTATAAGGCTTTGATAACCCTGTCCTGAGACATTCTCTCAGTTTTTGGAAAACGAATAGATTAAAGTGCCACCTCATCTCCCCCCAGCCCCCCCTGCTATCGGTCTTGGGTAACCCGGAATTTCTCCCAGCCTATCTGGAACCCGACGCGTTTAGTTGGTGGAAATCACAAAATCTAACAAGGATTAAAGATCTCGTCCTTTATAGGGGAATTCTATCCTTTCCTGAGCTCCAATCCCAAAGAGGCATCCCGAACAGGGAATACCTCAGCTACTTGCAAATTTCTCATTATATAGCCACTAAGTTTAGAGCGGGGGCCGCTCCTGGTCTTCTACACCATTTGAGCTCGTATGCGGCTCGCAACCCCTAGGGAGGGGGATGATTGCCATGTTGTATAGGAAGTTGAGCGAGGACAGGGTGTCACCCCTCCCATCCTACGCGAGCAGGTGAGAAGATGATCTTGGTATAAGCATATCGCCTAGTGAATGGAAAATAGTCTGGCGGAACACATTTTCCTGGTTTCTGAACACAGGTGCTCAGAGGTCAACACTAAAGTCCTACTCCGTTGGTATCTAGTCCCGGATAAGATCCATACATTTTGCCCCTCCTACCCACCGGAGTGTTTCAGAGAGTGCTACCTACAGGGATCCTACATTCATATATGGTGGGAATGTAGGGTCATCCGCCACTTTTGGGCCAAGGTCTATTACCTCCTAAGGAAAGCAACAGGGTTACACCTAACCCCTTCACCACAACTTGCCCTTCTTAATTTGAAACCCCCCGGATGTACAAGACCACAGTTTGAGCTTATTAGACACATTCTCATGGCTGCTAAACTCATTATAGCACACTCATGGAAGAAAAAAACGATCCCTAGTGGAAGCCTGGTTCCCCGCATCAACGAGGCTATGTTCTTCGAGAAGATGGCAGCTTCGATGCAAGGTGACCTTGCCCCCTTCCTGACTATCTGGGAAGGCTGGATCACACATTTTCAACCCAAAAACTTTGATCGCTTCCATCTTACTACTCAGTGACATATTGTACTCATCTCACGCCTGGTGGTGGCTGGACACCCTCTCCTAAACCTCCCCCCCTACCTTTCCCATTTTTGTCCCCCATCCCTTGCCCTCCGTTTCCCCTCCTCTGGTACGTGGTTTCTCGCTATAAGCACCTCATATTTTGTTTTCGTTGTTTTCGGAGTTACAGTTCCTAGTCTATGTACAAGTCGACACCCCCTCAGGGGTGACTATATGATCCACAAAATGTACTGTATGTTGTAACTTAATGTACTGCTCCTATATTTTCAATAAAAATATTGATTTAAAAAAAAAAAACAAAAATGTTTAAGCTTGTCGCACAAAGTTGCACTAGGTCTGTGGTTATGGTTCCTTCCCTCTTCCTATGTCGGTTTATTCACTGAGGGACAAGTGATCTATGCCTTTCAAGAAAAGGAAGTTTGAGCAAGGAAGAGTCTGGAAAGTATAGAGGATTGGAGATTCCTTTGAGGCTTTTTTAACTTGCTGTGTCTGGTAAGCATCCCTTTTGGATGGTGGAGGATATTAGAGCACAATCAATGTCGAGTGCATGCACCGTGGGATCTTTATTTTGATATAGCCAAAAAGACTTGCTCTAAACTGCATATTGCTCTGTGTTATTTCTATATTTTGTACATTCACCACCATGCTGACTGAATTTAGGACGAGCAACAGCCACATGACCACCTTAAATAATAATTTCACAGCCATGCTCGAGGAAGTTCGAACAAGCAATAGACACATGTTGGAACAGTGGCAGATTATGAATGCCACACATGCCCAGGTGATGGGCCACCTCCAAGGCCCACCACCAGGGTTTTATGGGCAACACCCA
The DNA here is from genome assembly GCA_027917425.1 of Gastrophryne carolinensis. Classification (NCBI taxonomy): domain Eukaryota; kingdom Metazoa; phylum Chordata; class Amphibia; order Anura; family Microhylidae; genus Gastrophryne; species Gastrophryne carolinensis. The sequence goes on from CM051243.1 coordinate 158,555,202, forward strand.
TTTTAACAGCTATTTGACCTGTATCTGCTCCACATCTTTCCTCTACATCCCCACTGTATTGACCTGTCTGGTGAGCGCTACCAAGATTGCCTTTTTTATGGCTTTGCTTCTATGATTTTGATTTTCTCCCATATAGCTCATTAGAGTGCTGAGATACCCCACTAGCCAATGTCTGAGCTAAAGCCTCACTGAACCTGCCGCTCAAGCTGCCACGCTGCAGGCTTGGGCCTAATGAAATTGTGTCTGGCTCATCCTGTTTGTTGGCAAGATTGGGGGACATTCTGGGCTGGGAAACTACTACCTTGAACCACGGCAAAGATTGGACTGGACTTGCATTCAGACTGGGGGTTATTGTTTGGGTGGGCCACTGACTTACAGGTGTGGATGTGGCATAGGTATGGCTGCTTTCTACCTGTGCCTGTGGCAAATGTGGCCAAGCAGGAGAGGGTGTGTATGTGGCCCTATGTATTACTGGCCAAATATTCTCATGCAAATGGTTGCTCCCTATGTATGTTTATTTTATTGGTTATTGAAACTTCGGCCTGGAGTGCGTTACTTTAAAACTCCTGGGTGTGGCCAATTGCTAGGTGCCATGAGTCTGCACCAATGTATATTTCTGTTGTGCTGTGTATGTACATGAAGTCTGCGAGTGCCCTGCAACTCCAAATGTTCATATTTCAATCAAATATATTGAATGTGACTTTAGCTGTTGTTGACTAAGTTGACGCATTAATGTTTGGGTTCTTTTGAGATTACTGAAGGTTTTTCTAAACAAACATGGCAAAAAAATGCATGAGGCTCAGATCATGTGTCAATATTTTAGTAATTAATTCAATACTCTAAAAAAAAAAAAAATACCAAAGCCTTCACAAAGGCAAATGAAAGTAAAAATAAACAATTACATGCAACAAACAAACACAGGAAAAACAAATTATCAAATTGGCCCGAACAGCTTGGCCAGAGGCACTAGGTGTGCCACGGTAGTTCTCTTCTGGGTCTCGGCTGGGTGGAGAGAGGGGCAGATCCACATACCGGGGGACACGCTGCATTATGGCAAAGTTGTGGAGGGCACAGCAGGCCAGTATGATATCGATGACCTTGTTGGGGTCATACTGGAGTGCCCCCCCGGTATGGTCCAAACACCTGAAGCTAGTTTTTAAGAGGCCAAAGGCCCTCTCCACAACGGCCCTGGTTTTGGGGTGCGCCCAATTGTAGGCGTCCTGGGCCACATTCTGTGGCCGAAGAACGGGCGTCATCAGCCAGGGAAGAAGTGGATAGCCGGAATCCCCTGAAAGAATAATAAAAGACTTACATAAATTACACATTCAAAACAAAAAATTATGGACAAGCAGTTGTTCACCCTGAATAACAGCCTATCTTATATTTTAGCCACACCCTGTACATACAAATTGCTCACCTAAAAAAACAGCCTAACACCATCTACTGCATGTTCTGAGCCTTTAAACATCAAAAATGGCGGCTGAGGGCAAATCAGGCAGGCTGCAAACAGGAATTGGCTTAGGACTGTGCTGCTCAGCATTCTGGGATGTCTTACATTTCAGGACCCCAGATCTGCTTTGTCCGAGCAAAGCACAGCTCTAACCCGCGCCCTGCACTTTATCCCGCTCTCCTCTCCTCAGTAAGTGTCATGCATCTGAGCAAAGATGGCGCCGACCCTATCATAAAGTCAAGAACAGAATTGCAGCCGAGTGTGGGAAAGAATAATAAGTAAATTACTAGAAACTATAAATATATTATTTTGAAATGCTGGGAAAACAGTTTTTAAGGGTTTGTGCTTTGCTAAAGATCATGGTTAAGGTCCGGTTTAACATGTCATCAAGGGGTCAAAACAGCCATAGGTTCAGACATGGGTCATCAACTATATTCATAAGCATACATTGAAAAGTGAATGACGTAATTTGCGGAAACTTACCAAGGAGCCATCCACCTGAGAATTCTCCAGACTCAAACCGACGGTATAATCCAGATCTTCGCAAGATGTACGCGTCATGGGATGAGCCTGGAAACCGCGAGGACACTAAGGAACCACATGTCTGGGGCCACCACTGCTTGGACATTCAGTGAGTGGCCCATTTTGCGGTTCCTGGGAAAAAAGAAAAAAAAAATATTAGCAAGGCAAGGTAAATTACTCAAACACTAACTCCTAACACCCTTCAAAAAACATGTTGGCCAATACAAATAACACTAACTAAGTACATAAGTAGTTTTTGAAAAAAAAAGGATATGTATGTTGGATCAAATAAAGATTAACATTCGAATCACTAATTAAGGTCCACATGAAAATGTTTGGCTAAGGCCGACATTAAAAACATTGCTGAAGCTATACACGGTCAAATGGATCACAGGGACAATTTACAAGGAGGGATTAAGCTATACACGGTCAAATGGGGCACAGGGACACTTGAGAAGGAGGGATTAAGATATACACTGTAAGCTGTTTCACAAGGACAATTTACAAGGAGGGATTAAGATATACACTGTAAGCTGTTTCACAGGGACAATTTACAAGAAGGGATTAATAGATAGTTACAATACAGTTTGTCTAAACTATATAACAAAATAACCGATTGAACTTACCTATAGATGTACTCGTTGGCTGCAGGAGGGACCAATGCAACATGGGTGCAATCAATCACACCCATGACGTTGGGCATGTTGGCAATATTATAAAAAGCCAACTTAAGCACGTTCCAGGCTACCATATTGTCCGGAAATGAAATATATTTCTGACTAATGGTAGCCATGCCATCCAAAACTTGGATAGCGCGCGGCTCAGTGTAGGCTGGGACATTCCCATGGAGAGGGCACCCAGCCTCTGGAACGAGCCGTTCGCCAAAAATTGCAGGCAGCCAAGAATCTTGGTCATACCTGAAATTGCTTGCCCCTTCCTTGTGGTGCGGGCTAACCATGGCCGCAGCTCACTATACAACTTATGGAGAGAAGCGCGATTAAGTCTGGTCAGCTCGAACAACTCAACGTCATGCATGCGATCGATATGCATGCGTCGCCCATGCTATCTGGCCTCGGCCCTGCTGACACATGCAATGCCCTGAAGCTGAAGGCACTCATATTCCTCCACAAAGCCGCAAAACATGGTCAAAGCAAGGTAGCCGAGTGCAAAATGGTCCCGTAAGTGGATCGCAAATGAAGTGTTTTATAGGGCGGTGGTCCCTCGGCAATCAGCTCTCTGAATTAGACGCAAGCCCATCCCAATAATGTAAGTTATCTGAACAAACACAAAATATCAGATTTTGATGGGAAAATGATCCGAACTAACGCAAATGATCCGATTTAGTTTCGTTCATCTAAAGCGCATGTACGCATTAGCGAGAACGAACATACGAATGGAAAAACTAACGTAAAACCCCCCCAAAAAATGAGAAACACACACAAAAACATACACAGACAGCAACGAAAGTCCAGACGAGTGTGTCTCTGAATCGAGCCTATTGTGCAGAACCCCCTCCATCAGCCCATTATAGGCAGTGTGCAGCATCTCCCCCATTACAAGCATTGTGCGGCATCCCACGTTACAGGCAGTGCGACATCCCCTATTAAAGGCAGCGTGCAGACCCCCCATTATAGACAGAGTGCAGAATGCCCCAGATTAACCCTTTAACTATTAGCCACCCTGGAGATGTTGTCACCCTCTGTTGCCAAGCCATTCTTCACTATTTTGCACTATACATGTTTAACTGCGATTTTTGCAGGAGTTTCCAGGGATTTCCAGACATGTATATAAGCCTTCCATGTCAGTACCATTGAGGAGCCAGTTGGGCGCCAGTGTGATGTTCTTTAGTTTAAGTACCATGTTCCTAGTGCTCAAAAGAAATTATGCCGAACTTAGGGGCTTCAGATGTTCCACAAATTGCTCCGTTGTTTCAGTCGGACCTTTGACATCAGTTGTACGACCAAGGGACATTTAGTATCATATAGACTATAGCTATATTTTAAACCAAAGGAAATCTCTACATTGTTTGTTGATTAATCCCTCTTCAGTGGCCCACTTCAATTTGTTGGGCATTGAGGGCCTGCATTACTGCCTACAAGGGATTCTCCTCCAGGCAATTTCTGTGACATAGTAATCTGCGGTAAGTAGAACAACATTCCCACCTTTATCACTAGGCTTAACTTCTGGATGTGTTTAAAAGTCATGGAAAATTGTTCGCTGGCTCCCATAGGACCAGATGGAGAAATATGTCTAGGGAATGATTGGTACTCAAAGGGAGACATTTTTTACTTCAGTTTGAACTTACTCATGTCTATTTGGTTACAGTTGTCAGATATACAGTATATAGGGTCAATTCAGCACCATGTGAGAAAACTACTTTTTAGGAGAGAAAACTGCCATTCACTTTCATTGTTTACATTGGGAGTGATTCAGCAACTGGATGTAAATTTTCACCTGGTGCTGAGTCAGCCTCAATGTAGACAATACAAGTGAATGGTAGTTTTCTCTCCTAAAAAGTAGTGACTTTTCCCACTTGGTGCTGAATCGACCCTTACGTGTCTTTATCAGAGATGTGCATATCACCTAACTCGGCTAAACCTCTAGCGCCGCATTTTCCCACAACTTCTCATCAGACTGGCACACTTCGCCTCCTCCCCTCCTGTCCTCATAGATGCAAGGGAGTACCTTTCTGAGGAACAAGGCGGTATCCTTATACAATGCACAGGTGTCCCCTTGATAGGCTGAGGAAAAGGATAGCCCCCTGTTCAGCAGAAAGATGTGGCCCCCTCCAAGATTCATCTCCGTGAGGTTGATAATATTTTCAGAGGCTTCTAAAATGGACCCCTGAACAGGTTCCGCAATGGGGCACAGGGCCATGGCTGCTTGAAAGTCATCCACTCCTAGTGTTTCCGAGCACTTGGACAGACCTGAAGGCCTTTAAAACTTTTACAAACTATATCAAATCGTTCAAAGGGTTAACAGTATAGTGTTTTTTTTTTTTTTGCAAACCATCTGTGTAATAAAATTAACATGATGGGAAAAAAACATCAATAATAGCGGTCATTTCCTATATATAGCATTATTGATCTATGGACATTCAGAGCAATGTCTAACAGGAGCGAGTCACTGCTCACGACTCCAATAATGAGAACTATCCCCTTGTTTACTTTTTTCCAATTTGCGGCAGAGCAATATCTTTTGTCAAAGTAATCCAAGCCGCGTATTTCCCACAGTGACTGACATTTTCTTTTATGATGAAAAAAAAACCATCTGTCCCTTAAGTTCAACTAAGGAAAGAAAGGAGAAAAAAACAAAAACATGCTTTAGTTGATGCTGAGGCAGGTAGAATGCACTATGTGCTGTATGCCCAATATGTACTAAGGACTGGAAGGTGCTGATAGCCATAGCCTGGTGTTTGTAACAAGAGCAGGCCTGCAGGCAAACCAGGGGTCAGGTGCCAAGACTAATAGGTAGCTACTACAAAGGGATGCCACCTAGTTAGTGAAGACACAGTAGCAGGGTATGGAACAGAGTGTTTAACCCTTCAACTGCCAGCCCACCTACAGATTATGTCACGTTTGTTGCCAGACCATTTGTCACAATTTTACACTATATATGTTTAACTGTGATTTTGAAGACATTTCCATGAGTTTCCCAGAAAAATTATATATTGGTTTTCTAAGCAAAGTTTGGGCTTTATCATGAAATGTCGTGTTTGAAATGTTTTTATTGTTTACTCAATATTTTTGAGTGAAATATGTCGGGAGAAATTAAAACGGGCTGTTTTTTGCTATTTAAGCTATTTTGCAGATTATTTTAAAATAAAAAATGCAAGTTTTTAAAATATTGCGTGTAAAAGCCCCATTTCTCCCGGTTACAATGGTAACACATATGTATTAGTAGACACCCCTTCCTGCAAAGGAGTCTCCCCTAAACTGAAACAGCGCTTTAGGAGATTTTTAAAGAAAATACAACTGCCATGTGCACCTTGCTGTTCTTCAGTAAAAACAACCCTTTACATTTGCAATCCTGCCCACAACCAATATATTCTCTCAAAGAACACACCTCAAGCTTTCTAGGCGTACCAGGCCTGTTGACATGTGCACAGATTTCTGGACACAAACCCTTAAAAAATTCACTGATTGCACAGGGTTTCCCCAAAAAAGTATTAAAAAAGCATAATCGAAACCACATTTTCCTAAAACATCAATGTGCAAACAAGAAAAAACAATCTAAATCTGAAACCACGCAGTCCCCTGAACTGAACAATACCAAACAGGTACTTTTAACCCTTTCAGTGCCAGCGTACTTGAGATGTTGTCACCCTCTATTGCCAGGCCATTTTCACCATTTCGTGCTATGTATGTTGAACATTTGTACATTGTAAATAAAAAAATAAAACAATATATATATATAATATAAAACGACTATAGTATGTGCACTATCAAGGGTTACATTAATAAAAATTGCAGGGGGTCCCAGCCTCTCTGGGTGGGGGATTAATTTTAAACTGCAGATCACTGTCATTGACTAAATTGGTTAGTGGAAGCCCGGTGTGGGGCAGGGGATCAGAGTCACTCCTAGTCTTTTTTTGGCGATTGTATGCTTGTGCACACATAGGAATTTTCCCTCCACATTTAACCCATCCTGTACAGGTTGGGTGCTCAAGAGCACTTCAGTCTTTCCCATGACTGGGATGCGAGCCTGCGAACTTCCATACCACTGCCATGAAGTCATCTCACTCGCCCCATAAAAGGCCCTTCCTTGGTGGGTCGGGCTTTGAATGGCCATTCTCTGCCCCACTGTAGACCGGGAAGGGGGTAAGCGGATGCCCACTACGTTAGGGAAGAAGGGAGGTGAGCAGCCTTTTTTTTGGGGGGGGGCGCAAACTCACTTACCAGGTAGGTTCTAGGAACTTGGCAGTTAACAGTAGTGGATCACAGGGAGTAGAGTGGGGATCCAGGGATTTATTCTGACTACTGTATTTGAAATCCGAAGGAGGGAAATAGGCTGAAGTGAAAGTACTAAAGTCAATATAAACTAAGTTACAATATATTTTAAACATCCCAGGTTTAGGTCCAGGTCTCTAGGGCATCCCGATTTGGGGTCTGTGATCACTTTTTTACTAACTGATCCCACGGCACATACCCCCCTATTGTCCAATCAGCACTCTACGCCATGCATATTAATGCATAGAACTCTATTTGACAACAGAGCCCGACATATAGAACAGCTGTATCCTCCATTCCCTACCTGAATGGCTAGGCATTTGAGTGTGCTTAAGCTGACAGAAGCAGAATTTTAACCCAATGGTCAACAGGCCAGAGAGTCACACAAAGGAGCACCGCCAATTTAAGTTCATACTGAATTTATTCAATTGATACAAAAACAGACACATTTAAAAACCACAACTACAATACACAGAAGTTAAAACCACCTCCACCTGCCCTGAAACGTGCATATGCACCTGTCCTAGCAATGCCCATATATAATGTAGAATCTTTTCTCTATATCAGCTAAACACTCCCTAATATTTAAATATGTATTAAATAAGTATTTTTGTGCCGGCACAAACATGAATGTAAAAATTAATAATATATAACGATATATAATGTGTGAAAAACCTATACCTAATAAACCCTTTATCTCAAAGTGACATGTGCATTCTGCAAAATGACCCACACTCTATTTACTTAGTTAGAAAAAATACAGGATTACATGCATCAAAGAATCAGAATCAAGACACCTCAAAATAAAATGGCCTTCATAGCTGTGCAATTATAACTATGTGGAAATACAAAATACAACAAGTAACAAATATTAAAGAGGGGAGATACTCAGCTGTATGGCAGTATAAGGATCAATCTCCAGGGAGGACAGTCAGGGCGGGAGGCTGCTCCACCTGCGCTTCGCGGTCTGAAAACCGCTTCTTGCTTGGGTGCGGGGACCTTTGTTGTGGGTTCCCGCTCTTATATATCACGGAGGGAAGGAGGGAGGGAGGGGGAGAGGCGGGGCAGGAGGTCCGGCATGTGACGCCAGATGAATGTGCGTCACCACCGCCGGCCGCGGCGAAAAGCAAGGACGCGCCTGCGCTTGACAACGCATAGATGGAATGGTGCGCATCTGCCAGTGCGCAGGGGGCCCGCTGTACCGAGTACCCCCGCACACGTCAGAGCGCACGGCACGTCACATGATGCGCATCGCCGCTGCCGCCCCAGCCAGCCATGACGTAAGGCGCTGAGAGCCCGTAACCACGGACGCTCCTGCGCCCAGCAACAGCCGTCCTGCAGCCCATCTCACCACCCCGCCCCAAGACCTCCGTCTGTGCTATTGCAGTGTGGGAGGACGCGCGCTCCCCAGTATGAAACATGTAAGGGTGCGCGCGTGCTGCCCACATACCACAGGCACCTGCCTCCAGGCGCCTGTGAAAGGAATGCAATTTTGCAACAGATCCCGCAGAGACATACAGAAGAGCTGTTAAAAACATATTTACACATATCATACACAATCATAAGTTGTATTCCAGACTACATAATCAAGTATTAATCATATATCTAAGCTAAGAGGACCTATCTACAGTATGTCATGTAAATGTATCAGAGTTACTGGCATTTGCCATTCCAGTTAAATGTCAAATAGGGGGACAAATGACACCAAATTAGTGCCCTGTGGTTATTTACATCCTTGAGGTCTATGGCCCATCCGAACTCTTGTCCAACTAAAACGCCGGATCTTTGTTGATGAATCACCATATCCTTGTTGATGAATGAATTGATGACAACATTCCTTTTTCGTGGGAACACTTCCGAGGTTGGTATCTGCAACATCTCTCATGGGATCCTGCTGCCCTAGTGTCCTCTCTGGCCAGAACATATAACTCCTTCGGGGTGAGTGAATTCGTGCCCCCTACCTGTGAAGAAACAAACAACAAAAACCATAAAGCAAAGATGGATCACCTTCAAATCTGCATTAACCCAGTGTGTCTTGTGAGGGGCCGAACTGTGGGCACCTAATGTGTCCATATGTCCAGGCCCACTCCAAGTGTGAAAAGAACCCTTTTAACCCTACCAACTGCGGGTTCCACAGAGAAACAATGAAAAAATATAATGTATCAAAATATATACAAGAATAAACCCGTGAAAATAAAATCTACTTAATCGTGCAACCAAATAAAGATTGGAGGATATCCCTCCAATTACAAAGTGAACAGTGACAAATAAGAGAAACATTTCTCTCCTACACATAAAGTGAAGTGAGGTGATGATCAGTGTGAGGACCAAGAGGTCACTCAGTTCCCCGTGGGTGATACACAGATGTTCTTTCTATTCAAAGAGGATCACATGATTTAAAATAGAGATGATGGTCCAACCAGTATGTCCCCCTCTATCCCAAATAGGGAGAGAAGGACCAATCCTCATTCATCCCCAATGGGGATCTACTACTGACAGAAGCAGGGATGCAGCAGCCACATTCAGGTGAGGCAAGTAAAATGTCGATCTCAGGGTGCTTCACACAGCCCAAATTGTGAGGCCACAGAAGTAGGGAATCAACCAGCTCTGGAGTCTTTTAGACGGCCGGCCAAAGAAGGTTTGGTCCACTTTAAGGAGATACACAATAGCGCAGAGGAAAATAAAACTGTTTATTTCTCTAAAACAATACCATGACGCACAAGAAACTCAGTCATCTGCAAAGAAGAACAAGATAAAGAAAAATCCATTTTTAACTGCACTTAGTCAGCATTCATTTGGTTCTGCAGGTTCAGAATAAGTCTTGTAATTCTACTGAACGCACCAGAGTAGATAATCACTACCCTTGAGCTGGTGAACAATAAATGTTTTTTTCCCCTAAAGTGATAGGACAGGCAATTGTTACACCATTATGTCGGGCTATGTTTGGCACTGTCCTAATCTGTTCCGCTTTTAAATTGAAGAAATGGCCAAGATATAACGGTTTACAGTTTTACCTTATGATTTCTCATAATAGGCAGTGTCTGTAATAGCCGAGTTCTTCCTTTAGACACAGGCATTCTCAAAATCATGGCTGTATTTTTAGTGGTGCTTGAATAGGTTTGCAAGCGCAATTCAATAACAGGGGTGGGGGGGTCTGGACTAGCTCCTCGAGCAAGTATTGGTAGTCCACATCAGTGGGGTGGGGCTGGAGGGGTAGATGAGGTAGTACATTTCCATACTAATGGCACCGAGCTGAATGGAGGCACAGCGCTGGAGGAATGGTTGGCAAAGTCAGTTGCTCTTTATTCTATTTACCCTTTAGCATGAAAAATCCCTTAAAAAATTTAAAATGAAATTTTGGGTTAACACTGGTTGGGTATAGATGTATGGCCTGACACTGCAAAACTACATTATGTGTAATATTGAACGCATCTCATCAGGTTTTAAAGATATACTATGTGGGGCATTGAAGCAAGAAAGAAATAAAAGCAAGAAATTAAATGAGGAAGACTGAAATAAATGAATTTGTCCACACCTGTGTAAGAAAGGATCAATCTGGAGAAGCACCATAAATTTAGAACCCCTATCACTAGTGGATCTCAAAACATTAAAATAATAAACCATTGGGTACAACAACTATTTACTGTTACAAATGTACAGTTTTTTAATAAGACGCTAGGATTTGGAGAAGGAAAATAAGAAGAAAAACCTATTAAATGTTGTGCTAAAACACCACATGGGCAGTGTGGCATTTCCCCCATCCCATTCCCTATAGGCAGTGTGGCATTCCCCCTCCCATTCCCTATAGGCAGTGTGGCATTCCCCCTCCCATTCCCTATAGGCAGTGTGGCATTCCCCATCCCATTCCCATAGGCAGTGTGGAATTCCTCCCTCCCATTCCCATAGGCAGTGTGGCATTGCCCCCTCCCATAGGCAGTGTGGCATTGCCCCCTCCCATTTCCCATAGGCAGTGTGGCACCCCCCTCCCATTCTCCATGGGCAGTGTGGCATTCCCCCCTCCCATAGGCAATGTGGCATCCCCTCCCGATTCCCCATAGGCAGTGTGGCATCCCCCCTCCCATTCCCATGGGTAGTGTGGCATTCCCCTAGGCAGTGTGGCATCCCCCTTCCCATTCCCATACGCAGTGTGGCATTCCCCCCTCCCATTCCCATAGGCAGTGTGGCATTCCCCCCTCCCATTCCCATAGGCAGTGTGGCATTCCCCCCTCCCATTCCCATAGGCAGTGTGGCACTACCCCCTCCCATTCCCCATAGACAGTGTGGCATCCCCCCATCCCACTCCCCATTTAGGCAGTGTGGCACCCCTATTCCCCATAGGCAGTGTGGAATCCCCCATGCCACTCCCATTATAGGCAGTGTGGCATCCCCCCCCCAACCCCCCAGAAAAAAATAGTATATGAACGCTGAAGTGCGCTCCGGCCCGCAAGGTGGCAGCGGAGCAGGAACTGACAACATTCGCCCAATAAGACGCACTGACATCCCCCCCCCCACTTTTGGGGTAAATACTGCGTCTTATAGGGCGACATATACTCTATTTAGAGTGAATGACCAGTCTTTAAAGTACCCCCCCACCATCCTGCCTCTCTTCCCTGGTGCTGAGGCAAGACAGGGAGGTTACAAAAATAAAACGCTTGCCTCTCCTGGTATCAAGCGCAGTTACCGGCACTCCTGCAGCAGCCGCACAGACACGGAGCAGCATCTACATGCTTGTTTAAATGTGAGGGTCCCCTAAGATGTCAATTTAATTTGGGGACCCTGAAAAAGGAGTCAGCAGAAAGAAGCAGGGAAAGCATAGTGCTGGTAAATGAAAGCCAGAATAGGGCAAGCAGAAAGCAGGCTAATTTAGCCCTTTGTCGTGAATGGGCCTTTAATATCACTGTAAGGAAGAAATATAATATATATATATATATATATATATATATATATATATGTGACACATCGAAAGGAAGAAATGTGATGCAAGGAACAAAAAAAGTCAGATGATAGAGAGAAAGGAAGTACAGCTATTTGGAAAGTGTGCAGGAAATGTATAAAAGTATGGTAAAAGATGAAAGAGAAAAAAGAAAATAGAGATTCACATGACAGATAGATGGTGACAGGTAGATGGAAAGAAGACTCCAGGGTGGGCCTCAAGGCCCTGATTGGTCCACTAGCCTGCCCCAGGGCATCCTATACCAGGATGCCCTGCTGTGTGAAACTCCCAGGGTCTCCGGTAGTCTTACATTTCCTGGCGACTCCTATGGCACTATGTTCACTGCCGGCTGCTTCCCTGGCATCCCTGCAGCTGTGTACACTCCTACGACCAGCCATTCAGATAGATTGTGCGCTGCAGTGCGCCCTTCACACGTAGTCCAAAACAACGGCTTAATGCTGTGCATTAGAATGGCAGAAAGGTGAATGTGTGTGAATGGCAGAAAGGTGAATAAAGTGGGTGATCTGGGGGGGTTTCACACAGCGAGTCATCTTACAACGGGATTGGCCCACTTTAAAGTGGAAAAAAAACATTCCTTGCCCCTGGGGTATCCTGGTTGGGAAGCCCTGCTGTGCGAAACCTCCCAGATTGCCCAGTACAAACTTTCCCTAGCCCCACGACCCATGTTTGGGCTCTCGTCCAATCAGAGCTGTTTGCTGTGCATGCACATCCCCAGATGTGGGCACAATCCTGCCACCAGCCTATCTGAATAGCAGGCTGTGAACGTACGCTGGAGCCCAGAGATGCTGGGGATTGCTGAGGGAGCTGCCTTTTTGGGATGCCCCAGGGAATGCGGCCACCGGTGCGCTTGGCTCTGCTAGGCTAGATTCGGCTGGAGCCAAAACTTAGACAAGTTGACATAAGCGTATCAGAGTGCGTGGATTGGACTAGAGGACGTGCATGCGCAGGACTGAGGAAAGGTGAGTTAGACTGGGTGATCTGGGGGGGTGCCCCGGGGGGGCAAAGTCTAAACCCTGGGAAAGTCAAAATCCTGGGTTTTCGGACACATTAGGGAATGGATGGAAGGAAAGAGAAAAAAGGAAGAACGGGCAGAGGCAAGCCAGCCAACCGCACAGCTGGGTTTGCAGGAGATTGATCAAGAGGCGATGCTCCCCCCCCCCGGAGCAAACTAACACCCATTTTTTTTTTAAATAGGTGTTGGTCTGTGTCAGGAATAGGGCAAATATTATATTTTATTTCTGATGTTTGCCTCTTTTCATCCTAAGACCACTTCTGACAAAATGTCCCTTTTCCAAAGTCATCTGCTAGCATAGGTGATAATTCTAACCCAAGGCTGCTCTCATGATGTGGGTAGGCCTCGCACCTCGGGGGACCTGGATTCCCGGGCCGATCAGATCCCTCCCCGCGGGGCATCCGGAAGCCCACAATCCTACCTTTCCCACGTTCCAGCGGCGCATGCGCGTCCGCCGCCTCCCGCGTGCCACTCTAGCAGGGCGCGCTCCAGCGCCGGCCGTTTGTGAATGGCCGGCGCGGGTGCGCTCCCTGTAAGAGGGACGTGCGGGAGGCGGACGTGCTCTGCTTGTCCGGCGCTGCCTCTGGCTTGTCCGTCGGCGGGGATTGGCTGCAGCGGTCATGTGGGAGCGGGGAGAGGTGAGTTTTCAGGGCTTTCTGGGGGGTTTCACACAGCGGGGCACCCCCGATCGGGGTGCCCCACCGAAGTGGACCAAAACCCAGGATAGTCAAAATCCTGGGTGTTGGTCCACTTTAAACACCCTACCTTCAGACAGCCAGCACAGACACAAAACTGGCAATAACTGAGATGCTATCTGCCCCAGCACCAAGCCAGGTACAGAACTGGAAACCGCCCAGAAAGCTGCATCTGTGCATACTCGACCCATCTTTATACCTAGTGCGGAACCTGATTAATCTCTGAGGAACCTCAATCTTTGGGCTCTCCAGATGCCCCACGAATAGTTTGACACCAGAACTGGAACGGTACCAGCCTCAGTTTAAATGTTTTGCCCAAAATAGCTTTTGTAGGTTTTAAGCTGGCTCCCAAGCAGAGGAGGAGCCGGAGAATCTGCCAATAGGGGCCTTGGAAGTGTCTATATACCAGACCCCAAACTAGGGGAAGATGTTCCAATTTCCCAGGGGTTACCGACATATGTAAGGAGTGGTTCATCAGGCTGCTTTATGCCCCCCAGAGGCTGTCCTGCCAACCTCTCATCTGAACGCATCAAGGTAACCATCTATTCCTCCATCATCCCTCCATGATCCAACATTCCACTTCATCCCTTATCCCTCCATCCCAAGTAGGGAAGAATGGGTGGTAGAAAGGAGAAATGGGATGGGATGATCAGAGGGGTTGCAAGGATAAATAGAGTGGAATATTGGATGGGGGGATAATAGACTAGTGGAAGGTTGGATAGAGGGACAATGGATGGAGTGGTAGGTTTGCTTATGGCAAAATAAAAGGGGGATGGATGGATGCATGGAGGGGTGTAAGGCACCCCAAAACATGATGGAGAGGTGAAAGCATGGATGAAAGGGATCATGGATGTAATGTTGGATCATGGAGGCATGATGGAGGAATAGATGTAGGGATGAAGGTAAGGAAGGATGATGTAAGGATAGAATAGTGGAAGTGGAACAAATAGATAGAGTGGACGGAGTTTGATCATAGAGGGATAAATGGAGGGGAGGGAGAGATAGACGAGAGATGATGGAGAGGTGAAAGGATGGATGAAAGGGATCATGGATGTAATGTTGGATCATGGAGGCATGATGGAGGAATAGATGTAGGGATGAAGGATGAATGTAAGGATAGAATAGTGGAAGTGGAAGAAATAGAGTGGACGGAGTTTGATCATAGAGGGATAAATGAAGGGGAGGGAAGGATAGACGGAGAGATGATGGAGAGGTAAAAGGATGGAGGGAGAGGGATGATGGAGTATAAGGTCTGATCATAGAAGGATGATAGTAATGAAGAATGGATTGACCGACCAATGGAAAGATAGTTGAAGGGGGGAATAGATGATGGATGGGGTGGAAGGTTGGATTTTTGGATGGATGGAAGGGAGGGGTAATTAGAACAGGTGATGGAGGGGCGAAATGATGGACAGAATGTGAGATTGAATAGATGGATGACAGGCACAGGACAGAGACACACCAGCCCGCTGCATATATAAGGATGTGTACTGGGTAAGAGAGTGACACCCCTTAGTATTTGCCCTTCTCTTGGTGGGGGAGGGCAGCTGGGTAACCCGGCCAGCAGTGGCCACATGTGCCCGACATTGTGCAGGTGATGCTCGCGCTGACCTCTCTCCTCTCTGTCCTCCACCGAGGCGCCGGCCACGCCCCCTTCCTCTCTCGCCTTCGCTGATTGGCCGCGCCGCATCCTAATAATGACTTCATTCAGCCCCCTCCTGTCACCTCGGTGTGAATGAAGCGCCGGGCTGCGATTTCCTCGGCGGTCTCGGCGGTGCCGGGTGTGCGGGACTATCTGCAGCTCCCTCCTCTCATTGCCCGGCCGGACTCCCTCCATCTGTAAATGCACCAGCTACAGGGGGCGCTCACAGGACTGTTACATTCAGGGGCGCTTGTCGGGCGGCTGATCAGGACATTTTCTTTCTCTGCGGAGACCCCAAAAAGCTGCCAAGACGCCTCGTGCCGTGCTCCGAGTGAAAAATGGGGCGTCCAAGCTCCCCAAGCCCCCCTCGGACCCGGGCAGCGGGCCCGGCATGTTCATGGAGAGGTCACAGAGCCGGATCAGCCTCTCTGCCTCCTTCGAGGCTCTGGCCATCTACTTCCCCTGTATGAACTCCTTCGATGAAGAGGATGGGGGTAAGCACTCACCTGGCCACCTCTTACCTGGGAATTACCTGGGACTGGGGGCTCCCTTATCTCATGTTATGGATTAGCCCAATGGACAGATGCTGGGGAGACTTCATGCATGACCATAGTAGGGTGACGCCATGCTGGACCATAGTAGGGTGACGCCATGCTGGACCATAGTAGGGTGACGCCATGCTGGACCATAGTAGGGTGACGCCATGCTGGACCATAGTAGGGTGACGCCATGCTGGACCATAGTAGGGTGACGCCATGCTGGACCATAGTAGGGTGACGCCATGCTGGACCATAGTAGGGTGACGCCATGCTGGACCATAGCAGGGTGACACCATGCTGGACCATAGCAGGGTGACACCATGCTGGACCATAGCAGGGTGACGCCATGCTGGACCATAGCAGGGTGACGCCATGCTGGACCATAGTAGGGTGACGCCATGCTGGACCATAGTAGGGTGACGCCATGCTGGACCATAGTAGGGTGACGCCATGCTGGACCATAGTAGGGTGACGCCATGCTGGACCATAGTAGGGTGACGCCATGCTGGACCATAGTAGGGTGACGCCATGCTGGACCATAGTAGGGATGTTTAATGCTGGACCATACAAGGTAGAACTCATGCTGGACCATACAGGCTGGACTTAATGCTGGACCAGAGTAGAATTCATGCTATGCAGGGTAGACCTCATGCCGTACATGGTGAACTTCATGTCGGACTATGCTGGGTAGAATGTATGCTTGACCATACTGGGTGTATGTCGTACTGGACCATCCATATTAGACTCTATTTTGAACCATACAGGGTAGACATCATGCTGGACCATATAGGGTAGACTTTGTGCTGGTAGACATCATGCTGGACCATACAGGGTAGACCTCATGCAGGGCCGTACATGGTGAACTTCATGTTGTACTATGCTGGGTAGAATGTTTGCTTGACCATATTGGCTGTATGTCATACTGGACCATCCATATTAGACTCTATTTTGAACTATACAGGGTAGACATCATGCTGGACTATATAGGGTAGACTTTATGCTGGTAGACATCATGCTGGACCATACAGGATAGACCTCATACAGGGCCGTACATGGTGAACTTCATGTTGTACTATGCTGGGTAGAATGTTTGCTTGACCATACTGGCTGTATGTCATACTGGACCATCCATATTAAACTCTATTTTGAACCATACAGGGTAGACATCATGCTGGACCATACAGGGTAGACATTATGCTGGACCATACAGGGTAGACATTATTCTGGACCATACAGGGTAGACATCATGCTGGACCATACAGGGTAGACATCATGCTGGACCATACAGGGTAGACATCATGCTGGACCATACAGGGTAGACATCATGCTGGACCATACAGGGTAGACATAATGCTGGACCATACAGGGTAGACATCATGCTGGACCATACAGGGTAGACATCATGCTGGACCATACAGGGTAGACATCATGCTGGACCATACAGGGTAGACCTCATGCTGGACCATACAGGGTAGACCTCATGCTGGACCATACAGGGTAGACCTCATGCTGGACCATACAGGGTAGACCTCATGCTGGACCATACAGGGTAGACATCATGCTGGACCATATAGGGTAGACTTAATGCTAGACCACACAGGCTAGACTTTATGCTGGTAGACATCATTCTGGACCATACAGGGTGGACCTCAAACTGGACCATACAGTCTAAACTATAACTTGGAGTATATAGGCAAGACTTTATGATATACTATACAGACTTGCCTTCATGCTGGACAATGCAGGGTAGACTTCATGCTGTATCATAGAGGCTAGACTTCATTTACACCATACATGTTCGACTTTATCTAGAACACACTGGGTAGACTCCCTGCTGGACCCCAATGGGTGAATCTCATACTGGACCATACCAGCTTTAGCTTACTGGGCCACAAAAGGTAGAACTCCATTATTTTGGGGGGTACATAATCAGGAAGATAGAAGTAATGGCTATGGCAGTACAGTTATGCTCCAGCACATGTTAACCCAGGCTAATAAACAAATGTATGTGCCTAAATTAGGGAGCAAAGCAATAGAGTTACAATTTAATGTGATGGTATGATTCAGCAGGACAGTGTCTCCTAAATTGACAAGATCTATTCTTGGATCTTTCATCATCACCTTATCAATTCTGCTGGTCAGATCCAAAATCTAAAAGTATACTCTGGTCTTCATGGTTTGAAAATGAGAAAACACATCCAGAGGCAACAGCAAAGGCAACAGTTATTTTATGTGATGCAATGGTATGGTCCAGTGATAGCATGAAACCCACTCCAGTATCAGATCATCATTTTGTCCATTCTTGTGTTCAGAGCCTCATTTCAATAGACTACTTATATCATAATGTACATTGATTTATAGATCATATTCTAGAGATCATCCTCACAGAAACAGCAGAAATAGCAGATACTATGTTCCAGCATGACTTTATCAATTTCAAAAATAATTATTTTATGGTGTTTGAAGCCAAATGGTATGCAGACTATAAACTTAGATGTTTGCTGTTAGACACACATCTTAAAAAGTCTTCATAAATTATCGAAAGAGGAAAAGTGTCTTCATGAAAACAGGAGAGCTGCGCTTGTTTGGTCCTGCATGACAATATCATCTAATGCAGTTCGATCAAACTTTAGACCCTTTTTAGGGATCGAATATAAATGACCCAAAGCCACGGTGAACATTCTGAAGCTAGTAATTATGCCAAAGGGAAGGAAGGAATAGCCAGCTATTTCACTATTAACCCATGTATATATTTGAGTATTATCTCAAGCCATCGTGGTAGCCCTACATTATAATCCAGGCCACTTGAATTCCTTTATGTTAGAACAGATGATCTAGCATATTTGTTTTTCGGTGTAATTGTATGGTTTAACTGAGTTTGGATCAGTTCTGATGTTTTGAACCTTAGTGTGCTTTTATGAATCCTCATCAAGTCAGATGCAGCACAGCTTAGTAATTATATCAGTCCCTATAGCTACTGTATATGATTCAGACAGCGTGGCCCTAATTGATAAAACCCTTTCTCTACATCAAGCTTGGCAATTGATTTAGATTATATCATTTTTTTAAAGGGGTGGTCTGTAAATAAAACGTCTATCAAGAGGCCCAACCAAAGATTTGTAGTATAATGACATTCTAATTGATTAATCCCGTGCGTTATTGCCTGGTGACCATCTAAGCAGGTGGTCAACATGGTATATGTGGTAAGTAGACTTTAAGTTGGCTAGGAAACTTTGAGCCAGGCAAACAGTGACTATGGGTAACAAAGGACCTTATGGTTAGAACATCCCAAGCTCCTGTTTTGTAGAACCCATCTAGTGCCTCTCAGCAGACCATAATATGTGCTGCTTATTACCAGTTGTATTGATGTAGCTTGCAGTTCCAAAGCCCCAATGTGACAACCAAGCCTAGGAGAGCAACGACCCCTCCTTTTCTTTATTTTTTATTTTATAGCATAAAGTTATCCTGGGGGACCTTTTTCTTTTTTGTGTATAACCTCAGAATGGTGGCACCATCCCACTTTGTTCTTTTTGTATGGTGCCTCGGGAGTGGCTGCATTTGCCTTGTGCAGTATGGGGCAGCTTCAGAGAACTTTCACCCTTCAACTAAAGAAAAGTTAGGGGCTACATGATAGACCTGATATCTAAGAGATTGTGTCACTTCTTGTTCCAAACTCGTCTGTGTGTTTTTAGTCTTACAGAAATTGTGAACATGGCTGTTAAATTATTTCATAGTCATCAGCTTCAGCCACAGAGAAGCACAACCGTGAACCATTCATTTTGGCTATAAGAATATATTATCAACTACAATTAAGAAGAAACAACCCAGGGCAAATAACAATGCCATGATTTATAAACATGTTAATATACTGGTATTCTATAATTGAAGCCCCCTAATGTGGTTTATAAAATATTTTATAACATTTCTATAAAAGTCTATCCATTATAGGCTCTCAACACCGTAGGAAGATGACTAGGTTACCATGGATCAGTGTATGAGTGTCATCAATTAGGGAGATGGAATCAATCCAGACTGCCGAGGTCAAGATACCTGAGCATTTAAAGGATGCAATTAATTGCTTATGAAGCGTGTAATTAATATTATCTTCCATGTCTTCTAGTGAAGTGTGTTGCTGCTATCTAATCATTACTATTGTTGATGCAAGGCAAAATCTAAAATACATAAAAAAAAATATCAGTTTTGATTTGTTCATTACATTTTGTGTTAATATTAGCTATTGTGGGAAATTTAAGAAGGAGCGGAGGTGGCTTTAGCCTGCATCTGGGATCTTTTGTCTTGTCTGCGCTTAGCAAGAGGTAGATAGAAGTCAGACGCTTCACTGGATTTACAATATACATTATATTGCTTGTCAGATTGAAAGGTTTTATCTGATCATGCTATAAATTTCGAGAGAAGAATTGTCACCCAGAGCCAGATGATTTTCAGCATAGATAGAAAGATTTATTAGTGCAAATGGACAGCAGTGTGCTTGTGATGTCATTGAAGCTGGCAATAATGTTGCCAGGCTTTGTTTTAGGTAACTGTTGTCAGCTCATTCCAATTCCGTATCCTAGTGTTATTATACTTTAACAGTTTGTTTAAAGTTTGTTTTTACTGCCTATATAACATATTGAAATGTCATGGATTTGTTTTTTTTTTTTTTTTACGCTTCCTCGAGTATATTAGGGTTGATTCATGGTTGTGCGCCTGTAAACCCCAGACCAAGCGCCAATGATTCTGCATGCACCTAGGCGCCTGATTCATGGTTTCGTGAGCACACATGGCACATGTGTGGATCGCATTAAATGGGATGCGCTTGGGGTGAGCGCAAAATTCCTTTTCAGACTCCTTCCGCATGAAATTCTGCTCTGTTTTGAAGCACAATTGGGCCTGCCCCATGCTTTTTTGGCTGGCTAAGCACTTAAACTGGACCTTCACCCTGAATAAGAGCCTACCTTATATGTTTCCCCCACCCTGTACGTACAGATTGTCCACATTAAATTCATCCTACCTGCAGGAAGTGTCTTTTGACTGTGCCGATTTGCATTCTGGGATTGCTCTCCTTTTCCTGACCCCTGCTCTGCTCTGTCTGTGCAAAGCACAGCTATAAACCGCCCCCTGCACTTTTGCCCTCTCTTCAGTATGTGATACTTCTAAGGCAAGTTGGCGGCACACGTATCCTAGAATCCTAAACAGAGTTGCAGCTCAGTGGGGGAAAGAATAAAAAGTAAGTGACTGAAAACGTAAAATATATTCATTTTAGCTGGGTTTATGCTGGGTAACGATTTGGGCTTTTTATTAAATGATGCTGAAGGTCCGATGGCCCCCCATGTTTATCCCCTTTCTTTACTGTTTCAATATTTAGAATTAAT
Organism: Gastrophryne carolinensis; assembly: GCA_027917425.1. Lineage (NCBI taxonomy): Eukaryota > Metazoa > Chordata > Amphibia > Anura > Microhylidae > Gastrophryne > Gastrophryne carolinensis. The sequence continues at coordinate 158,576,337 of CM051243.1, forward strand.
CTCTCCAGCTTCTGTGTTTTACAGGAATCTCTATTCTCCAAATCAGAGTGTATTCCCTGTCGGGGAATGGGGAATAGAGTTTCACCTAAAACACAGAAGCTGGGGAGACAAAATCGCAAAATATCCAAACGGTAAAGAAAGGGGAGACATTTTTGAGTGTCTTTTATGTATAGGTGCTTATTACTCCTTATTTTTTGGTGTCGTGTTTTATTGAGGATATCCTGATTCCAGGTCACCTCCAGTGTTGTTTTTCAACTTGGACAACTTTTAACCAAATTTTTTGGATCCCCAAAAACCTAAAAAAGGGAAAAATGGGGGAAAAAACTGCGTCTGGCGCTTTCATTGCTAAAAAAACATGCCGGATGCTGCCGGAATGTGCATTAGGAATTAAGGGGTTTATTTAAGAAACGCTAAGACCCAGTGCAAAAGGTGTAGTTATCAAGTCAAAAATCCAGAGCTCCTCTGATGAGGCCGTGAGAAAGCTGTGTCATATCTTTCAAGTGTCCCCAATGCAATTCGCATTAAAAAAAAATCCCTGATCCTAAAAACTAGAAATTGGGGATTACAACAGGTGCTGTGTGTCTGGAATCCCGTTTTTAGAGCGCCGCTGTGAGCACTATGTATTTTTTCTTTAAGTGGACCAAAACCCACCCTGGAGTCTATGTAATCTCATCTTCTCCCCGATCCAATGGCGCATGTGCGAGTGGCATCGCTCCCTGCTATACCTCCAGCAGGGCACGCACCTGCGCCAAGCATTTCTTAATGGCTGGCGTGGGCACACTCCCTGTTAGAGGGTATCGGGGATGCCGGCGCACTTGTGTATGCTCGTCAGGACTTAGACGATCCTTAGACAAGTGGGTGGGAGTGGATCCGAGCAAGCTGATTGGACAAGAGGCCCCGCATGTGTCGTAGGACCGGGGAGAGATTAGTTAGTTAAGGCAACCTGGGGGGTTTCACACAGCAGGGCATTCCCGAACGGGGTACCCCCGGGGCTAAGGACCAAAACCCAGGATTTTACCTATCTTTAAAGTGGACCAACACCCAGGATTTTGACTATCCTGGGTGTTGGTCCACTTAGGTGGGGCACCCCGATCGGGGGTGCCCCGCTGTGTGAAACCCCCCCGATCGCCGCAAAAACTCACCTCTCCCCGCTCCCACGTGACCTCGTCCGGCCAATGACAGCGCTCAGAGCCGCTCTGGTATGCGCGTCCAAAGCCACTTGGACGCGCATACCAGAGCGCTGTCATTGGCTGCGTCTCTCACTTCCCTCTAACAGGGAGCGCGCCTGCACCGGCCATTCACAAAACGGCCGGCGCGGGAGCGCGCCCTGCTAGAGGGAAGCGAGAGACGGGGCCGCGTCTCGCGCATGCGCCGTTGGATCGCCGGTAAGGTAAGGATTGTGGGCCTCCTGGGGGGTTCCTCCCCGCTTTCGGATGCCCCGCGGGGAGGGATCTGATCGGTCCGGGAATCTTATAGATTCCCGGGCCGATCCCCCCCCCTGGGTGTTGGTCCACTTTAAATTTGTACAACTTGCGGCGCTCCCTGCTGGAGCCAGCTGGTGCTAGCACATAGGCATGTACAAGCTGTGTGCTGTGAACACTGCCTGGCTGGGAGCACTACATACAGCTGATAACATCGGCAGACTGAAGACTGTGTTGCACTTTTTTTAAGAAATTACCCTCTATATAAGCCTGTTAGCCAGTGAGATCTGCAGTTTACTCCAGCTTTTTAATGAGGGAAAAACACTTGAAATTGACACTTTTGCTCCTGCTTCTCAGCCCTAGTCTAAAAACCCATAAATCAGGCACCAGTTTGCGCTTGCGGAAAATTAAAGATGCAAATTTTCACGACCATGAATTGACCTTATTATGTCTTTTGTGAACTTGATGGTGATTTATGACTCATTCGGTGCTACCTATGTTGCAGAGGCCTTTGTGGCTGTTAGTAGCATAAATTCCTATATGATTTATTATTGCGTGTATTTAACAATTATCTGTTCCAGTAATCCAGAATATACAGTATATAGCAAGCGGTCCTTCGGCTGCAATTGCAATTCCTTTGCAATTAGCCTCATCACCTGTGTAAGAACTGGGAGTAGAAAAACCTGTAGAGGACTGGGAATGTGGACTGGGATCCTGTAAACCCGGCATGGATTGTGCTTGATTGAGAAAACCAAGGGAGAAATAGATACCATCCAGCACTTTTCCATAAACTTTACCACAATATATATATATATATATATATATATATATACACACCGTATTTTTCGCCATATAAGACGCACCTGCCCATAAGACGCACCTAGGATTTGGAGGAGAAAAATTTGAAAAAAAATATTCTAAGCTAAATGTTGTGCTAAAACACCCCATTACAGGCAGTGTGGCGTTCCCCCATCCCATTCCTAATGGGCATTCTCCCCTCCCATAGGCAGTGTGGGATGCCCCCATCCCATTCGCATAGGCAGTGTGGCATGCCCCTATCCCATTCCCATAGACAGTGTGGCATGCCTTCATCCTATTCCCATAGGCAGCGTGGTATTCCCCCCTTCCTATTCTCCATATAGGTAGTGTGGCATTTCCATCCCCCCCCTCCCCATCCCATATAGGCAGTGTGGCATTCATCCCCCCTCCCCATCCCATATAGGTAATGTGGCATTCATCCCCCTTCCCCATCCCATATAGGTAGTGTGGCATTTCCATCCCCCCTCCCATTCCCCATAGGCAAAAGTAAAAAGTGAGAAAAGAAAAAGTAAACTCACCTTTAAATCCTCCCCGCTGTCCTCGCCGTCTTCACACAGACACACTGGCTTGGAATAGCGGTGGACGTGGCCGAAGCTCGACGCCCACCGCTGTAACAGGCTGGGTGTCTGGCTCTGCAGAAAAGGCTGCCTCCGCGGCTTCCGGGACAGCACGAGCGATGGAAAGGTGAGTTAACTTTCTGCTTTTTATTTATTTGTTTTCCCACCTTCGCCTGATAAGACGCATGGATATTTTCCCACAACTTTTTGGGAACAATAAGTGCGTCTTATAGGGCGAAAAATATGAACCTGCTTGGTAGGTTTCACCACCACCTACCCAAGTAGTCCTTAGTGTACAATGTAGAAAAAAAAGGACAGCCAGGGACACCCGGCCTATAAAACTGGCCTATAAAAACTCATTAGGCGAGAGCCGGCGCATGCACCGTTGGAACCCAGGAGAGGTAAGCTGTACTTGGCATTCTAGAGGTTTCATACAGTGGGGCATCCCAGTGTGAGGAACTTACCTGTCTCGGGTGACCCGCAGCGAGTGTTTCATGGCTGGCTTGGCGCTCCCTGTCTGTTTGGAGCAGGGCGCACTTGCTGCTCCTGGAAGCTGGAGAGCGCGGTTAGCCGCCTCCCTTGCTCCCCTGCATTGTTCCCTGGGATCCGTTCTCCACTACAGCCACTGATCATAGTAGCACCAATCACCTTCCAGTCCCTCGGATGTTACCAGTGGCCCTTAAATGGGGATCATGCCCTGACCTCAGGGCCCGTTATAGCTAGCTGTGCTAAGGGTGTAATTAATCTGTGCTTATCTGTTACTGACTTGGCTTTTGATCGACCATCCCAGTTTGCTGCCTGACCTTTAACCTGTCTGTCCCTTTTGAATACTTTGCTACCTCTTGACCCTTTGGCTATGCTCCTGCTTTACCCCTGTGTATAGATGCATCCTCGGACTGATTGCCTGTGTATGACCTCGGCCATTGAACTTACCCTGTGTTTTTTCTGTGAGCTGAGATCCTTTTAAGTCCGGTGAGGTGTATAAAGCGCCTTGACTTTAGGCGGAAGTGGCAGCTGATATTGGGGGTTGTCAGCTCACAAAAGGCGGGAGCCCCACAGGGCATTACACCCAGGTTTTGTTCCCCTTTAATTTTGATCTTCTGGTGTATCCATTCTCTTGCTGATATGGAGGAATGCTTTGGGCTGTTGCGTATTTGAAAGATGAAATTTCCCCTCATCTTAGCAGAGCCCCAATTCCAGCCCCAATGCATAATTCTGCCTCCACCATGCTTTTCTGTGGCTATGGTGATGCACAGTGTTGGCCTTTCACCAAATATAACTTTTTAAATTATTGCTGAAATCTTTTAGATTTCAGGGCCAGCCGTGCAGGTTTTTTTCCGCTTTAACCACCTTAGTCAGTAACAGATTTGAGTCACTGTGGAAGTTTTTATCAGGTCATGAGGTTTTTCGTAGATGACCTGGTCTCATGAATGGACATACCACAAAATAAATCTTTATTGGATGGAGGTCTAGACTCTGGAATGCTGTGAAACCTGGTTTATATGTACTTTTTTAGTCTTGTCTGGAATGTCTCTTTAAGTTAAAAATAAAAACACTAACCTTAATCTAACCCATGAATTGAAAGCAGAAGAGGCCCTCCTTTTTTTCCAACAGTTTTCTGCAGTGGGCAGAGGGAGACCTCTTCTTGTTGAAGATACTGTGCAACAGCTTGTCTCTGCGTGTGGTCTGCATCTATATTGCTAGGCTAATGCAGTTTACATTTATAACAGTAGATGTTGCTGTTTCATATATTTGTGTGTGGTTTCGATTGTACATTCTCTGCTGCATGTTGTGTTTTCTGTACATTGAGGTGATCTCTATGATTTATTTTTCCTGTCTATGTTATCCACCATGTACGGTGACCTTCTCTTACTGCACTCATTTCCAGTGAAGCCAGTTCCTGTTACATCACAAATGTCTATCTGTATTTGACTCTGCTGCACCCAGCATTTACACTCTGCAACACTTCTTCTCTCAGCTTATTGCTGGGACAGCTGGCTCAGGGTTGAAGTGATTATATTATATTCCTAGAGTGCAATCAGCATGCAGTGACAGCGTCTGCCAATCTCGAATGTGCTCTGTTTCCCAATGGTTTGAGAACACCACCTCTTCTTAGCAATGAGCAATTAGCAAGGAGCCTATAATTGCATCTCCTAAAACACATTAGTCACATGACAACAGCAGTGGAGACAGGGAAATCAGAACCTGGTAACAGTCAGGAGATGCTAAGGCTGGGGGCTATGTTTAACCCCTTGCAACCTCCTCTATTCACACACACCCCCATATGTGAGGGGGTATTAAAGTGCTGGAAGCAGGGTGTCTTTTCTCTTTACTATAGCAGGAATGCCACATCATAGATTGCCCACTGCAAGTGGCTGCCCTAGGCAGGGGCCTAGAGTTGCCTGAGAGATATGGATTCGGGGCTGGTGAATACATGTTATAGGCACTGTAGATACTTCTCCTCACTTTAAATCCAACACTTAAATCCCGATGTTGTGAGAAGGTTGGAGAAATGTATCTAAATAAGCATCACAGTTCAGAGCATTGTGTTCAGCGCAGACAATAGGAGCTGTTCAGAAATGTAATCGTATTGTGACAAACACGGGATGAGCTGCCTCCCTCTGTATGGAGGTAAAGCGGCCATTGGCTGCAGCCTTGTGGCATCTGTAGGGTGAACACTTGACGGTTACGTGGCGAACCCTCCCCCATGGTGAACAGCATGAGGAGTAACGCCGCGCTAAAGCGTTCTTATACAATCCTCGCAGTCTGGCAGGCGTAGCCATTATGCTAGACTACTGCCAAAAATATAAAGATGACATTTGTCGCCGTCAGACATCGGCACAGACCTGTGTTAAAGAATGAAAGCTATTTATTTTTTTAAAACTGAAAATACACGAAGGAGGATTGATCAAACAAGGAGCAGCACAATCGGATGCCTGCGTGACATCAATCTGCGCGCTTGTCATGTAGAAATTGATGCATCTCGGCTTTGTGTGTGCGTGCTTGCGTCATTAGATTTGTGAAAAGGGACAAGCAAACTGCTTCAGAGACCTCTGGACAGGTTCCGAGTTGCTGCATATGGACTACAGACCCCTTTTTCAATACAGCCCCCCCCCCCCCCCCCCAATTTTACAGTCAAACTGTCCTGCACACAGTTCTCCATAACTCTGCTCCTCACTGCATATACATGGGAGTAATGATGCAACTGGGGTGCTCACACCCTATAAAACAAAGGTACCAGTTGCTTTGCATTGATGTGAGTTATAAAGGCTAGTTGTGGGCTTGCTCTGGCTTTTTAAAGTGGACCTATCACATGTTGTGCTGGATCTGAAGTCTAAAAGTAGGCTGGCTAATTAACTCCCCCTCAGTTTCCCAGATCAGTATTCCCTGCTGTGTGTAACCTGGCTGATCATCATAATAATTCATCTTTCCAGCGGGCCATGGCCAAACCCCCGGCGTCTTGCGGCCTTAAAGCGGACCTTCACCCTGAATAAGAGCCTATCTTATATGTTGTCCACGCCCTGTACATACAGATTACTCATCCTACCTGCATCTACTGCATTTTATGAGCCTTTAAACAGCCAAGATGGCGTATCATGGAGCATCAGGCAGCCTGCAAACAGGAAGTGTCTTCTGGCTGTGCTGCTCTGCATTCTGGGATTGCTGTCCTTTTCCTGACCCCAGCTCTGCTCTGTCTGTGCAAAACACAGCTATAACCCCGCCCCCTGTACTTTATCCAGCTCTCCTCTCCTCAGTATGTGATGCTTCTGAGTCAAGATGACGGCGCCCGTATCCTAGAGTCCAGAACAGTGTGGCAGCACGGTGGGGGAAAGAATAATAAGTAAGTGACTAAGAACTTAAAATATATTTTTAGATGCTGGGGAATAGTTCTTTAAGGCAGGGCTGTGGAGTCGGTAGATAAATGTCCCGACTCCGACTCCTCAGTTTTTTGTACTTCCGACTCCGACTCCCCGACTCCGACTCCTCTGTATTAATATGTGAATGTATTTTATACATTCCTTGAAGGAAAGAAAGGCAACATACATGTCATTACTTCTAGCAGAGAGAGGTAGTTGGGCAGAAGCTGCCTTCTCCTTTCTGTGTGCTGATCTTCTGCTGAAGATAGGGCAGTGGGAGGATCCAGAAAGGGGCCTTTATTATAAAACATGATTTCCCACGTAGAATCCCATAGTCATGTTTAAAGTTTAAGCTAACAATCGAAGTTTACACGTTTTTATAGCCTTTTTCTGAATGACAGCAGTTTTTCCAATGGTACAGCTTCAGTCTTGAACTATTGATCCTCCATTCCCTTCACTTATACAAGTGTCTCTAGTCCTGCAAAAAACATATTTACTTAATCCCTTATCAGTGAGAGGCTAGGTTACCCATGGGTTCCCTGTAACAGCAGAACACGACACTATGCAAAGTATAAGTATTGCCGCTTCTAATTGTGCGTTGCGTGCCATATAGTGAAGCACATGAAAAGCATGCTTCTTCACGGTCACTTAACGTGTTCGTTTTGCGGTTACGTGAGGCACTGCATGCATTGGTCTTTATTCTTACAATAGAGAAGTCATTAATTATAACTTTTTGTGAATTGGGACATTTAAACTTGCTAAATCAAAATTTAGTAGGATTCGGAGTCGGTGCATTGTTTGCCGACTCCGACTCCAGGTACCCAAAATTTACTCCGACTCCGACTCCTCGACTCCGACTCCACAGCCCTGCTTTAAGGTTTTGGGCTTTTCATTAAATCATGCTGAAGGTCTGGTTTAAGCGTGCTCCTGGGCCTGGTTCTTTAGATAGGCTGAGGGTGGGAGTGTGCTTTATACTGCAGGGAGACTGGGAATGTTGTAGCAGAGGTGGTGCATTAATATGCATGGAATACAGCACTGATGAGCTTGCGCATGAACCGCAGTACTAAGGTGAGTTTTGATGGTGATTGGCGGGGTTTTATCCAAATTGGGATGCCCCAAGGACAAGACCCTATCACCAGGACAGTAAAAAATCATGGTGAAACAGGGGTTCATCCCTTATTGAGATGCCCTGGGTGGGGTGGGTTAAGTGACCAACTTTATTGGGGGCAGATAGCAATTACACAAGCATCTCAAAAGCCGCGTGAGCCTTTTAGACTACAGGGACCGGCTGCTAGACTAGGGATGCTCCACTATGGGAAACCCACAGGGTCATCTGTAAATGAAAAATGGAAAAAAAGTGTATAAAATTAGGGCCTAAATTTCCACTGGCCTAATGTGAAAAGTGATCAGTACAGAAGACATGCAGTTCTGGGTTCAGTGTATAAAAGTACATATTTAATAGCATATGTAATTCATGCAAAGAGTTACATTCACTTTTGCAGTTTTTTTTACATAATATATTGTACACATGACAGTAGACACTTATGGTTGCTCTGTGAGTAGCACATATTGTTCCTTTAAAGTGGACCTAAACCCAGGATTTTGACTATCCTGGGTATTGGTCCTTGCCCCGCTATGTGAAACCCCCCAGATCGCCAAAACCAACTCACCTCATCCCAGTCATCTATAGCAAAACGCCAGCCAATCTCCGATTAAAAGGATACTCGATCCATGGTTATTATCCAATAAATTAAAATAATTTCCATTCATATAATAAAGCCGGTAACAAGCATAAGAAAGCTGGTAAAATGCCAACGCGTTTCAGGCAAACACTCAGCCCTTACTCATGACATGATTCCCAGCTTCCATAACAGACATTTAAATACTAACAAGGCGCAAGCGGTAGCCGTAGGAAACGCCCCAGGATAATTGGAAAATTAACAAATAGTCAAATATAATTAAAGCGGGCTAAAAAAAACTCACCCTATATTAATTGACGCACCTTAAAGTGGACCAACACCCAGGATTTTGACTATCCTGGGTATTGGTCTACTTCCCCGGGGCACCCCGATCGGGTCACTCCCGCGCGTCACTCTTGACGTGTGCGCGCCCGCGCCGGCCATCCAGAGACGGCTGGCGCGGGCGCGCGCACGTCTAGAGGAGCGCGAGTGAGGCGAAAGCAGCGGCTGGAGCGGTAAGGTTTTTCAGGGGTTTTGGGGGGTTTACACCCCGCGGGACATCCCGATCTCGGATGTCCCGCGGTGTGTGAGGTGATCAGCCCGGGAATCTTATAGATTCCCGGGCCGATCACCTCAGGGTGTTGGTCCACTTTAAACTCTCTTAAACCATCGAAGGGAGGCGTATCCACCGTGAACAGCGGCGATCATACACGCCATACCGCAACCGGAAATAACATAACCGGGAGGGCAAAAACTTTCTCCATAGGGGGATAAAGTAAGGGCGGAAATGACACTAGATGAGGGAAGCTGCCCATAAAAAAGGATAAACCAATATCCAGAGGCGTCTGCTACAGGTACCGCAATGCTGTTATTCACCTTTCTATTATTACAATACATTTATAGAAAGAGAGAGTGTAAATTTACATTTAAATCAAAAGAGCGTGCAAATATACATTTAAATCAACCAATATATTTATATTCAAGTCTTATTATGCCATCTAGAAACCTACGTGTATGTAATTATTATGCTGTCACTCTATTTTGTGCATCTATATACATTAGAATAAAAGTGATCCACTTCAGGGAAAATCCCTACATCCCAGTCATCGCTCGTACAATTAGCGCACTGACGGTCACATCCTCCCACGCCGGCAATTCACAAATGGCTGACGCGGGCACGCGCCCTGCTAGAGGGATAGCGGGGATGCGGCCACGACTCGCGCATGCGCCGTTGGACTGGGAAAGAAGGTAAATATATGGGACGATCTGGGGTGTTTCACACAGCAGAGCATCCAGATTTTGAATGCCCAGGGGGGAGGGAATCGATCGGCCTGGGAATCTTATAGATCCGGCCCAATCGCCGTGGGTTTTGGTCCATTTTAACCTTGAAACCTGCGTTTCACCGATACAGCTTTATCAGAGCTATAGGGCTTATAGCATTATGAGATCCTGTGATCCTATGTAAAAGGATGAAAAGAAGTACATGAGTGCTGTACTCTGCATGGGTGTAGAAGTGTGAGTGATCCAGCCTCACTGCATTATCAGGCATTTCTAGTCGTGATGAGGAGCTTCCAAATCTTCTGGCTGGTTTCCTGCTGGAGTAGGTGCATGGGTCAACTGGTTGATCATAAAAAATAAAAATAATGCGATTTGCAAAAATAGAAACAGAAAACTTTCTGAAAAACAAAAAGGCCTGGATTGATCTCTGCATTCTATAGTTTAACAGTAAGTAGCAGGGGTGGGGCTTGGCTCATAGCTCATAATGGCTGAGACTGTAAAAAACCTTGCCCCCCCCCCCCCGGGACCTACCTTCTTCTAATATGAACATAACATCTCCACCCTGTGGGAATGTTATGTGCTTTTTCTGAGTGTCAAAAACACATTGAATAACTTTACATCAGCGCAACCCATCAGTGCAGGCTGCTGTTCATTTCCCATAAAAGCCATCTTTCTTCAGGTTCTTTTCTCTGGCAGCCAGCTCGAGTGTGCTTATAGAACATCGTCGGAGATAATGACTTCCCATCTGAATCTATCAGGACACAATAAAAACTCATTTGAATATCATGTAATGAGATGCATGTTAAACTTAAATGAATATGCAATGGTTCATTAGGAAGTATTTGCATACTTGCCGACAATTTATTCATTCTATAAGAGCTGCCAGGTTGTCAGGCACTGTATGGTACGTAGTTTCTTGATATTTAGAGGTTTGTTGATTAAATTAGGAAGACCCTCTTCACTTTATTGGATGGTTTCTCCATCTCTGGCCAAAAAAAATAAAAAAGCATATCATCTAACTTTCCTCAGTCTTGATCCCAAGTGCTGCTGGTCTAAGTGCTGATATTGCACTTCCCTGCTTGCTTAGACTGGCCATTTCAGCATGGTTAGTACCTTGCCTCTCCCTACAGTTGAAGAGCTCAATACTGAGTTTAACAGCTACCACCAGCATTTGAACATACAAAATCAAAGCTATTGGAGGTTGGGTGAGTATTTTAGATAGAGAGGGGCAAGATAAGAACCAGAAAAGTATCAACCAAGTTACACGTGGATGATCCCTATGCTCCACCTATTATTGTACCACCACCTCAATTTCTGCCGGCCATCATTTTCATAGGCTTTCTCTAATGAGACTTTGGTTTATTATTTTTGCAGATATCAATAATTGTTGGCTGTAGTTATCACACGTTCATCCTTTGCCTGTATATATAACTCACTCAAGTTTAGCAGGAGCCACATGGGTTTTTAGCCCTCACACCCAGTCACCCAGTTAATTGAATAAATCACTTAGCAAAAGATGAAGGACGGGGGACAAACTCAGTTGTCCTCCTTAGAGGCTGTAAACTTTGAAATATTTTCCTGTTTTTTTGAATATTTTAGTATGGGGCCTCGGTGGCCAGTGTGGGGTTAGACCCAAAAAACAGGCTTATTTAAAAGATTATTGATATAGGGCCAAGGTGACAGAAATTCATTTAGAATCCATGTTGCACATAACAAAACACAGCTTTAATATTCAGCTTCCACACATTTGTGCAGGTATGGAAAATAACAAACAGCCTAGCTCATATTCAGAGCATTACCTCACTGCTTGATTCCTCCCTGCATACAAAATAAATCAATACAAGCAGAGTTAATGAATTATTAGAGGTCCTTTCTCAGTGTGACTCACTTGAGTCTGGGTTCTGGTCACTCAGTGTCCACAGTCTATTCACTGTGCCAGACACTGGCCAACCTGGCTGCACTCCTTGCAGTCCTCTGAGTCTCACAGATTCAATCAGGATTGAATGCATTCCTTTACTATGTGTATATAACCCTCATACTATGTAGATATAGATTTTAGCATGTTTTCAAGTGGAATCAGGGCTGTTTCTATGGGAGGGCAAGCAGGGGGCGATCACCCTGGGCGCCAAAGCTGTTGGGGGCAGCTTTATCCCAACCATCCTATTTTCCGCAGATAAGTCAGGGACACTGTGGTGTCGGCCATAAGACAGGTCACTGATCCCCCCCCAGATTGGGCTCAGTCATGGGGAGGGGACACTGCTTGCTGCTAAGAAACCACTATAGGAGGGGGCAGAATTTTTGACTTCCCGCACTGAGTGGAAGTGTAGGTATTTATATTTATATATTTATATTTGGATTGGGAAAGACTGCATTATAATTTGCTGGGCTAGGTTTGAAAATAGCATTGGGGTCAACAAATGGGCCAAAGTGTCATGTGCAGAATTCACCATAGGTTCCTCCATGGAGCAAATGAATTCAACATGCTTTGGTGACCCCAAAACCAGCCATACATATTTATATAAAGTTTAACTTTATGGTCTAAATGCCAAACGCTATGTGTGTAGGTGTCAGGAAATATCTGGATCCATGGCCGCAGTACCCCATAGCCACCTGCTGGTGGCACTGTTCTACCTCAATTGTTTCTGTGCAGCCTGACCAGTAGGTGGCTCTCTCAGGCACTTCCAGGGTGAGTGCTCAGCTGCTACCACTAATCATCTGGCTTTAAAATAGCCCCACAGACAATGCTCTTTGCTCCAGCATTCCAGACCTGCCATCCTGCTATTCTGAAACGCCATCTCCAGACCCTGTTCCTGTGTTATCTCCGGTCCTGATCCATCTCTGTTCCTGCCCAGTGCCCAATTCCATCTTTCCCTACCATCTGCCAGTCTGGTTACCTGGTTAATATATAATATATATATATCTTGTTTGCTGTGCTCGGTGTTCTATTGTATATAGTTTTGGTTGTTTGCTGTGTTGGTTTTGGTGTAGGTGCAGGGTCATTGTATATAGTTGTGGTTGCTGTATTGTGTTTTCACAATAAATCACCGTTTAGTTACACCACTTCGGCTTCTGGTGTCTATCACTTGCTGGTCACACCTTGCAGATCCGTGACAGGAGGAAAGCTAAAATTGCACATCACTACACACTGTCATCACCATGAAACATGATGTTAACAGCATTATGCTGTGAGGATGCTTTTCTTCAGCAGGGACTGGGAAGCCGGTCAGAGTTGATGGGAAGATAGATGGAGCTAAATACAGGGCAATATTGGAGGAAAACCCTTTAAAGGTTGCAAAAGACTTTATACTGGGGCATAGGTTCATCTTCCAACAAGAAAACCGCCCTAAAAATACAGCCAAAGCTATTCAGTCGTTACAATAGCACAGTCAAAATCCAGACCTAAATTCCATTGAGAATCTTTGGCATGACTTGAAAATTGCTGCCCACAAATGCTCTCTATCCTGAGCTAGAGCTACAGTATTTTGCAAAGAACAATAATCCGAAACCTCAGCCTCTAAAAAGTGTACACATACCCCAACATTTTTCTAGGAACTGTAGATAATCCCATTTTTTTTCTGTTTTTCCAGGGATTGTTTAGCTGACTACATTAAGCCTGAAAAGGGCGCCTTTATTGCATGCTCTCTTCCTTCTGCCATGGGAAATTGCCGGCGTGATTGATGCGTGCATTGTGATTACTAGCTGCCCCTGTCTTTTTGTTGCTCTGACATTGCAAATACATTGCATGGTATTGTTAAAAATAAAGACGGCTGGACAGAATGAAAGCTATTTGAAGACAATAAAGCCGACATTATGTCTTGGCGGATTACTCCTTTAGCATTTCAGAAAAAAGTAATGGTTTGTGCCAGCAATCACAGTCGGCAGTTGTATCATCAGAATAATCAGCAGTGTCTGTTTTATAATTTGTGACAAAGAGTAAGAGCTATTCTACTTGCATACTAGATGAAAAATGCATTTCATATCACCACCCACTGTCTATCTTGTTATAGCCGGTGGTGGAGACCTACCCACATCTCATGGTGCTAAATTGAGCCTCTTGTGCCTCTGCATCTTATTTTTTCCTTGTTCATTCTGAATTCCTAATCAAACAGCTACCCTTAAACTCTAGTTGGTAGTAGTGACCTGTTTCTGCCAGCCCATTTCTTACCTGTACATACGTGTAACCCTCTTTTAGTACCTGTTTCACGTAAAAGTAAGTGTGAGGCATCCCCCCAATTCTCACACCTTCATGGTTCTTTACCACTTGTCCACGTTTGAAACCAGTCAATATATACAGCTGGTGGTGGAGACCCGTTTCTGTAGGACCATTTCTGATGTCCAAAGCTCTAGTCCACACAACCACTTGTCCAAAGCTTTAGTCCACACAGTTATGAAATTGGCTTGAGTTGGTGAAAGATACAAGTCTGTCCATGCAGACCTGGACATGAAAAGCTACCTTTTAAAGGAGAACTATTTCAAAAAATGTCCCAATAATAAAAATCCATATAAATATCCAGCCAGGCTTGTTGTTTTTATTTTGATGGAAGGAGGACATCTGGGGTGACAGGTTCTGTCACCCCTCATAGACTAAACCTGTCACCCCTGGATTTTATTCCAACCAATAGAAGAAAGCCACAAGCTTGGTAGGAGTTTTATTCAGTTCGGGTATATGAGTAACCCCTCCTCTCATTAGCCAAAGTGTTTATCAATTTTTAATATTACAAAATGTCACAATATTGCCTCTTTTAACTCCCTTTAAATGCCTGCTTCTAGTAAAAATTACTCTAAAGTTATTCTGCTCTGTTCTACCAGTTCTTAGGCCTTTGTGGTTTTCAACAACATGTGTCTAAAATTGTAGTCCACACTGCTAAGAAAATCTCTACAGTCAGTGATACATACCAGCAATTCTCTTAATACCTTTTTGTCTAGTAAAAAATCACTTAAAGTGATCCCAAATTACTTTACCTCTTCTCTAGATTTTTTGGTTAATAAAGTAGTCCTAATGGCTACCTAATGTCTATAGGGTCGATTCTAAATGCAAAAGTTAATTAATTTTGGATCGGGAATCGGAAGTTTGGGTGGGTGTTAGTCATTTTTTCCCTTTTTTTTGGCCATTTCGTATTCGCACGAACGTTCGGGCCTAGACGTATATGCTCTTTCGATCTTCGGCCGTCAATTGTATTGTTTCCGTTAGTTATTGTATATTTCCCGTCCAAATCGTATTTTTTGCGAGCAGTCCTAATTTTCCCGTTAATGACATGGGCTTGTGATCAATTCAGAGAGCTGACTGGCAAGTGTTTCTAGGCACATTTAAGGGTTGATTCCCGAACTCTTATCCGGCAGCTTTTTGGCCTCGGGAGTAGCATGGATAGGAGTGAGTTCGAGGAACATCAAGCTCTAATGCTTTTTGGCATCGATTTGATCCGGATGTCTGAGGGCAGATTGCCCCTGCGTCGTCGCATGCACATCGATGGCATGAATGACATTGAGCTGTTCGAGCTGACCAGGCTTAATCGCGCTTCCCTCCATAAACTGTATAGTGAGCTGCTGGCCATACAGGCGACGTTGGGGCCAACAGAAGAAGAAGAGGAGGGGGATTAGTGCCCTTGGTCCTGGCTAATTTTGTAAAATAGTTTTGCACTTGTTGGTATTTTTATACATTTTATACTTTAAAAAAAAAAAAAAAAAAACTTTTTAACATTTTACGAGCTTTTAAGCAACCCAAAGCCAAAATAAAAAATTTTTTTTTAAATAAATAATATTTTAAGGCTTTAGAAATGTGTCATTTCTAATATGCGCAAAAAAAGACATTTACACAAACACGAAAATACATGCTTAGAAACAGATAGACATATGTACATTATGTGGTTTGGGTAAGTTTTAGGGTCTGAGAAATGAAGAAGGATGCAAGCGCTAAGGGGTTTGGGTAAGTTTTATGGGTGTCAAAATGAAGAAGGATGCAAGCGCTAAGGGGTTTGGGTCAGTTTTAGGGTCCGGGAAATGAAGAAAAATCCAACCGCCAAGGGGTTTGGGTCAGTTTTAGGGTTAATAAAGGTACCTGTAAGAATGTCGCAAAGTAGTTTGGTTGAGCTAGGTAGTGTACGATATGGGCCACATTAGTTGAGTGTAGCTTGTATTGCGCATGCGCAAGATCTTACACATTTACGAGCGCACGAGTGTTAGAGGTTAAAAAGCAGGAAAAACCATCGGGAAACGCAAGAAATACGAAGAGGTGGACGATGGAAGAAGGGAAAAATAACATGCTGCCGTCTCAACAACAGATCACTCAACCGAAAATTTACGTTTGGAAATGACTGGCCCAAGGTCGGGAGATAACATACGAACGGACGGGAATTTTACAATAGGAAACTCATTAGGTTATAGAATCACTCGCAAGTTCATACGAATGCTCGATCGTTCGGAAATAATACCATGATCGGCAACAAAATCAAAGCTTTGACATGTTTCTTTGAATCGACCCTTATATCTGGTCTTGGAGACCTGTTCCTGAAAGTCCATCTCTGCAGTCACTGTGTAGGCATCCCAGTCAACCATTTCTCACACATGCCTGGTTCTTGTTCTTGACCACCTCTGTCCATAGTTCTAGTCCAAACAACTACAATAAACCCTTGTCTTTGGACCTTCTTTAGTGTATTGTGATCACATTTTACCATCCTGCTCTAGCACCATTTACACCACTATTTACAACCATGTGTGTCCCAACTTCTGTCCCCAGTCCAAACTGTCCCATTAGGAACCTTTCTGTAATTAACAGTTTATCGCCTGTACATAAAACTTTACACACAACTACCATTTAGCACCTGCTTCCAGTCACTGTGTAGGGCATCCGGCTCCACCATTTTCCACATCTGTTTAGTTCTTGATCACCCATCCAAAGTTCCAGTCCAAACAGTTAAAAAAAAAAAAAAAAAAAAAATAAGAAAAAAGATAAATATTCTTCAGAGCTTTTCAATTCAATTCAATTTATTGTTTGCCAAGTACATCGTGAGATGAACAAGGAATTATTTTTGGCATATACACAGTGCAACAGTTAACTTCACTTCCAGTAACATAGGAAGGGGAACATAGAAACAGAGATACACAGACACAGTTAATCTTCTAACGTGCAAATGATACAAAGTGCAAATGATACCGGCTTGAGCCGGGGCCTATGATGCCTGCCTATTGTTGAGTATGCGGACAGCCAAAAGAAAGAAACCCTTCCTAGACCTAGAAGTCCTGCAGGCTGGTACCGCAAGACGCCGCCCAGATGGTAAGTACTGGAATAGGGCGTGTCCAGGGTGGGAGGGATCCCGAAGTATCTTTTCTGCCAGAGTCTTGGTTCTGTGTTCGTGCAGTTCATGCAGGGATGGTAACGGGGCTCCAATTATTCTTTCTGCTGTCTTAATTGTTCTTTGGAGTCTACACTTGTCCCTTTTAGTAGATCCCTTGAACCAGACGGAGAAAGAAAAACACAGTACAGAACCAATGACGGAATTGAAGAAGAGCACTAGCAACTTTTCGACCGGCCTTCTTCAGTTGCCTCAGTAAGAAAAGTTTCTGGTGTGCTTTCCTCAGTAGAGCCATGGTGTTCCTTTCCCAGCTGAGGTTGTTGGAGATGGTCACACCCAGAAATTTTGTCTCACTTCCTCTTTTGATTTCCACCCCCTTGATGGACAAGGGTGTCATGGGTGCCGGATTCTTCCTGAAGTCCACAACCATCTCTATGGTTTTTGAAGGGTTAATGACCAGGTTGTGTATAGTACACCAACTAACAAGCTCCTCCACTGCTCCTCGGTAGGTATCTTCTTTTCCGTTCTTGATCAGGCCTATGACGGTTGTGTCATCGGCAAACTTTACAATCCTCACAGAGTTGGCCAAGGAGGTGCAGTCGTTAGTGTAGATTTTATGAGGAATGTTGAGCTTAGACATTTGTTCCACCAGCAGGTTCGGACTTGTGGTGTTAAATGGCGAACTAAAATCAACAAAGAGAACTCTGACATAGGTGTCTGGTTTATCCAAATACTCATACATATAGTGGAGGGCCATATTAACAGCATTGTCTGAAGATCTATTTGCCTTGTAGGCAAATTGCATGGGATCCATAAGGCTGCCGGTGGTTGTTTTCAGGTATTCCAGCACAATCCTCTCAAATTACTTCATGACCACGGATGTAAGTGCAACTGGTCCGAAGTCATTCATCTCAGTGGCCAAAGGTTTCTTTGGCACCAGGACAATGATGGATCTTTTGAGACAGTGTGGAACTACGCCCATTTCCAGGGAGGCATTGAAGATCCTTGAAAACACTGCCGATAGCTGGTCCGCACATGACTTGAGGCAGATTGTGGATACTCCATCTGGTCCTGGCGCCTTCCTTATGTTGAGGCCTTTGAGAACTTGGGCAATTTTAATCTCTGAGACCAAAAGTGTGTTTGCTGTTTGAGAGCCATTAGTATGAATGTTATGGTCGATTGACGATAGTGATTGATTTAGGGACTGGGGGGAGCAAGCTGCCATGTTTGGAGCTGAATCAAATCTGCAGTAGAAGTTGCTGAGTTCCTCTGCTTGCTGCCTGCTAGGGTTCAGTATCTGGGTGGACCCTTTGTAGTTAGTAAGATGCCGAAAACCCTGCCAGGCCTCTCTCGGGTTACTGGAGGAGAACTGCTTTTCCAGTTTCTTAGCGTAACCTCTCTTTGCGGCCCTGATCTCCTTGGACAGGGAATTCCTCAACTTCTTGAACATAAGGATGTTTCCATCTCTGTGTGCAGACTCCTTCTGCTTCCTTAACTTCCTTATGCTGTTGAAGCTTGTTGAAGTGGCCATAGTTCCTGAAGATTTTGGATGGTACAATTGTGTCTTCGCAAAAGGTAATGTAAGAGAGTCAGTCCATTGCTCTATAGAGTGAGAGTAGAAGACGTCCCAGTCGGTACACTCAAAACAGGCTTGCAACTGGTCGATGGCCTCCTTTGACCAGACCTTGGTTGTTCTGGTTTGGGGAGTAACTGACTTCAGCCGTTGCTTGTATAGAGGTACTGTTACTTTAGGTCTGGGCCTTACCTGTACCTGAAAATACTACCTACAACTCTCTAGTAAAAGTCACTGTGTAGTCAAAACCTTACACAGTCCGAAAAACAAATTAAATTATTGTACGTCAAATTTATGGCTCACTTGCGTACAACACAATAGAAACATAAGAATTGAAGCGACAAGGGGACAGTACTACAATATTTCTATACCTTACCTGGAGAGCTTTTCCTACTTTACAAATTTTTGCACTCGATTGTACAATTGCTGAGGTTGATTTCTCCAAAAGTTAGCAAATCCTGAAGAGATGTAATATATAAATATATGTAAATTTATGTCGATAATAATAATCTTTATATTATTGTGTGTGTGTAAACTTTTACTCTGAAACGAGGGGATACCTTTCATACTTTCACTGGCTCTAGAGTATTTTAGACTCCCAGAAGAATCACCTTCTCAGTCTTCCCACCCTCAGCCCAGGGCCCCAAAACAGCCTGTGTTTCTTTTTTTACTAAAACCTTTACCCAATATTCATCATATATTATATATAATATAATGCACAAACTGTATGCAGTTAACCATTTTGCTCCCTGGCCGAGCAGCCCGCCCCCCTGATGCTTTTTTGCAATTCTACTTTCAGTCACAGTATAGTAAATAAATGAATTTGCATATGGCTGCCATCTGGACAGCATACTGCTTCCTATTAGTGTTTTTTATGAATATTGGGCAAAGACTTTAGTAATAAAAAGAGACACGGGCTGTTTTGGGGCGAAATAAACTTCTGCGTATAGGATCATTTGACTTTAAATCTTTAGTCCCCTCACTGGCCTCCTCTTCTAGCGATGAGGAAGAAGGAGGGTTAAAAAAAATCTTCATCGGCTCCCTGCATCAAGCTTGTTTCTTTGTTGATTTAGATGGCTATTTCTCATCCTCTCCATTCCCGGGCACCACCATCAGCAACGCATGGGTAACCCTCAGCTGTAGGCGGGGACTGCAAGAAAAGCAAACTAAGCCCCTCCCGGCCTATATAGGGCAAGCTGTGGCCGGACACCCCCAATTCTTTGCTTCTTGCAGTTGACGGGGCTGTGAAGAGATTCAGGATTTTATTTCTTTATTTCCAGTTTTGTTGCTTTGACAGTGCTAATTGGGGCTTTAACTCTGTCGGTCTTTAAACCAATAGTGTGGGATAGCACAGTGTGAGGGGAGCGTGCACGGGTCAAGTAAACACGCCCAGGGCTCTGCAGGTTTTGATTTGGAGCTTTGAGGGTCAGGACCCTGCCTCAGTGGAAATGATGCCCTGCTTTGTGTAATCTCTCCATTCGGTCTCTTCCCCTGGGCTCCCCCTCCCCCCTCCAGTGTGCCTGCTTGCCCTGGTCGCATTGTGCTCTCTCCCCAGTCGCTGCAGGGAAGGGGGGGCGAGCTACTTGGCCGGGCTCCCACACGTTTTTCTTTATTTGCTGAGCTAGGCTGACTCAGGCTCAGCTAAGCTGCCAGCGTAGGGGGTATGGTTTGTGGCCGTTGGCCTGCCAATGTAGACTGTGGGGAGGGGGCGGATGTGTGGCTTCCAGCCTTCTGGCCTTTGAGAATGGCTTTCAGTACGAGGCACCGCCCACCTGGAAAGGTGCCAGAGGTTCCCTCCAGGGTGGCAACTTACCTGGGAATGACGTTGGATACTCAACTGGCCTGGGTCCTTCTTCCGGTGCAGAGGTGCACGGCTCTGCAGGAGGGGGTGCGGTCTCTGTTGGCAGACGACCATCCCATGGTCTGAAAGGGCATGCGTGTCCTGGGCCTAATGGTATCTAATGGTATATGAGGAGGTTCCGTACACCCATTTCCATGCCAGGCCGCTACAGCTGCTGCTCCTGTTGTAATGGAACAGCATGATACAGACTTTGAACCGTCGATTTACTTTGATGGCCTCTGTTTGGACTGGACTGGTGGCTGGACCAGAGTAAGCTGGTGGTGGGTCGGTCCTTCCTGCCGGTTCGGAGGGTCAGAGTGGGATTGCGCTCTGGACAACCAGATGGTCCAGGGTCGCTGGGACCAGTGGGAACGCTGTCTCCCAATCAATGTTTCGGAACTTAGGCTGGTTCTGTTGGCTATCAGACATTGGACTTGCCAGCCCCGAGGCCTCCCAGTCAGGGTACAGTCGGTCAACTCCATGGCTGTGGCCTACATAAATCATCAGGGGGGTACCAGGAGCTGGCAGGCATTCCGGGAGGTAAGTTTCAGTATGAGGTGGGCGTCTCGGCGATCCACATTCCTGGGGTGGAGAAACTGCAGGCCGATTATTTGAGCAGGGAGACATTTGACCTGGGGGAATCGGCCCTCCACCAGGACTTGTTTCAAGCCTTCTGTGACCCGTGGGGAGTACCGAAAGTGGACCTCTTTGTATCTCAGCACAACTGGAAGTTCCAGAGGTTTGTGTCCAGGGTGGGAGACCCCCTGGCCAATGCACTGGCCATCCCCTGGTCAGGGTACAGACTGCTGTATGCGTTCCCACCACTGACACTACTGGGCCGCATCTTTAAAAAGGTCAACAGCGAAGGGATTCTAATCCTCTGGATCTGGTAAGCCTAGCAACGGAACTCATGTGGTGACTCCCCAACCATATGGATCTTCTACAGGACAGGATCCTCTGCGGCACCCCAATTCTCAAGTGCTGTCTATAGCGGCTTGGCTGTTGAGACCAGCATCCTGGAGGAGAGGGGCTGTAGTAACTCGTACCTTGATTCGGGCACGAAAGCAGTCATCCTCCAGAATTTAGTACAGAACTTGGAGGGCCTTTGTGGCTTGGTGCAAGGCGAAGGGCTACACATGTAGGAGGTTCTCCTTGCCCAGGATACTGGAATTTCTTCAGAAGGGCCTGGATGCTGGCCTGCAGCCCAGCACCCTTAAAGGCCAGGTCTCGGCTCTGTCCATTTTATTCCAGTGGCCCATCGCAGAGCACAGATTAGTCATCAGATTACATTCATGCAAGGTGCTGCGCATGTTCGTTGTGCTAGGCACTCATTGATTCCCACGATGGGATCTCAATCTGGTCCTATTGGCGCTTTAGGGGCCCCCCTTTGAGCACATGGCAGGGGCCTCTTTGGCAACACTTACTTTTGAAGTTGTTTTTTCTTGTGGCGATCACCTCTATCCAGCAAGTTTCAGAGCAGTTCAGGCCGTCATACAAGCCTACGCCTGCCAGTGTAGTGTAGGAGGCGCCCCCTTCCAAGTCACCGTTCGAAGGCGAATGCCGCATCTTGAGCCTTCTAGCACTAGGTGTCAGTGGGCCAGGTCTGCAAGGCAGCACCTGGTCCTCTATTCACACCTTCACCAAGTTTTACTGAGTTGAAGTCCGGGCATTGACTGATGCTGCACTGGGACATAAGGTGTTGCAGGCGGTGGTGAACCCCTCGCCAGGGGTCTAGTCTTGAGGTTTTAGTTCCGCCGTTCCTGGTTATGTTGACGCAGATGGCCGGTTGTTGTCGTAGCATGGTCCCACCCTTACCGAGGGTGGGATCCGGTAAGTTCCGGATGCCCTGAAGCTGGGATCCGGTAAGTTCATTTTCTTAACCCCCAGTTGCAGCCCAGTGGGGGAAAGAATAATAAGTAAGTGACTAAAAACCTAAAATATATTAACTTTAGATGCTGGGGAATCGTTTTTTAAGGGTTTGGGCTTTTCAATAAATCCTGGTGAAGGTCTGGTTTAAAGAAGAAGTCCAAACATTTTGTAAAACTCCACGCATCCCTCCCTCTCCCTGTGCTAAGCCCAGTTGGGCAATAACAAAATAAACAACTGGGTTGCGGGTAATCTGCATAGAAGCTGGGACCTGGAGTGACAGGTCAGTCACCCAATCCTGTGCAGCAGCGAAACTCTACTGGTCTGTCAATCGAGTCCAACTGTCACTCAAAATAGTAGCAAAATAAACAGTCACCTCTTCTGCTGGCACCTGTCCTCACCATTGTATGCTTCCTGGGTCAGCCCCAGGGTGCTTTTCTGCCCCCAGTCACAAGGGCACGGGTTTCCTCTCTGGAGCCAGGTAGTGTGTTCAGACTCTGGGTGTTATTTCTGCCCGGTCAGATCTTGTAGGAGCTCAAAGCATAAGGGGGAGTCTCCTGCCTTTAGCTCATCACTAGATCAGTTGCTCCAAGGAGTAGAGGCTTTTTATTATTTTAGACTAAAGACAGGCGTGACATGTAAAAGGACCATTACATTATATAATCCGCAGTATAATTCACTGTCCTTTTCAGATGTTTTCGCCTCTGCAATGTTCGCCGTATTGTATATTGTTGCCAGACAACGCATAATGCATGACTAAGCAACTGACATTTTGCAAGTGCTATTATTTTCTAGAATAACTGTTGGGCACTGTGTCCTGTTTGTGTCCCTGGAGTGGGAAGCTGCTGGATGGCTACAGAAGGGTGTCATGTTATATGTCCCCAATATGGTCACAGAAAGTGAAAAGATCACTTAAAGTGGACCAAAACCCACGATTTTAACTATCCTGGGTTTTGATCCACTCCCCGGGTGCCCTGCTATGTGAAACCCCCCAGATCGCTCGCATAAACTCACCTCACCGCGATCCGGCACATGCATGGCCGCTCGTCCAATCAGCGCGCTCGGAGCCGCTGAGCTATGCACGTCTAAATGACGTCTTAGCTCAGCGGCTCCGAGCGCTGGCGGCCGCATCTCGTGCTTCCCTCTAACACGGGCATGCGCCATGCTAGAGGGAAAGCGGGGATACAGCCGCTGCCTGCGCATGCGCCGTTGGACAGGGATTAAGGTAAGTTTGGGGGGTTTCACAAAGCGGGGCATCCCGGGGAGGGTTTTGGTCAACTTTAAAATGGACCAACAGTCAAAAATGACTTAAAGCGGTCCTTCACTCTGAATAAGAGTTTATCTTATATGTTTCCCACACCCTGTACATATAGATTGCTCACGTTAAAAATCATTCTACCTGCATCTACTGCATGTTATGAGCCTTTAAACATCCAAGATGGTGGCTTATGGGACATCAGGCAGCCTGCAAACAGGAAGTGCCTTCTGACTGTGCTGCTCTGCATTCTGGGACTGCTGACCTTTTCCTGAGCCCAGCTCTGCTCTGTCTGAGCAAAGCACAGCTATAACCCCACCACCTGTACTTTATCTCACTCTCTCAGTAAGTGTGATGCTTCTGTCCTAAAGTCCTGAACAGAGTTGCAGCCCAGTGGGGGAAAGAATAATAAGTAAGTGACTAAAAACTTAAAATATATTAATTTTAGATGCTGGGGAATCGCTTTTTAAGGGTTTTGGCTTTTCAATAAATCATGGTGAAGGTCCGGTTTAAACCAGACCAACACAACAAACCATTCTCATATACATCTCTCCACTGGGCAATTCAGATTCCTGCACATAACATTTAATTTATCTTTTTCTAACTCCTGCCCGCCTTCAAACAGGAAGTGCTGCTAGGTTTCCTGTTACTGTGTATTGTCAGTTAAGTCAATTGAGTCCAGCAGCACATTACTGAGATGCTCCAAAATGGCCACTACCACTAGACAATTGGTGAGGAATGCTTCAGTATAATGCATGCAGATGGGGCAAGTGAGTTTTGGGGAGTTTTCTTTTCCAACTGTGCGAGGCTGTTGTTGCAGTTTAAGGAGGAACAACAACCAATAAATTGACTTGCTTGGGTTTTGTTCCTCTCGGGCGTGGCATCTCAGTTTGGGATTCCCCGCTGTGTGTGTTGCCCATACACTCACCTTTTCTCGTTCCCACGGCACATGTGCTGGCTGCTTGGCCTATCACCAAAGTTCGTTCCTTTAAATTTCCTTTGACACACTGACCTGACCTGTGCTCGCTGGCCATTCAGAAAGTCCCGGTGTGGGTGTGCACCTAGCTAGAGGTGTTCTGGAGATGTGGCACGCGCTTATGGGAGAGGTGAGTGGATGGGGTATACTGGAGGGATTCACTAAGCTGGGCATCCCATAAAAAGGTAGACCAACTCCTTCCCCCTTATAGACGCAAGGCTAGTATCACTCCTCGTTTAGCTTTTCTTACTTTTCCTCACTTTGTCCAAATAAGAAATGTCTGGCGTTGGGGGGAAAGTTACAATGTCTGCTAAAAACCACTACGGATAGTCAACAGGACAGATAGAATATGTGGGAGTTTGTCTGCAGCAGTTTTCCCCCAGCGGTTCAATAACACCTCATAACTCTACGCTTGCAATGCCATTAAGATCTTAGCTTCATGAAGTCCTTGACCTCCAGGTTATGAAAATAGATTATGCTGTATTATAGATTTAGGATGCCCCATACTCTGGTGTCCTGACATGCTGTCCACATAAAGCCTTTTACAGGCTTAAAATAGGTGGAATATTCATCCTCCCGCCCCTTCAGCAATTGCACTGAAACACCGGTATCACGTGCTGTGCAAGGCCTTGCAAACCACATTGGCTGCCAAGCAGTCACGTGGGAGTGCAGAACAGGTGACTATTCTGCCCACAACTTGAGAATTCTGTGGGTTGTTTTCTGGGCTGGATTAAGTGCGGTGGAGGCCCCTGGGCACAAAACCTGGTGGAGGCCCCAGATACAGTATTTTTTTTTTTAATTATTGTTCAGCAAAGAAGCTGATCGGTGGTTATCTGGCACCCGCCCACAACTAACTGGAACATCAGATTAAGTCCCTTGTGCCACCATTGTGCTGGTGCATGCTGCTCGGGAACTCCTGCTTTGCCATTCTGGGGGAAGGGGGATGTAGTCGCCCAGCTGGTCCAGCAGAAACATTTCCCTGCATTGTTCTTGGTGGCTAATGTGCAGTAAGCGGCCACCGATTGACAGCTTTGCATGCACCCATCACAGTAGCGTTGCTGACAGCGGCTTTGCTGCTCTCCTTTCTGCCCTGTGGTGGCTTTGGCCCAGGCCATAACCCAAAGGTTGGGGTGGAGTGCACCCCTTGCGCCCTTTTCATAATCCGGCCCTGGTTGTTTTGCAGATAGACATCCCAAATCCTGAATACGCGAGGGGGGGGGGGGTTAAACCGAACAAAAAGTCTTGCAGAGTTGCAAAAAGGAACTCCCCAAAATTCACTTTCTCCATTTGCATGTATGAATCATTGTCAGCACCTACATTTGCTCCTGCATCCACTCAAAGCTGAAAAGCCGCCTTGCTGATTTGCTCCTAGTAGCACCCCTGGTGCCACGCAGGAGTTACAAAAAGGTAAAATAATTTTTATGTGCAGCAATCTGAATTGCTGTGGGGCTGATGCAGGGGCGGACTGGCCATAGGTAGACCTGGGACAATGCCTGCTTAGTCTACCTCTCAGCCCCCTGTACCCAGCCCCACTGTACCCACAAGGCAGGGAGCAACAGCCCCTGATGCTATAGCCCCGGGATCATGGTTAGGGGACCTCAGCAAGGATATCTCAGGCTGGTAAAATCCAGGGCTGATTTTTGGCCCCAGTTCACCACTGGGTAGATGCGTATGAGCACTGGTTCCTGTATGGGTGTTGGATCCCTGTAACTGGCCCCATGGGATGCTATGGATGTGATATTAGGTCCACTTTAAGGGAAGTAAAAAGGATTTTGCAATCAATCCTTCACCAGATTGTACTTTTCCTGCTCGTCTTCCAAAATAAATCTTTTGATGTTTATACAGATAGAGAGGTGGAGCAACAGATAATATGACAATACATAAACTAGTGATAAGGGATTAGATCAGTGATATTAACCTTAAAACAGAACAAACACAGGATTTTGACTATACCGGGTGTTGTTCCCTGCCCTGGGTGCATCACGATTTTCGGTGCCCTGCTGTGTAAAACCCTCCCAGAGCGCCCATACAAACTCGCCTTTGCCCAGTCTTATGGTACATGTGCAGGCTGTCATCCAATCAGAGCTGTTTGATGTACATATTAAATGCTCGGCAAGCGGCTCTGTTTACGGCATTTGGGAGCCATAGCGGGCGCATACCCAGCAGTGCACATTCTCCAGTCCACATCTAAATGGCTGGGGCTGGTGGGAGCGCACACACACAGGCCCAAAATGTCGGGATGTGGTTGCTGGTGTATACATTGGCAAGGGAGCCAGGAAGAAGTTGACTTTTGAGGTGACCCGAGGCGGGGGTTTCATATAGTGGGGCATCCCGACTTGAATCCAGGGCTGGCCGAGAAAGGTTTTGTTCTGCTTTAAGACCGAGGTGGGAGTCATGTTTATCTGTATTTAAAGGAGCTCTTTTGTAAAATTGTCCACAATTAAAAATCCATATAAACATGGTGGGTAGTGAGAGGAGGGCTTACTTATGCACCCCAAGCTTGTGGTCTGTAGAAATAATATCTAGGGATAGCTTTTGAGCATTCCATTCAACTACAGGGTTGATCTGCTCCATTCCAATGCCAATCTCCTGAACCAGCCTTTGGAAAACAATAGCATTAAGCACTCTAATATCTGCCCACAATGGGATCGAATTAGAGCCAGGTAAGGATCCTCAATCCTTTTTTAGAAAACTGCCATTCACTTTCATTGTCGATTGGATGTAAATTCTCCCCTGGCTCTGAATGACTCCATTGTTGCATGTTGGGTAAATTCATCTATACACATCAGAAGAATTGCAATAAGCCATTATTTTAGCCCAGGCTGAGCTCAGGGGACCGGCCATTGGAGCTCAGCAGTTCTTTCCCATTAAAGCAGTATGCCACATTTAAAACCTTTCACTCCTGGTTTTTCTTTCTTCCAGTAAAAAAAAAACAAGCATAACTAGAAGGTTTATGATACATGGTAAATCTTTTCAATTCTTGCTCTATACCTAATTTTCGCTCCATAAGATGCACTTTTACTTTCCAAATAGTGGGGGGGATATGCGCGCATCTTATGAGGTAAATGTAAGAAAACAAAAACAAAAAAGTATATTCACATGTTCTGACACTCCCACGCTGCTGGCCAGGCTGCCACAGCCGCGCGAGATCAGAAGATCGAGGAACGCCGGACGGGGCAGGTTAACTGTCCCCGCTGCCGCCTCTCAGCTGCTGCTGCCGTCTACGCTGTTTCTCCCAGCTCCAGCACCCACTTGTGTCTGTGCCCCCAGCAGAAGCAGTGGCGGCAGCAGTGGGGAGGCGGCTGTGGGGACAGCGGGCAGGCTTCAGTTACCCTGCCCACCCACCACTCCTCCTGGCGGCTGCGGCATTCCGGCCAGCAGCATGGGAGCACCTGTAAATCTGAGTATACTTTTTTTTTTTTTGCTTGTTTTTTTTTTACTGGGAGAATGGGAGGGGTGAGAATGCCACACTACCTATAGGGGGTGGGATGGGGGTGTGCCACACTGCCTATTGGAATGGAATGGGGGAAATACCACACTACCTGTGGGAATGGGATGGGGAGGGGAATGCCACACTGCCTATGTGAATGGGAGGGGGTAATGTCATACCGTCTATGGGAATGGGATGGGGGAATGCCACACTGCCTATGGAATTGGGATAAGGGAATGACACACTGCCTATGGGAATGGGACGGGGAAATGACATACTGCCTATCGGAATGAAAGGAGGTGCCACACTGCCTATGGGGATGGAATGGGGGTAATACCACACTATCTACGGGGATGGGATGGGGGGATGCCACACTACCTGTGGAAATGGGATGGGGAGGGGAATGTCACACTACCTATGGGGAATATGAGGGGGAGAGGAATGCCACACTGCCTATGCTATGGAATAAGGTTTAATGCCACACTGCTCATGGGAATAAGAGGGGGGTAATGCCACACTGTCTATGGGAATGGGAGAGGGTAATGCCACACTGCCTATGGGATTGGGGTGGGGGGAATGCCACACTGCCTATGGGATTGGGATGGGGGAATGCCACACAGCCTATGGGAATGGGAGGGGGGGTAATGCCACACTGCATATGGAAATGGGAGAGGGGAATGCCACACTGCCTGTGGGAATAGGAGGGGGTAATGCCACTCTGCCTATGGGAATGGGATGGCGGGAATGATACACTGCCTATGGGAATGGGATGTGGAAATGCCACACTTCCTATACAGAGAATGGGAATGAGATGGGGAGGGGGAATACCACACTGTCTATGAAAAGGGATGGGGGGAATGCCACACTGCCTATGGGAATGAGGGGAACGGTGTTTTAGCACAACTTTTGGTTCAGAATATCTTTTTCTTATTTTCCTTCTCCAAATCCTAGGTGCGCCTTTTAGGGAGCTGAATCTTATAGGGTGAATTATAGGGCGACAAAATACTGTATTTATGTGGATTTTTATTATTGGACCATTTCTTTCACAATAATGCACCTTTAATAAAACCCTACTGTTTTCCTACAAGGCCATTGACATGATCACACATCATGTTTTTTTGCAGAACCCCATATATGACTCATGCCTGTACTGGCCTTAGGAGTGAAGGCAAGAGGAAACACACCTCTCTGTTGTATAGTAGTAATGACATCTGTTTGCTGTCCACATCATTAATGATGTTGATAATGATGAATAATGAATGAAATAGTGTAATGTGCATATGTCTGAGCAATGACCCCTTCTGCTTGTATGTACAATACATATATACATTGTATATAACCAATACATCTGGGAATGTTAAAGAACGTACACATTTCATTTTCATTTGATCAGGGGTGTAGCTATGGGGGTTGCAGGGAATGTGACTGCACGGGGGCCCAGGAGTTCAAGGGGACCCCATCATTGTTGCTCCTCCACCTTATGTATCAGATTTGTGCTCACTTGACATCATTGAGAGAAAAGAAGCACTATCTTGGCTGTTTCCTTTAGTTGTCTAGTTGCATCCAACTGAGTTCAAAGACAGAAAAAAAGTTTACTGTGTGAGCAGTGATAGAGCCCTTTTTAATGTTCGCAACAGGGCTCCGTTACATTTAGTTACGCCACTGACTGCAGTGCATCCCTGGAGCATGTGTGGGGGAGAATCTATAGAACAATCAAAGTGGTCCTACAGATGCTCAATTGGGTTCATTCCTGAGAATTGGGCGGCCAGGGTAGTGGCTAGGGTAGTATTTGGAAGCCTTGGCCATGCTCTTCCCACCAATCTCAGAAATTCTACCTCTATGTGACATGATCCCATCTTCTCCAGGGAAAACAATAGGCATGTATGGGTGTATGTGATCTACAGGTTTAATGCCCAAATTGGCTGAGAGTGCTTCAACGTAGATTAAGGGCCCAGAGAATGTGTTCTTCCAGCAATTGTGCCCAGGCAATTGTTCCCCATGCCAAAGTCATCCAGAAAACATGACTCATTGGAAAGGGATGCAGCCCTTTTGCTAGTCTGTCTGATTCTGATATTGCTGTGAAAATCAAAGCCGTGTCAGCCGATGTAGCTTTGTTAGCAGACGTGCAGTGACCAGTAGTAGGGTTTGCTAAGATTTTGTTTTATGTCAGATAGCCCCCGTTTTATTTTGGGGGTAAGCTGTTCCACTGTAGCATGTTCGTCTGCCACCCCCAACCTTCATAGATACACCTTCAAATAACTCTTATCCTGAAAGTCAATAATCAGTCTATCACACAAGTTATATACCCTACCCTCCAAGCCAGCTCATGGCATGTGACTTCCTTCATGACCCAAATTTAGGGACTAACCTCGGCTACATGGCTGAGAACCCCCCCATCCATGTCCTCAATCTTTGGTGGGGATAGACTCTTTTCATGCTTCTGTTGGGAATTCAGTGCCAGCATTACTCTCAAACTGACAGCTGCTTCCTGCTACCCCATAGGACCATGAGCCAGGAGGTGCTTGTAAGTGTTCTTGTGTATTGAGTGCAAGATATTCTCCATGAAGCCCTGTTCGTTTTAAGTATTTACATATGTTGCAAACCATTTTATTCCTCCAGTCAGCTTGTCATATGGCTGAGTAATGTTTATCCTCTTGTGATATTTTAATGTTATTTGTGCCCTTTGGGTGGCAGAATGTCCTCGTTGCATCTGTAGATTTGATCACCATCACGCCCTTCTATTTATCATCTAGGCACATGGACCAGCTTTTCCGAGAATTAAGTTGGTCGTGTGTGATAGTATTATGAGTCTGTTTCATACATTGTTCAAGGGGCCTGTCAGCTTTGCCATTCATGTGTTGTCATAGCAACCCCAAGCGCATGCAATTATTTGACATAGCAACTCTCTGCATGTAGTTTTTTTTAAAAATGGAGAATGCAATGAATTTTCGAAAACCTCCGACTTCTCTCTCTGTGGATTGGCGGTGCAGCTTATTTTAAAGCTCCTATTAATGTTAATGAGCCTCCACTCATGCACATAATGTCACTACTAAATTAATATGAAATGGTGAAACCTTTGTTTTAGAAATCTGGGTTATATAGCTAATACATTCTTTTTAGATATTTTATATTATAGGGCATTAAATACTTTACTAGAAAATGTCTTGATATAATTACTTGTGGTTGCCAGCATTGTGATACGACACGGCAAAGCTTATACTACTACAGGCCACACATCTGGGCGGCTGTTAGGGGATATTAGGATCTACAGCATGCTGAACAGGTTGTATTGCTACAGTAATTCAAGTCAGATAAGATATTAAAGTACCGTAAATGTTCAGACAGTGGTTAAACCTACCATGCTTGCCTGCAGCGCTGACAACCCCTGTGTTAGCTTTCACTTTCAGCCCGATTATCACATCTTTCCAGTCTCTGTTTGGCAGTAACCCCCCTCCCCCACACTTGGAAAGAGTTTCAAATCTTTTAAACACTAGGTCTGGTTTTGGTCTGCTTTAAATCCTTCCTAGACTAGACCTATACTTATACTTTACTTGATAATCTCCACATTAGCACTGTAATAGATAGCAGTGCTAACAGGGGTGTAATCAGGGTCAACAGATGATTAGCATGCAAGGAACATAGAAGAAAACAGAAAGATGCAGAGTCCAGCGACTACAATCAGAAGCATGAATGGGTGTTCAGAGAACACACTAGGAATGGGTAGCATATATATAAATAACATGTAGCAGGATCAGGTAGCCATAGTGCCGATCAAGGACCAGATACAGGTGACAATCCCACAGGCAGAGATCAGAGGGCTGCATTCATCCAATATAAGCTAATATAAATGATTGTAGACCCTGTAGATAGATGCTCTTCTCTCTGCAGTAAAATTCTGGCATTGAGGTGTGAACTTCTAGATGGCCATCAATTAGGATCTTTATTAAATTATACCAACCCTGCTAGATTGTGTTCCTATTACTGATGCCTGTCTCATTTTCCAAAGAAAAAGAGATGAGTAATTCCTAGAAATTCCGCCAGCCGTTAAGGGCTTTGAAAGCTGAAGAAGGGAGGAAATGATCTTGGATGAGAAAGGCTTAAATGAGAAATGTATCATGACATAGACCGGTGGAGAGTAATCTGTGAAGAATCTGTTGCGGGATGAAGGATGATGATAAATCTTTTGTACCTCCATCTTCTTGTCCCCCTATCTTTTCTCCTTTCTTTCACCATCCCCATCTTCCTATTTACCCACTCCCACCTACCCCGCTTTCTCCCATTTGTCTTTCTTTCTATTTTTTTTTCTTTCCACATTGTAGAGTTTCCCAGTAGCTTAAAGTAGACCTCCAGTCTAAAAAAATAAAGTTTAGTAATTTGCTCCCCTATATCTCTATTTTGATGATCAGTGATGTATGCTGTTTGAGATGGCTTCACCCCATGCAGATGTTGTGGAATAGCTGCACTCCTAGAATTACATGGGGGCCACCATCTTAGATTACACCCCAGAGTGTCATACTTACACATCTTAATCAGTTTGGGGTTTTGCTGTAAGCAGCCCACTCCAACCTGAGAGAGCTATTTACCCCAGAAAAGAGATCAGCATGTCTGTCATGCTACACACACTCACACACTGATTAACTGCTGCTGGAGGGGATAAATGTAACTATGTATCAATGTAAGTCAATGGTCTCTGCTGCTGAATAGCATTGCAACAGTTAAGCCCTCGGAAATAACTTACATGACTGATTGTGTGAAGTGGGCTTTAGGGGAGCAATTTACTAAACATGACTGGAGGTCTGCTTTAAAACTAACAGACCTTAGACATCACTCATAAAACTGACCATTACCTTCCTGCAACATTTGTGTTCCTGGCACCATGCCGTTTTCCTCTCATAGAGACTTATGGGATGCACTTATTACCCCTTTTTTTTCTTATACTAGATAGTTGCATTTGGGTATAGTATTTCTACAGTTTGTTTTTAATCAGTTCAGATTGGTTACTTTAATAGTTGACCCATTACTATGTTATTTCTCTGTTATATACCTCTATATAGTAAAGGTTTTACACTTGGATTACAAATACGTTTAAAGCAAAACTCTTGTCAAAAATTAGTAGAGCAATATAGAGTCGCAAGCCACCATGTGGAGAGACCCATGTTAGGTTTAATATAAGTTAGGCTAAAAAGACCAAAATACCCTCTACTCAAGGGCAAAGAAAAATAGGTTCTTTCATAGAATGGAAGGTATTTACACAGCACCCAACACAAGAAGTAATTGATTAACCCATCAGTCCTGGCCCATCTTGGGCCAATCCAAGGTGCTCGAAAAGCAATGCTAAGGATTAGCTTAAAATATACATGGCCAAACACCTTCCACTTGCAGACACATGTTTCAAGCTTTTAGCTCTCATCAGCACAAGGCCAGATGCATTTGGCTGTATGGGGGTGAGACTTGGTGAGTACCAAAACAGAGTCTCAAGCCATCCTGTGGATAGACCCATGTTAGGCTTAATATAGGGGGGCTGAAGAGACCAAAAGACTCTCCTATGCAAAGTTAAAGGAAAGGAGGTGCCTTCCTAGAACGTATTTACCCCAAAATAATAGATATACCTATCATTCCTTGCAGTGGGCGGGGCCATGTAAATCTCTTTACATATCGGAGCCACGCAAGGCATTCAGAACAATATAAGCAATAATCCAGCCCACTAGTACAGCACATGGATAACTGGTGCCTGATGAAGGCACCTGAACAGTTGAGAGAAGAAATCCAGCACTGGAAGCAATAAAACGTATTTATTTCTGTCTATTTCACATCTCCCCATTTTATTTGTGCTCGAGCAGAAATACTCTGTCACAATAAAATGAAGGCACAAATTCATGGACATAAAAAGGAATAGGCTCTTTCTTATCTATGAGCTGCCTATACGTATAGGCAGCACATGTGCATGGTTTGCTCTGTGGTGCAATTCAAGGGCCAGATACCACACCTCCAGATCCATTGCCGGCAAACTCCACTACTATCACAAGTCCTCTGCCCCTCTTCCTCTGGCATCCACTTTAGCCCTACTAGGTTCAGCTGCCATCTTCTTCCTCCTGGGTCCTGCTGTCTCTGCCGCTGACTTCTTCTTCCCATATCCTGCTGCTGTTGCTGCCTACTTCCTCCCGGATTATGTTGCCACTCCTTACTTCTAGGCAGGAACACTTCTAGGCTCTGACTAGAAGTGCTGTCACTCTGGGTGCCAGAAAGTCGGGGGCACTGAGCTGACTGCTGAGTTTTGGCTTCTGGCCTGGTGTGGCCCCCTACTGCCCTGTACCGGAGTACCCCATGATTACTTTTAAATCCATCTGACACGTCCTGGGAGAGTGTGGGAAAGAAGGGAGGCGTATCATTGAGAAGACTGTGGCTAGGAAGCATGCCGTCATACTTACCCCATCTACTTCATTCTGCTTCCCATCCCCCACAGGTTCAGATTAGTAACATAAGCTGTCATGTGATTGCTATGTCATCTGCCTGAGATATTGATGATGTGGAGTAAAATGTAGGAGCCAGGGTGAACATTAAAGCATGCTTCCAAGCCTGCAGTCTGAACAGGCCAGTGTCTTACCTTCCTCAAATTGCATTGATTTCGGTTTTTTTAGAGATCCACTTGTAGGATTTGAACTGAAGACTCTCTGCATCATAAGCCAGCACATACCAATTGAGCTAAATAGTTTACTTGCTTACCGGCTCGCACTCAGCTCCCTTCGGCGCTGCTTAGCTGTCCAGATGGCTTAGCTGCCAGTGGAGCTGAGTGAAAGCTAGTGCGATGATTGGTTGAACGGGACACTCAACCAATCAGCACGCTCGTTCTCACCCGAGTCTGCGTTGTGGGAGCGACAGGAAGGTGAGTGACCTAGAGGCATACACATAGTGGTGCATCCAAATTTGGGATGCCCCCACTGAGAGGAACAACACCCTGAAAAACGAAAATCGTGTGTGTTGTTCCTCTTTAAGTGTCCAGTTACCTATTTATGTAAACATCTGTAAACTCTATATTGTCTAATACTTAAGGAGCGAATGGTAAATATGAAGTTCCCTTATTACGCAGGCGAAAATTCCGATACAAAAAAATCAAATAAAATAGGTCAGTGTGTCTTACTCACGCCATGGCCCCTGCCAGAGCTGAAGGCAAGCAGCGGCTTTTAGTCATCCGAATGAATAAAATGTTTTTATTAGCAAATCAAGGTTCTATAGGATCTGATCTGCCCACACTCCGCTTGCTGGAATAATGAGTGCAATACGACGGCTTTTCAGTCTGCTTCTCTACTGCGCAGAGATTTTCCGCAGCCCACCTCTATTGTCAGGAGAAATGTCGCTCTCCAGAAGCAGATTTTACATGGGATTTTACATGGCATTAAATGGCTGCCGCAGAGATACTTCACATTTCTCGCTTAATTTCTTGGCACTTGCTGTAATTGTCCTCATTTTTTCGAGAGGCCAATGATTGTAATGTGTTATATAGAGCTATTTTGATGGATGTCTTGATGATGTAGTGACCATGATGTCACAATAATGCAGCCCCTTCGAACTTCACATTCTGTGCTAGTCAGAAAATGTAATTCATGGCTTTAGCTTGTTTTTTTTTCCTGATATTTGGCTAGTGCCAAAGGCCAAACCTTTCTACTATTCCTACCCCAGATTTACCCCCTAATGTTTCTATTCTGGACCACAATCTGTTTTAAGGTCATCCAGCCCTTAACCGGTAAAATTGTAGCTATCCCTTTGTCAGAGCTGATGGCAGATAGGACACACTATGAATTTCACTTTTCCAGCTTTCCATGTAGCACTTGAAGAAAAAAAGCAGTAGATTAGCATTAGGTAGTTTATTGATAATATCCTGCCTCAGGCCTGTGAGCACACATCTGTCCTGGTCAGTTTCTGGACTTCTGAGCCTCCAGGGCCACTGCATTCTCAAACTAGTGAGCTCCTGTGCCCAGCCACTCCCTGGAGGCGGATAGTGAGCTGGTCATGTCAGCTGGCATTCCTGATATTAACCAATCGGCAACCTTAAAAATACTATGAGGGGGACCTCGGCAGTGTAAAAAAATGGTTTCTTTTTAAAACCGGGCCACCACCGAGCTGGCTGCATTGTATGGAGGGGGAGGGACGGTAGGGAGCACAGGGGGGGGGGGGCAGGAAAAGCATTTTGCGCCTCTTTAATGACTATCTGCAGGCCATTATTTTTGGGGCCAGCTGATCTAGCACTAAGCTGACAACAGAAGTTTTTCTTCTTGTGTGGCTCCAGCACATCCCTTATGGGCAATGGTAAGATAAGAGCACTCAGTTTGGCTGATCCTTTCCCCTAATCAGTAAAGGGGTCTGCTTTTTCTTGAGACAACTGATAGCAGGAATAGTAAAGCTCTTATACTGTCAGCTCAGTGCTGGATCAGCTAGCACAGGGTATAAGTCTTTAACACGGACTATTGCACAAATATTATTCACTTACATATGTCCTGGTCCCTGGGTCTGTTGTCTTGATCTTGTACCAACTCTTCCTTCTATTGCCACTGGCCCAAGTGTCCTCCAGGACAAAATCTCAAAGGGCATTGCTATCATGATGACATACATGTTTTGTCATCCACTAGGGGCAGTCATGGTCTAGTTAGGACACCGATCTTGTAACAGGAGTGTTGTAGGTTCTGTTCCTGACAGGGGCATGTCTGAAGTGCTCTTGATAAAGACACCTAACCCCCAGCTCACCGCTCCAGGCACATGTTTGCATTCTCTGCTCCTTAGTGTGATTTCTTTGTGTGTTGCACATTTGCGTGGTTGGATTAAAAGTGAAGCACAAATTCCTTTTGTATGCATAAGCATAGAGTGGTCATATACAAGCACTATCTCTCTCTTATCTAAAAATAAAATATCTCCTGTATCTACTCTTTTTTCACACTTGCATACCCCGATCATGTCCAGCCTAGACTACTACAACAC
The DNA here is from genome assembly GCA_027917425.1 of Gastrophryne carolinensis. Taxonomy (NCBI): domain Eukaryota; kingdom Metazoa; phylum Chordata; class Amphibia; order Anura; family Microhylidae; genus Gastrophryne; species Gastrophryne carolinensis. The sequence goes on from CM051243.1 coordinate 158,613,147, forward strand.
TCAACACTGTAATATATTAGCATACAGACTGGCACTTCTCCAATCTATGCTCAACTTTGCTCTTCCACGTCATCCACCTCTCTTCTCGCTTCTCCAGTGTTGTTCCCTCTGTCAGTCTCTCTACTGGCTTCCAGTGTTCAAGACAATTCAGTTTAAATACCGACCCAAGTGCAGCCTCTGCTTTTCACACCTTCTTTCATTCTTGATTTTGATTGCCACATGACCGAGGTAGCCAATCACAGCCCTGGATTTCTGTGCAGGGGGCACCCACAATCTAACAACACCTATTTTTTTAAAAAATGGGTGTTTTTTTTTATTTCAGTTTTATTTATCTGGACTGTGATGTTGAAGCACCATCTTGTGGTCGGTGACTACTATTACAAGAAAAATAAACAAAGTAAGCAATTTAGCTTACGTCTATTGTGTTACTATTTTAACATATTGCTGTAGAGCTGTTACATACACGCAGAACTCTGCTGCTGGGCATGTCTAAGGTTGAGTGTTCTGTGTGTAGAGGGATCACTTTTCTCGTCTTGTAGATCTTTGTGTACAGACTTGGAGGCTGATTTATTAATAGCGACATGTAGCGACAGTTGAGCGACTGTAGCTGTATTTTCACAGCGCCCGCTAGTAGTCGCTGTGCTTAGCCGTTGTTCGGTTGTTGACAGCGACTCAGTCGGTGTGCAGTAATGTTGAATACAAGGTGACGAGTTCCGCGATGTATGGGTGCGCATGATAGCGACTGGTCAGAGCGACCGGTTCCCACCATATTCATCAAAAAATCAGGCTCAGAAAATTCAAGCGCTGTGAAATGCATGTTTAAACCCCAGAGCGCTGGAGGCGATGTGTTAAAAGTAGTTTTTTAACCCCCAAACCACCATATTTTTGGAAACCCAAAAAAAAAGAATTTAGTAATATGAATACAATAATATCAGACCTGTAATATCAATTCTGCACAAATTTTTTTTTTTCCCCTTAAAAAAAAATGATCTAACATGGCAGAAGTGGTCACAGAATTTTTCACATTAAAAAAAAAAAACATTAATAACAATTAATTGTTAATATTTAAAGTTTGTAATTGAAATGCATTGGAGAGCGCCAGGTAGCGAGAGGTTATACCTGTCGCTGTTCAAGGTCGAACGCTGGCACTGTGGGCTGAGGCTGGAATAATGATGAATGAGTCGCTATATGGCGCTATCTCAGTCGCTAAGCAGGATCGGCTTAATAAATGTGTGATTGTGGTGGGGAGCCGGCGTTCTCGTGGCGGGGCCCGTCATTACCGGCTGCTCACCAGTCGCTACCTGTCGCTATTCCTTCATAAATAAGGGCCTTGGTGTACAGTTGCTAATAGCATCAGATTGTAGGTAGTGAAAACTGCTTCCATAAAACACACGTTTTCTAACACAAAAAAAAAATGCTCCCCTAGCCCATGGTGCATGCATGGCCAAACTGGGGTACCCCAGGGGGAAGGACCAAAACCCAGTATAGTTATATCGTTGTTTTGGTCCACAAGGAATTGTTTAGGCAACTACAAAGCCCATATAACCACATAGCCATATTGTTATCATTTTTCTTAAAATCTTTAAATTTGTAATTAATTCTTTAAGCCAGCCAGTGGGCGTGGCCACTTTCCAGTACAGTAGCAGTCAGAGTGTTGATATCAGCATACTTTGGGGGTCTTGCTAATTATTTGGTAAAGCACCAATGATGGGCCTTGCTTTGTGAATAACAACCTGCATCTAGGTGAGCTTTTTAATGTAACAAACAAGAAAGTGCAATAAAAAATGTTTGTTGAAGATTTTCCCAAAAATTAAATGTACCTGAATCATTTTTACAGATGAAAAACATAGAATGGGCATTTTTTTAGGATTTTAGAAACAGAGCTCTATGGGGTATTCAGAAAAAAAAAATTCTGCATTGCACATATGAAGCTGTTTCCAAACTTTAAAAAAATATTCGTACCTCTTTGGAAAAATGTCCCTCACCTTTAAAACTGTCCCATCACTGGTACAGGTGACATTTTGGGAATAAAGACATTTTATTGCACTTTCTTGTGCAGCTCGCCGAGATGTAGGTTGCAATTCACACCACAAAGCACATAGCTGGCGCACCATGCTGCAATACAAAGACGCTATGGGGGGGCAGAGATATAAACTACCAGTCGAGTCCTATGATTGGTGGTCTACTGCTAGGGGATCAGGGGAAGTGCCAGAAATCATTGCCATGTTTATGCTTCTAGGTGCTGCTGTGAGGTTACAGTAAGGGTGAGGGTCACTGCAAGGTAGGGGAATTTCTTATTCCCCTTCTCCTGAATCCAGCTCCTCCCCCTTCCCCATCTAGACCACCAATTCAGTTCTGAGTCTCATGTCTAGTTGATGCCCCTTCTCTTAGTGAAAGGCCAAAATAGAGCTCTTCACACTTTCACTCATGCAATGCACGCAGTGTGCTTGTATGACTCAGTCCTGCCACTCCCAACACAGAGGATAAAAGGAACATTAATAAGAAAAAAAATATTTAAAATTACTCTGGCATATAAATGGGTGTGATAGCGGGCCGAGGTCTGACATGTCACCCCTATTGTATTAAATGTAGGGGATGTGGTCACCTCCCTGTGACTGATGGCGTGGGGTGTGGCCTGGCAAAGAAGTGCAGATGAATGGATCAGCTGCGCACGGTGAAAGGTAAGTACCCATTTGATTTTTTTTCTGCCTGCTGAATAACTTTAAGCATTCATAGAAATTCTCACTCTGCTTCAGACCTATCCGTGAAGTTAACCATGCACTTTGGGCTGCCCTTGGCATGGCATCCTGAGAGTAGTTGGGGGTTAGGTGTCTTGCTCAAGAGCACCTCAGTCATAAACAGGGGCTTAGCCCTCTGGTCACAAGTTCGGTTTCCTAACCACTAGGACATGTCTGCTTCACATATATTGATTATAAACCCCTTACACACAAGAGTTATACTGGTGTATCACATTTACTGCCTTCTTATTAGCACTCACTGATTGCCATACATTGTAGCCCTTTAGTATCCTGGCCACAATGTTACACCAAATTGCTGCCTATCTGTGCTGCCGTCCCTTTCCTTCGCCTTCTCGGCGAGTCCCGGTTTCTCTGTCGGATCGTCCTGCTGTTCTTTCATTAGAGCGCTGTTTCCAGAGCACGGAGCTGTCGCTTGTTATAAATGTACGCTGGCTGTTTCCCAGAGGGGGCAGCGCTGCCAGGCCGCGCTCTCTCGCTATTCATTGCACACGCTGTGGATTAGATTGGTGCTCTGTTTAACTTTCAGGTGACAAGAAGCTCCGTCAACCAGCTGCACGTCCTAAATATGCGCAGATTTATTGATGGGCGCGAGGCCAGGCTTAGAGCTACATTCAATGCTAACGTTTAAAGGAGAGAGCCCTTTCAAAATCCACCTTTGCCTCCATGTAATAAGGAACCTGTGCTTTTTAGCTGCAGCAAAAAGAACCAAGAGCACTACCTGTTTGAGTGTTTTCACACAAATTGTCACTATTCCCTGTGCTGTTTTTTTGCTAAGCAGGGCATTGTATTTCTGGTATGGGTAATGAGCTCCATGGTGGCATCGAAGCCAAATCTGAATCTTAGTCTTTCCTTGCTCATTCAGTTGCAGGCTGGGCACAGGAAACATAACATCATCTGCCGTACCCATGCTGTGCTGTACAAGGGTGCATATTGCATTTATTTTATTATAAATGCTCATTAATATAAAGTGGACCAAAACTCAGGATTTTTTGCTATCTCGAGTTATGGTCTGTTGGGGGTGCCCCACTGTGTGAAACCCCACATTTTGTCCGATAAACTCACCTCTCCTCGGTCTAAAGGCGCATGGAGCGTCTCCAATCGCGCATATTAATGTGCAGCTGAAGAAGCTGAATGGAATCCCAGCTGCACACATTGGTATCCTTCGGCTGTGCTCAGCCACGCACAGCCATTCAGTTGTGGTGGGCGTGCGCATGCACAGCTGAAAGAGGATGTGAGTGATGCTGCTGTTGTGCATGTGCCGTGGGTCTGATGGAAAGGTAAGAATTGCAGACGAGTTTCACACAGCAGGGCGCCCCACTTCCCTCATAGGACGGGTTTTGGCTTGCTTTAACTTATGTATGAGTAGGTGAATCTTAAGATTTTTATGCCTACTAATAAAGAAAGCTGGAAATAAAAATAGAACTCCAGAGCACAGTTAAAATAGTACAGACAAGCAAACTAATATAGTATAGCAAGGTAACCAATTTTACCTTACCTGCTTAAAGAGTATCCCCAAACTTGGCCCAAACTATGGCAGCCCAGGTGCGCTACTTCCCTGGTGCTTTCCATCAAGTACTCCCCTGCTGCTACCGCCAGAGAAGCGTCAGATTTCGCTATGATTTTAAAGGATTGGGGGAAGGTGAGTACTTTTTTTTTAACCTAATTATCTAAATCGAGCTTTGCTAGGAGGAAGGACTGGGTGTTAGGGTGACTGAGGTTTTGTAACAAAAAAGCCTGAAGTCTGCTTTACGGAAAGAGTCACGCAAAAGAACCATCCGTAACACTGGCCTCCAAACAGCCTATTAGGAGTATTCGTTCGGTCTATGTTCTCTCCCATCCAGAGACCAGATACTCAGGCTAAAAGAGTACTACAATAGCAATCCCTCATTAGAGAAGATAGGATATGTAGATATGCTAGGATAATGTGTAATTTTATAGTTCAATAGGTAAATGTCTTAACTATGATTCTAAATATTTAAGGTCAGCTTTATTTGTTGATGTATGTGTCCATTAACACATATCAGAGAACATATTCTAAGTTTATAGTGATGGTAATCACTATAATCATGGTTATTGGAGCTTCTAGTTCCAGATAACAGATGTGACCACCATTACTTCACCTACAACTGGGATAAAAGCTCAATTTCTCGTAATATACTTTCAACACAATCATGATATGACCTGAAAGGCTTTATTTACATAATGATCACCTATTGAGGCCCCACAGACAAATATAAACCAGATAATTATCTTGTGGCTGGTCATCTCGCATCACAATCCAGCTAGCCAGGGGAAAAGGTAAGAATGGGTGCATCTGTACTCCTACCATGATTTGTTATCCTGTCTGCATGTCCTGCCAGCCCCTAATTATTCATCTTCCTTAGCCTTTTACTTTCTAAACAATATGCATTAACATAGAGATGGGAAACACACGTCTTTTCACTACATTTTGGTCCTTAACTTTTAACTTTAGGGATTTGTTTTGTCAGGCAAGGTAATATAGGAAAATGTAAGGCCATGTTGACATGCCATTGCTCTGGATAAATGTTTTTTACAATGCCACCATCTATAAAGTTTCACCGTATTTCCAAAGCAGGACAGCGGTCACAGTGCTATTAGGCTTGTGTACAGTTTCTTGGCCATAGAAAATCAGATTCATAAAGCTCTTGGTTATTGTTCGTTTATTAATACTGCTTGTAAAGGCAGCTTACAGGTCTCACCCAAGTCCTCTTCTGGTAACTAAGCAGTTTATACTTTGTTGATCTTAGTTTTGCTTCTTATTAGTGGAATGACCAAAATCTGCAACTAAGAACAGCTGCTATTTCTGAACAATATTCTCGAGTCCACAGAGGCTTATTTTAATTAAAATTGGCTGTAATATAGGAGATAGCATTCACCCCATCGCAAGACTTAGTGCTGTGCTTCAATGTGAGAAGCTTTGTGGCCAAGCTAAAGTCTAACTTCATAAATGTCCAATAAGTAATTTCCAGTAGTAAAATGGTAACATCTGGCTTTTTCAAGATAAAAGTCATCAGGCTACTTAGATAGAACAAAAAGCATACTTATTGGGATACAATTTCTGAACAAATCCATTTAATTCCTGTACAGGCAATAACCTAAAAAGTCTATATACACCTTTTGTTTCCCTCAGCTACTTTGTGCAGTGCCAGCAACTTACTGATGGCGGGCAGGCAGGGGGCTGTGTGGAACCCCCCCCATGTTGCCCATAAAAACTCACCCTTCCTTGGTCTTACAGTGTAGGCGCGCAGCCAATCCACACACTCAGAAGCGATTGTCATTTTCGACTAAGAAAGGGCTGAATGGGGCCAAATGGAGCCAAACAGAGCCAAATGTTACCCTGTAGCAGGGGCATACCCACCCGGCCAACCATGAATGCCTGGGGCAGGTGTGCTCTTCTTTAAAGGTATAGTTATTTGAGGGAGGAGGGTACACTAATCCTCGAAAAAACAGGAAATGGCACCATCCTCTAAAAATCTATTTGATTTATTTTCACATATTATGATACTGTACCGAAATAACAATACACATCGATCATACAAGACACCTAAAAACATACAGTACGGGTTCATGTAGGTGGTGGGCCATAAAATTTACAGATATTAGTTAATTCAAAATTGCTATAATGAACCTTATATAGATCACAAAAATATATTACCAAAATATAACTGGAGAAAGAAAATATTCCTTTATAATCAATCCACAAAGCTCCGGACAGTTGGACCGTTATGCATATGTCTCTCAATAGGTTGAGATTGCAGACTGTATGAGCATCATTAATCAAATATTTGTGCGGATTGGCAGTGCAGCTCTCTAAAGTTATAGCATTGTGTGCTCGCAGCCAGTGCATGCGCTGTTGGATTGGGGATCAGGTAGGTTTCACTGCAAACTCAGGGGGGGGTTTCATACCAAGGGAGTGGGTTTTGGTCCACATTAAATCAAAGCATAAGCTGGTGCTAAACAGAGGCTTATAAATGAGAACTTCTCTTTGGAAGCCTCCAGGTAATAGTGTTGCTATAGTAAGGGGGCCTCCCCAATCTCAGCTCAGGGGACCCTGGGAACAAGTTTTGGAGGCTTTTCCTATAACCCAAACCTGGTGAGTTGTGGGGGCACCGAGCAGATGTTTCTTTGCAGCTATTATGATGCGGCCATGCAAATAACTGTTCCTTTCAGCCAAGGACAGATACCTTTTATGGCAATATACTTCATTCCATGTAAGTTTATGTTTAACTCCAGTGACCTAAAAAGCAGTGGACGAATCCCGCTCAGACAGGCAAATAGTTCTAATGCTACCCAACAATAGAAAGAGATAAAACATTGCTTTGGCTGCTTGTTTAAACTGTTATTTTCCTAGATGTTTCACTGCTTCACTTTGATGATCAAGGCAGGTCTAGCCGGGCAGATTTTTGGCACATTGAATTTCCGCACCAGCCAAGCAGGAGGTCTATGCACTTAAATCTCTGCTCCTTTAAGTCATTACAGGCACAATAAAATCAGCAAACCCGTTCGTTTGGCGGTCATTCAGGTCTTTTTAGACTTGTCGTTTAGATTCCCAAATCCCAGCTCGATTAGAGTTCATTTGGTGTTTGCTGGTAAATAAGATCTAATGATGCTTCTGATGAGCTAGCCAAGCCATTCTGCATTGTAGAGTAAGGTACCTGGCCTGATGGCGTGGGGCGTTTTCCAGTCAGTGACTCGGAAATCCGCCGCTCAAGCACTGGAACAGCTGCCGGGGAGATAATGAAATGAAAATTACCAACGCTTGTCTAAACTTGTTGGATGCAGATAGAAACTAGAGGGAGATTTAAATAGATTACCAGAGAAACAAAGAGGATAAATTGGGCAAATAAATGATGGATGATTAAAAATGTTTCGTGATACATAGCGATGAAGCCGGCTTTGTAGGTGATCCCTGTCTTATTACCGGTAATACACTTCCAGGAAGGTTTATTAGCATGCTTGTTTGGAGTAGTAACCTGGGTTACATAAAGAGATATAGGAATAGGCAAATTGTGTAATAGTAAGTATATCCGTTTGCTCAAATCCATAGGATGCCTTAATCAGGCCAAATAATCCAGCATCATCAATGTCTGTATAAGGACATGAACATATACATGGGTGTTTCTAGGGGCGGGTGGGCAGGGCCATGGTCCTGGGTGCCAGAGCCATTGTGTTTGCAGGGGCACCTTTATCCCAGTCATCCTGTTTTCCACAGAAGGTCAAGGCCACTGGTATTGGTGCTACCTATCTCTAAGTCCCTCATCCAGCCATACTGGGTTCATTTATGGTCATAATGGGGGCACTGCATATTGCTAAGGAGGATGCTCAGCATGGCTAATACCAGCATCATAGGATGAACGTGAAGGTGTCAGATTTTTTTCCTTCTCATGATATTTATTTTAGAAACTACCCTGGGCACATATCCCATCTTTCTGAGACTGCAAAGGGGGGCACCTTGACCCACTCATTACACATTCACATTCAATAAAGATGGATAAAGCTATTAACAATCCCCCTATAGTTCAATTACCCCTGGGGTAGCTGATCTACGCTAATCTGGCAGTAGAAGACATCCCACTTCCCTAATTGGCTCTCTTTAAGCCCATGGTCCCTTGTAGCTGGTGGCTCCTTCATACTGAAAATGCTGGGATAAGAACACTCAGTGTAGCTGTACAAGGTGCACAAATCTGCTTTCAGTCATAGAGGTAACCCCCTCCCTTCATGTCAGAATGCAAACAAATCTCTGTAAAATTATTGTTATTATTAGGTAAGAACACTCGTAGGCACTCGTAGCTGGAGCTATGCAGTGGGAGAGTTTCCAAAAACAGCGTTGTATGTGGCAAACAATAGCTGTTGCAGTCCCCAACCTCTATACAACAAAAGAGACATAATTTCACATCTCTTTTGAAATGTTTTCCAGTTTGTGCTCGAGAAATAGAGGTCAACATTTGGAGAAAGAAGGAAAACAATAGTTTTTTAGTGCGTATCCAACATGCAGTCCGGGATGCAACATCTGTCCTCTGCCATGCAATTCTTATTTCTTGAAAGGCAGTTTAGAGTGGACCAAAAGTCTTATTTGGCTTTTGGTTTGGTGACTATGATTTCCACGGTCAGAATCGTAGCCAACCCCCCCCCTACCTGAGTCCCCGCACTTACCAAGCTACGATCCTCTGCTTTGTTCAAATGCGGCACATGCATCACCTGCCTCCCTGCTGTGTACACCATCACCCTGTGTACTATAGAGCATGTGAACAGCAGGGGAGGAGGCTGTGTGCACTTCCTCTGCCGCATATCAATACATCTCTGTATGTATTACCAGCTTGGTAAGTGCAGCTAGAGGTTTCAGCAGTGATTCTGACCAGGTTGCTTCCCATGGAATGATAGTGATCAGACCAAGCGTCAAATTGGACTTGCTGGCTGGACTCCAGGTCCCTATCAAGTGTCTTACTGACAACCCCTTAAAGGGCCTATGACATATGAAAAGGCTAAATTTCCTGAAGTCCCTTTTACTCACAATCCAAGATTCAGACATCAAAATGTCTATCCCAGCATCTTGGTGTACGGCCTATCTCAACAGCCATAGACTAGATGCTTAGGTTTGCTTTCCACCATACAGGTGCATTTTCCCCTGTTAATAATTGACTGGCAGGCATGCAGCACAGATCTGTCATTTTTATTGTCTCATCTACTGAGTGCATTAACCGTAAGTCAAACAGCATCCCTTTCGCCTCGGTATGCACAATACAGCAGAGTTTATTTGCACAGATTGATGTGGTCTTCACCAAGCTTAATGGAGCAGATCATATGTACGCTATACAAACAAGTACCTGAACTGATCCTAGCAGCCTTGTGCAAAAGACGCCACCACTGACAATAGTTCTCAGTACATTTTCAAGTATTTAAAGCCTGCTGGGTTTGGATGGGGTGGGACCACTGCTTGTTTCTGGATGCCCCCTTCCTGCATAGCCCCTACAACCCATAGAATCCAGGCCCTCAAAACTGACTAAACTCACAGCAATCAGCATCTGGTGGTCATGTAGATGTGGAAAGCAGAACTGAGGGGGCAAGAGAGATTATTGCTTTAATAGCTATTCTACGGTTCTCGCTTTACAGCCTTCTCCTGCACCTTGGCAGTTAGTGGGGCTAGGTGGCATTAAAGCGGACATCTAGTCAAAGAAAGTTTAGTAAATTGTTTCCCTTCTTATGATCAGTGGCACAAGCAGTTTGAGAGGGCTTAACCCTATACAGATGCAGTGGAATGGCATAAAGATTATTCACTCTAGAATGACATGGGCTTGTCCATCTTACCACACACCTGATAGTCCTGCTTACACATGAGAATTACAGAGTGCTGTGCCAGAAACAATTCACACCAAATTGTGAGACATATATGCCTCAGAAACAAGGAGAAGCTTGCTTGTCTTTTTTCACATGCGAACACTGAATAAATAGCTAATGTAATGTAATGTAGCGAAAGACATCAGTATGAGGGGAGCTGTTACAATGTATCTCTATGGTGGCTTCGCCTGCAAAAGTACTTGGTCAGCGGATACAATGTATTTTATTCATAGCCGAGTCATTGCAGCTGAAGGCTCTCACCCTGGCGGAGTGGCATTTGGCCACGCAACGCGTCGGTGGCGGGCTGCTGTGAGGAGACCCCGGGCTCTTTCTTTTGGTGATGTAATCTCATGCATTATTCATAGCAATTGAATGTATAATGGCGGTGATGTTTTGACCATTACTTTGCACACTTTTTCTTCTTAAATGTCTGTGGGACATATAACCACTATGGTATATGACACTTTTGCACCTTAAAGAATCAAATGAGACACTTAGGCACTTTGGAAGATATACTTATAGCACTTTTGCACATTGCACTTTGCTAACACGCCATTCACATTCAGATTAGACTATCAGTAGTTTTTCTATATTAACATGTAATATTGGGATTATATTAGAGCCATTAAGAGGGAGTTTAAATTGTCTGTATGTTTTTTAATGAGTCTTCTGTATGTTGTTTGTAATTTTTAAGGTTGATTTATTAAATATATACATTTTTATGAAGTTTCTAGTTCTGGTGTCTAGGGCTCCCATTCTTGTCTTTGTGCATAGAGCTATGAGGCAATTTTGACTGAGAGACTCAAAATCTGCTTCTTCATGTGTGTGGCAAGATGGCCGCCACTGTTTAAGACTACAGAATCTGCCTGCTATTCCAAACATCTGCTTGGTGTTATTCTCTCTCAATAAGCTTATGTCACTGATTGCCAGAGGGTAGCAATTTCCTAAGCTTTGATTTTTGACTTGTGGTCCGCTTTCAAGGGAACCCAAAACCAGAAACATACAACCCCTCCCAAGACCCGTCTGCAGCTTACTTAACCTTGAAGCTGTATATTTCCCTTACAGTACATGGTACCAGCCTGCCGGAGGCCAGTGATCCTCCAATAGGGGGTCAAAAAGTTGGATGCGTTGTATAGGCAGTGTGAGAGCAGCAACCTCTGGACCCTTTTTTGCCATTGAGTGACTTCTAGGTCTTCTGGATCCTAACTGATATCTAGCAGTCTCTGGGTCTTTTGCTGCTGCCAAATAGCCTCACGGGTCCTCCGGCAGTAATGGTGACAGGCCAGAGTCTACCAGGTATTGTGAGTAGGGCAACCATCAGGGCAGGAGAGCCAAGACACTAGTATGGGGCCCAAGGGTCCAGCTGACCTGAGACCTGCAACATTATAGCAGCTGGCGATGATATATTAGGGTGTCTGCCCCCTCCTCCCAGGCTGGTTTGTTTGGGGGCCCCTAGTCTGATTTTTAGTTTCCTTTATGGCCTGAATAATAAAGCAAGCCTAGCTGCCTTCAGAGCAGGGGCACAGTTCAAACTAAGGCCGGAACCATCACATATAGGTTATAGAGGGGGCTAGTCTCTATACACACCTATATTGTCTGAACCCCCATAACATATAATGTGGTGGCTGGATTTTAAGGTTAGCCTGGTTGCATTGGGGCCTAGAGGCTCAGTTAAAAATATGGGCCAAGACATTTCTGCTGTATGGGGTCTGAAAATTCCAAATGGTGGCCCTGATTGTGAAGACCTAAAGCAATGCAGGTAAGGTGTGGTGCTGTGTTTTGCTACTTTGTTTCCAACGCAATGTGGTGGTAGCACATAGTATGAAAGTGGCTGTAGAGAGGGTTACCTTGCACTTCATATAGGCTGCTCACAAAAATTGTAATCTATTTTCTGTCAGTAATATAAATGTAGGGCCATTTTTTTAGGGCTGGATTTGCAAGTGTTGCACCTTATAATGTCTACGAAAATCCAATAGATATAGATGTACTGTGCCTTGCCTTATACCTGCCTATTCTGCCTACCTACCTTTTCGTGCTAGTTCATTTTCCTTTGTCTGATCCCTCCTGGCGTGCGCCTAATTTCTCATGGCTCTGGTTCTGTGCTTTTCCATCATTTCACCTATCACAGGCAGGGCTGTATTTCCCATTAGGCAACCCTAGGCATGTGCATAGGGAGGCAAACTGGAAGGGGGGGGTGCAGCCCTTACTACCCTAGTAAAGAAAAGAAATTAAAACTCCCATAGTCGAAACATTAATGCCTCCTAACAAACAACCGCTGGCAATGTGCAAGGGGTTGAACACAGGCCAGGGCATCTCCCCTCCACTGCTGTGGTCATGTGACTCTGTATATCTGAATGCCAGAAAGATGAAACATGCTTGCCTGGTCCTTTGTATTTCCCGCCCCCCTTATGCCTTCTCCCTCCTCCATACAAATACTCTGCATCTATCCCATTGCACCCTCTCCCGCTCCACAATTTTTTTTTTTTATATGGACAGTGACCTAACTTTAAAAAAGGGGGCGCAAGTACTTAAAGGAGCACTATCGCGAAATTGTGTAATGTTAAAAATACATATAAACACATTGGTTAATGAGAGGACAAGTCACTTATATACCCCAACTGAATAAAACTCGCACCAAACTTGTGGTTTATTCTCACATGGTAGAAACAAAATCCAGGGATGACAGGTTTAGTATATGAGGGGTGACAGAGCCTGTCACCCCGGATGTCCTTTTCCTTCCATTAAAATAAAAGAAACAAGCTTGGCTGGATATTTCTTGATGTCGTGTGTATAAATGACCTTCCTCCGACCATCCTGTATATTTATATGGATTTTTATCATTGCTCTATTATTCGCGATAGTGCTCCTTTAAAGGGCCACTCCAGCCCCCTTCCCAAAAAATGACATACCCCCACCCTGCCCCCTTCCCCCCTGAATCCAGCCAGCGGTGCTGCAGCTGAGGCACCGAAAACCTGCCACCATCTTCCTGAAGCCCTGAGGGCCGACGCTCTGCATCATGGGCGGACGGGAGCACGCGCTAAGCGGAGAGCACCAGTTCTCAGCGACCTGCAGGAAAATGGCGGTGGGCTCAGCTGCATCACTGCTGTCTGGATTCGGGTGAAGGTGAGTGTCCTTTTTTCCTTTTATTAGACGTTCAGTATCGCTAATAGGAGGGGGAAGGGAGGGGGTATGTCATTTTTGGGGAAAGGGGGCTGGAGTGGCCCTCTAAAGTGCCCTAGGCACCATAGACGTCAAATACTGCCCTGCTCACAGGTAAGCTGTGCTCTGTGCGTATATTTTCCCCAGAAGGTGATCCCACTCACTGGAGGTCCTCTAAACGGTATTATTTATTTAAATCACTACTACGCGCTTATCATCCGTTTACATCCTAATACAGGACAGATGCATTTGTTTATGCAATATTTAAATAAATGATACTGTCAGCTGTGACTAATGTGTTTTAAATTTGTCAACTATTTACCAGCTTGTTTAGCCTCAGTCATCTATCACCGTATAACGAGGCACAGTCATCATTATGAATGAATCAAAGTATTGATTCGATTCACTTGCAATGGCGAGGAAGCCCCATTGATCATACTCGTCAAGAAATTAGTCGATTTATGAACTGTGCTGTACATCTTAGAACTGGAGATGCTGACTTGACTGTTCGTTTTTACATCAAGCAATTTGTAGATCCAGTGACACTGGTAGAAAAGAATTGATGATTAGATGGCAGGTCAGTTGTGGGTCAAGATGAGTTCAATTATGGGGCAAGCTGATATTTAGTCCTATTCATAGATTGCCAACACATGCTATTCGGTTTTAGGGGCAGTCAAGGTTTACACAATAAGTTCTGGCCCTGAATCATCTTTGGTACCCGCACTTTGGGCTATTTGTTTTCAAAATGATCACTTGAATTTCCAACAGGGTTGCCACTGAGTATTGTGGGGCCCCATATAACCTAACTGTCATGGCTCCTGCCACCGGAAGGCAGCCATATGTGCCAGCTGGTCCCTGTACCCTTGCAAGCATCCACATTTGGTCCCTTATGCACTTGCCCACATATATATGTGCCTCCCATTAACTTACTTGTATTTGTAGTCACATTTGGCCTTCTCCCCAAGGAACATATTATATGTGTCACCCACGCATACCATCTCTTTATAACATTTAAACGCAAACTTGTTGCATGAGTGAGCAACCTTTGTTTTGAGTGGAAACAGGTTAGAACCTCCATAAGGATTTGAATTTAATGGCTGACAGATACATAGGTTTAAAACACAGTAGTAAAAACTCCGCAAATCTAGCTTGCTCGTCCCCCTGCCCCTTAAGTTTAAATTTGTGAAATATTAAACCTATCTGTCCGGTTGCATCATACTCCGGCATCCCTCAGTCCCTGGCCGTCTCCACCAAGCAGCGCTCTTTAATCAACATTAGGTCTCCATGTTCCCACCAATATTCCTGTTGTGACCGCTATGAATAAGCCATGGCTGGCATTAAAGAGACTCTGTATTGGCTGTCTAAAGCCGTGCACATGCTGCTGGTTTCTGTCTTAGATGGAGCTCATCCTTTATTGGATATAAATTAAGAAAAGCACTTGAAAACATCCCTCACACATTAGTTTGAGTGAAACTCTGCCCTTTCGATACTGCTTTCACAGAAGTCTCTGGCCTTCAGCGGCTCTCCATAGGAACTGTTCAATATGCTTTTTAATAGAAATGGCTGCAATTCTTCTTTCCTCACATCAAGCCCAAATTATATGGTATTAAAAGTCATTTATATTCTTGGTGTTGCTCTTTTCTTTCCCTGTCAGTACAGAGAAGGCAAAGCACATCCTGTCCTTGTGACTGCTCCCAAATCTGACTAAATAATAATTTTGATAAATCAGCTCTGCCTTGAGAGAGTGAAGAAAGGACATTATCTAATAATATAATTCTATGGAGATAGTCAGGACTCTAGGGCCAGTGGTCTCCCTTTTTTGGGGCTCAATCTGTGAAATTCTTAGGATTGCTGTGAAACTCACCTTTGCAGTTAGGCTACAGCGCAGGTGGCCAGCTGATACACGCTACTGAATGGCCAGCAGGGGGGCACACAGTAGGAGTGAGGCACCTGCGACTCCCCCTCCATTTAGTTTTCTATGCTGCTCATCAATATGCATGGCAAATAAAGCTGATTGTAGGGGAGCCCCCACATGCACCATGGGATTGTACTCAGGGGCATCCCAGATTTTCTTCTGGAAGAAGAACAAAACCTGGGAAAAAGTAAAAATCCTTGGTTTTGCTCCTCTATAAAGTAGATATCATATTACCCCAAACTGTGATCTGTCCAAAGACATACAAGTCACAAGCCCTGACCCATCATGGGTTTCGTTGTGTGCCTGTCATTTCTTGGCAAGCATAGCTGTGACAGGTGTTTAGGGAATGACATGGGGTCAGGGCTTGTAATTTGTATGTCTGATGATATAGCACTGTACCTGAACGCTTTGTGAGCAGACACATGCTGTATATCTTGTAGTGTATTTGTTAGGCTATAGTAAAATACATATTTATCATATAAGCAGGGCTGTATTTACTATTAGGCAACCCTAGGCACGTGCCTAGGGTGGCAACCTGGAAGGGGGGAGGGCGCTGCCCTTACTACTGTAGTAAGTGAAAAGAAATTGGAACTCCCATAGCTAGAACATTAATGCCGCCTAACAAGCACCTCCCAGCCACAGAAGGTGGGAAAGAGGGACAATTTGTAAATAAGGCCAAGCCCCCTCTGAGGGATGGACAGGAGATACATTGTAACAGTTGCAACACTATAAAATCTTGAATAGGCAAATGAATCATTTATTGCTGCAGATCTGCATGTTACACTCCAAATAAGAACAACAAGGGACAGAGGGACATGGACACAAAAGCGGGACAGTCCCTCCAAATCAGGGACATTTGGGAGGTATGTCATCACACCCTTTCCCCCAACCCCCACTTTTTTTTATATGGAACATGACCTAACTTAAAGTGCCTAGGGCACCATGAATACCAAATACGGCCCTGCCTATAAGAGCATTTCAGTTTCGCACATGTTTAACCCTTTAACCGCCAGCCTACCTTGAGATTTTGTCACCCTTTGTTCCCAGACCATTTTGCACTATTTTGCGCTCCCCATGTTCAACTGTGATTTTTGAAGAGATTTCCAGGGATTTCCTAGGAAAGTGATATATTGTTTTTTTCAACAAAGTCTGGGCTTTAACATGAAATGTCTTGTTTGTAATTTTTTAGGTGTAGTCTCAATATTTTTGGATGAAATATGTGCAAAAAAAACAAACTATTTTTTACAATTTGTAGTGCTTTTTGTAAGTTTGTCAATAAAATCTTATTGCGTGTGAAACCCCAATTTCTCTCGGTTACAACGGTACCACATATGTATTGGTAGACACCCTTTCCTGCCCAGGAGACTCCCCCAAACTAAAACAGCGCTTTAGGAGATTTTCATATAAAATACAACTATGCTATGCAATATGCGCACCTTGCAGCATTTCAAGAAAAACACCCCTTTACATACCCCCCGATAAACTATATATTCTCTGGAAGTACACACCTCAAGCTTTCTAGGCGTACCAGGCTTGTTGACATGGGTGCAGTTTTCTGGAAGTAATCCCTCAATGTATTCTTTGGTTGCACAGTGTTTCCCTAAAAAAAGAATAAAAAAGCAGAATCAAAACCACATTTTCCTAAAAAAACTATATACAAACAAGAAAAAAACTAAAAATCTGAAAAAGCAACATCTCCCGAACAGAACAATACCCAGCATGCATAGCTACTGTCAAGGGAAAAGTTGCCAAACACACCAAAGTAAAGCATGTGCGTAACGGTAATTTTGCTTCAAAATTTCAGCTCTGCAGACAAAGTGTACGCCTTGTGCTTTTTCTACCAAAACAAGTCTTTTGGAATATCCCCAATAAATCATATATCCCCTGAAAATACACGTTAAGCTTTCTAAGCCTACCCAGCTTGTTGTAGTGGGCTCATCTTTCTGTAAGTAATCCCTTGAAGAATTCTTAGGTTGCACAGGGTTTCAGTAAAAAATGTATAAAAAAGCAGAATAAAAAACACCTTTTCCTAAAATGTCAATATGCAAATAAGAAAAAACAAGCTAAATCTGAAAGCGCAAGGTCCTCCGAGCAGAACAATACCCAGCATGCATAGGTACTATTAACCCTTTTAATTGCCAGCCTACTTTTTTGTCACCTCTGTTGACAGGTCATTTTTCCCCATATTGCGCCATGTTTAACCGTGATTTTTGCCGGAATTTCCAGGAAAATATATATATATATTTTTTTGCAGCAGAGTTTAGGCTTTAACATGAATTGTCTTGTTTGTAATTTTTCTACTGTTTTTTAAATATTTTTGCGTAAAAAAAACAAAAAAATAAATAAAATAAATATTTTTTAGACAATTGTCTCCTTTAGTTTAAATAAAACATTTGTTTTATTAATGAAAACCATATTGCATGTGATAGCCCCATTTCTCCCGATTACAACGGTACCACATATGTATCGATAGCCCCCCCTTCTTGCCCAGGAGACCCTCCAAACTGAAAAGAGCACTTTATAACATTTACAAATAAAATACTACTATCCACACTATAAACATAAGGGGTTGATTTAAAAAGAAAATGACATAGGGTCCCCCCTCCCCAAAATAACCAGCCTGGGACCAGCTATGGGGGCTTGTAGAACAGGGTGCAGGGGCCAGCTCTGGTGGCCCCCCCCCACCCTGCAGCCTACAAGCCCACATACCCTCTGTTGGCCCGGGCTCTTCTGCCCCCCCTCTTCTGCTTTGGGGAGGCAGGTAATTGGGGTGCCGGGGGCTAGCGGGTGACTTGCCAGCTCCCAGCCTTGTGAACTGGTATAGGGGTCTCATGGACCCCTTACCAGTTCAGAAGGGGTTAAATGTAAAAAAAACAGACACATGGAGAAAAAAATATATATATATTTTTTTTTTTTTTTTTTAATACTTACCTCCCATCCATCCCTGGGCACTGTGTCCCACGTTGACCAATCTGGCTTCTGCTCTCCTGCTGCTGCTGGAAGCCTTTTATAGCTGCTGGGCAACAGAGCATAAGGGGTTAATTAAAAAATGACATAGGGTCCCCCCTAACCCTTAAAATTCCCCCCAAAAATGACATAGGGTTCCCCCCTACCCATCATAACCAGCCCTGGACCTGCTATGTGGGTTTGTAGTATCAGAGGGGAGGGGCCAGCTTTTGTGGCCCCCCACCCTGCAGCTTACAAGCCCACATACCCTGTGTGGGCCCGGGCTCTTCTGCCCCCCCCCCTGGGCTTTGGGGAGGCAGGTAATTGGGGTGCCTGGGGTTAATGGCAAGTCACCCGCCAGCGCAGGTGACTTGCCAGCCCCCAGCCTTGTGAACAGGTAAAGGGGTCTCATGGACCCCTTACCAGTTCACAAAGGGTTAACAATAAAATAAAACACAAACACATAGAAAATGATTTTATTTAAAAAAATAATCTTTTTTTTTTACTCACCTACGATCGTCCGCTCCTGTGTCCCTCGCTGATCTGATGACAGATGCCGGTGATCGGCAGGCAGAGGAGGAGGGGAGGCAGGAGATCAGAGGATCTCCTGCCCCATCCTTCTCTCGCCACCAATCACCGGCATCTGACAGCTGAGAGGCCTGGAGCTGTCATGACACCCGTCAAGTGACGTCATTAGCCCCACACCTTGGGGGCTTCACGGCAAGATGGCGGCGCCCATCGGGAGAAGAGGGGGAGAGAGCCTGGCAGGCTCTCCTGAAGATAGAAGAGCCCTGGGGGGGGGGGGGATCGGAGGCCCAGTGAAGAGGAGGGCCAGTGAGAGCGAGCAAACATGGAGGTGAGTAAATGTCATTTTTTTATTTTTTTTATTTTTACAGGAAAAGCCGGCGGCTGAAATGCCTATTCCGGGCATTCTCCTGCAGGCGGGGGAGCCCCTCAGGCTGAAGAGGAGACCCGGACGGATCGAATGAGTGGTCAGGTAAGTGCTTTTGTTTTATTTTTTATGCGCTAGCAGGGGGCAAAGTCAGGCACGTAAAATTTACGTGGCTGGCGTTTAATGGTTGGAGAGGCAGCCACGTAAATTTTACGTGCCTGGCAATAGAAGGGTTAATGAGTTTTCCTTTAAGCTGGACCACTCCCTGCACTTTATTTTTCTAGGATTTGTTTGCAGAAAATGTCTATCTTACCTACCTTCCCGACAATCAATAGTTTAGCTGACATTAGGGGAGAGGGGAGGGGGGAGGGGGGGAGTGATTTTCTTACCATTTGCCTTTTTTTTTTTCTCTTTCTTTCTCTTTGTTTCCCTTTGTTTCTCTACTCTTTCCTTTTCTATCTCCTCTATTGCTTTTTGTTCTTTCTTCCACATGCTATGCTTTTCTCTCTTTTCTCTCTATTTTCTCTCTCTCTCTTTTCTTCCGCATGCTTGGGAAGGCGTGTACACTTAAACCGGACCTTCAGCGTGATTTAATGAAAAGCCCAAACTCTTAAAAAACGATTCCCCAGCATCTAAAATTAATATATTTTACGTTTTTAGTCACTAACTTATTATTCTTTCCCCCACTGGGCTGCAACTCTGTTCAGGAATTTAGGATACGGGCGCCGCCATCTTGACTCAGAAGCATCACACTTACTGAGGACAGGAGAGTGGGATAAGGTACAGGAGGTGGGGTTATAGCTGTGCTTTGCTCAGACAGAGCAGAGCTGGGGTCAGATAAAGGTCAGCAGTCCCAGAATGCAGAGCAGCACAGTCAGGAGGCACTTCCTGTTTGTAGGCTGCCTGATAAGATGGCGGCTTCCATAAGCCGCCATCTTGGATGTTTAAAGGCTCATAACATGCAGTAGATGCAGGTAGGATGATTTTTAATGTGGACAATCTGTATGTACAGGGTGTGGGAAACATATAAGATAGACTCTTATTCAGAGTGAAGTTCCGCTTTAAGATAAATCTGCTCTTAGCTTGTCTTCTCCCCATAATGATGTGCCTCATAAGGGATCTTAAAGCTCTTTGATAAGAAATGATTATTGAGCAACTAAATTAAGATCCATACTGAATGGAAAAAAAAAAAAAAAAGAAAATGTCTATTTGCCACCCTCAATTAATCTGCCAGTTAAACACAGTTAAAGTCTCCAACCAGGCACACATTAACTTCCTCCCCCTTATCACCCTTGCGAACACTGTAGAATGAGCCATTTCAAAGCATCTCAAAATCTCAGGTTATGTGTAAGTAGAATGTATATTCTGAGCAAAGCTGCTTTCTTCACTACAGTCTCTGTGCTGTGACTGAGCTAGGAAGGGCATATATTGGTGCAGCTTTATGAATATTGATCATGCTCAGCTGTGGTCAGAAACAGCTGTGTGACTGCTTTGGCTTGCCGTGCACACTCACGCTCAGAGCTCCAAGAAGCAGAGTCACTGTTAGAAATTTTTTTTGTGTGGTCCCGGGGGAATGGAATAGAAAGGAGGGCACGCGTTGGAGGCATCAGGTGAGCTGCTTTCTGCATAATTTTTGCTGATGGGTTTACTGTTCCTTTAAACACACATATGCCCACATCTCTAAAGTATCTGTTACTATCAGTAGCATTAATATCTAGTGGTACATAATTCTTTAAAAAAACACAAAATCAATTTAGATTAAAACCTTTCTTTATGTTGGAACAGTGTGTCCATGGACATCTCATATATTTCCAAGGCCACTTTTCACATAGAAATTCATCAGATCCTACACACTTTTCATTAAGTCCCTTGCTATAAATACAGGTCATTTATATCAGATATGTTCCAGGAAACAAATAAATTAAAACTCTGCCTTTACCATATTAGCCATTAGCTAAGCCTATGCCTGTTCTTAGGGCAGCAAGTTGTAAGGGTGCCATAGCATATGTTTTTTTTATTATTCCTCTCCCAGTAGTTTATGGAAGCTCCATTGTAAATTACAAAGCTAGGGAAGACATGGTTATATTACATATATTACATGGTACATATTTTAGTTTTTAGTTTTCTTTTAAATCAGAGACCTTACATGTCCACTTTAAAGCGGACCTTCACCCTAAATAAGAGTTTATCTTATATGTTTCCCCCACACTGTACATACAGATTGCCCACATTAAAAATCTTCCTACCTGCATCTATTGTATTTTCTGAGACTTTAAACATCCAAGATGGTGGCCCATGGAGGTGCAGGCAGCCTACAAACAGAAAGTGTCTTCTGACTGTGTCACTCTGCATTCTGGGATTGCTTTTTCCTGACCCCCAGCTTTTCTCGGTCTGTGCAAAACACAGCTATAACCCCACCCCCTGCACTTATGACCCCTCTCCTCTCCTCAGTATGTGATGCTACTGAGCCAAGATGGCAGCGCCCGTATCCTAGAGTGCTGAACAGAGTTGCAGGCCAGTGAAGGAAAGAATAAAAAGTGATTAAAAACTTTAAATATATTAATTTTAGATGCTGGGGAATAGTTTTTTAAGGGTTTGGGCTTTTCATTAAATGATGCTGAGGGTCCGCTTTAACTTGGCTCACCAAGTTAGGGACTTGAGCACCAAAATACTATCCTGACCATGTAACTTACTAAATCCACCAATAACTTCTGGTCACTAAAGCAGAATACATATGTCTCCAACACAAAAAAATCACCATATATTTCAGAGATTTCAGAGAATCCCTTTGTTCAATCTCCTGTTTAGGGTATTTTTAAAAAGAAATGAGTGGAAAACTTTTTTCTAATACAGTAATTTCCCAGTGCTCTTTCACCCTACATTGAATAGACAGAATTCACATAGTAACATAGTAACATAGTATGTAAGGCTGAATAAAGACTTTAGTCCATCCAGTTCAGCCTGTTTAACTCCTTCCAGTGGTCTAGTAGCCATAGCTGGAAATGTTATTACATGCCAGGAAGGCATCAAGGCCACTTTTGAACATTTTTACTGTATCCATCATTACTACCTCCTTTGACATCACTCATCTAACCCTACAAATAAGGGCACTCTGCCCCTACGTCTCCAATATCCTGGTGTCCATCACTAGCCTGTCCTACCTTACCCACCCAAGGTGACCAACAACATCAATCTCCCCATCCCTCAACCTTCCCCAAAGACCATCATAAGTCATCTTCTTTGAATCATATTAGAGCTCATTATTTCATAAGCTTGGAGTTCTATTTCAGGAATATTGAATTACACAAGTGGCTGATAGAAAACGACCCTATTGCTGACAGTAACAGAGATAGACACTTTAAGAGGGCTCTCAGAGACATTTTGTACTTATGACCATAACTTTGATAGGCCTGGTTTTATCTTTCTCTGGGAGATGAGCGGGTAGGTCCTATTGCCTTAACATTTCTATAAATTGATTTGCCAATGACTAGGCTGTCCCCTTCTGGGATGAAAAACAAGTCAGCTTTCTGCAAATTATACTGTCATTTGCTCTCCACCTCAGTCTTTCACCCTGCCTGTTTTTACACTTACTGAGTAGATGGACAATTTATTCTAGTGCTTATGGTTTTATTGTCCGATAAATAATGTTACTGGAAAAAAAAACATTTTATCTGACACAACAAATGTATTTCTGTATGTCAGTAACAATAAAAACAAAATAAAAAAGATAGACCGTTATGATTCACCATGTCCTCATATGTAGGAAAGATCAATAATAATACAGTTATATAATGGATTGAAGACACTAGAGGCATTATAGACCAATATATCTCAGATGACAATTTGGGCACACAAATGCCAAACTCATATTTACTTGTTGATCCTTGCTTTTCAAAACCATACAGATTATTATCTATTTAGTTTCCAGTTGTGTTGCCAAATCGGCATTTTCTGTAAAGGCCTTACAGAGACTAGAACATAGCTGCAGGGATTTGCCTTTAAAGCATAATTGAGGTCAGGGGTTGGTGTTGGTTGATGTGGCTTGACTACGAGTACAAGTTTTCTGCCACACTCCTAGGTGCTTGTTGACCATCTGTTTTCAAAACTATATACTGTAGAATATTATGAATCTGGATCAGCTGCCCAACCAGGCTTTTCTGAAAAGGCCTTCCACTGCCATCCAGGATAGAACACTTGTCACCTTGGAATTTTACAGTGAGCCCTTTGGCTGTTAGACACTTCATAGTGCACATCCTTCACTGTTATGGCTAAACTTTGTCCTGCATTATTGGGGCTTACAAAGGTTCCATGGCCATATCCTTTTGCATGTATTTTACTTCCATCTGCAAGATACATAGTCTCTTTGTTATTCATATCAAGTTCTGTGAAAAAGCTTCTATCACTTGTCATGTGACTGGTTGCTCCCAAGTCAATGCACCAGCCTTGAAATATATGATTGTCTGTCACTTTACATGTGGCATTCCCGTTCCCTTCACATGGATTAGAGATTGTGGCTTTGACTTTCTGTTTAGTATAAGAGGGACACTGTCTCATTTGCTCTGCTCTCTAATACTCTAATACTCATCTATAAGCCTGGTCTTTACAAATGCTAGTGCCTTGTCTCCAGTGCATTAATCAGTTTAGAGTATGTCTCAGGCAAGCTGCACAAGAAAATGGCTTCTGTGTGACTGTTATGTTTTCACTGACTGGTCTGAGTTGTGCGATCACTTCCAGCATGGCATTTATATGCTCCTGCATGTCCTGCTCTCTGCTAAGCCTCATTTTATAAAGTTTCCTCAGCAGACTTGCTGTTTAAACTGGATCTCTCATGCAGTCTTTTCAGTACATCCTACATGTGTATGTGAATAAGCTGATCATCGCCTACTAGTAAGCTTATGGTGGTCCGTGCCTGTCTGTTTTTCCTGCCCCAGTCCAGATAATTATCCTGTGGCCTCTCTATAGTGATAACTCCCCACAAGTCATCTCTGGATAATAGCATTTCCACTTTAAACTTCCATAGCTGATTATTGTCATTGTTCAGCTTGGCCACTGGGAGTTTAAGCTCCGAGCTGCTGGTCTTACTTGTATACAGGAGAGCTCTGGAAAGCTTCCTTAATTGGATCTCCACATTGGCCACGCTGTCTCCCATTCTGGGCTTTGCTCTGCGTGGGTCGCGTCTGGTCACAAGGCTTTATCCAGCTGCATTCGGTCACTGGGACACCATTTGGTCACTGGGCCCATAACATGTTGCAGAGTGTGAGTGCTGGGTGCAGTGGAGTCATAATCCAGATAGACATTAGTAGTATAACAGGAACTTGCTTTACTGGAGCATGAATGCAGGAATAGAATGTCACCTTATACAGTGGATAAAACACACGGACAGGAAAATAAGGAAGTACCAGTCATAGAGCTCACAGCTCGATGAACAGGAAATACAACAAACTCTACAGCCGAGCATTGGTCACAGCGCTATCTAGTGTCCTAACCTGTCATAGCTGTAAACTGCAGTAAATCTAGCAAAAGTCACTAATCACATTTTAAAGACAAGCTGTAAGCTGTTGCAAATGTATTATATCTCCAACAGGTTCCCCCTTTGCTGCTATAATATTCTGTAAAGACCTTCCACTAGTGACTAAAACATAGATTTGTGGAGCTGTTCCCAATCAGATGCAAATTAATCAGTCAGGTCAGGACCCGTTTTGAGAGATGTGGCCTGGCCTGAGGTCAGAAATTTAAATCCTCTCAAAGGTTTTAAACTCCTCCACACCAAATTTTGGAAACCTTTTCCTTGGTGGAATTTCTACAGGTCAGGATAAAAAAAGAAAAACAGGGGGCGTGGCTTGGACGCTGAGGAAGATGGCAGCTTGAGCAAGGAGCCCCACATTGAGCCAGGATAAAGCAACTTTTCATGCACAATGGGGAAATCTAACAGAGCCACAGGGACCCCTAAACCCCCCAGAAACAGTGGCACCCAGCCAAGTAGAAATATACCTGACCTTTTTAGGTCTCAAAGAAACACAGATGGCGGGACGCAGGAAATAAATATGGTGCCAATGGGTTCCCCTACTCCAACTCATAGCTCAGAGGAACTTTCACAGAAGAGCCCATCTAATGCTGAGCTGCTAGATGGGATCCGACGCCTACCCGCTGAAGAAAGCTCGCTCAGATCACTGCTGAGATAAAGAAATCCATTGCTTCAGCTGTGGCTGACATTAAGCTGGACCTCAAGGGCCTGAAACATAGAGTAGGAACCGTGGAGAAGCAAGACATGGTTCACCACCGCATTGCCACATGCTTTAACAACATTGTTTGGTCCCACAACCGGCACATCCTCGACTTTTATCACAAAATAGAAGATCTAGACAATCAAGGAAGGCAAAATAACCTGTGAATCAGGGGCGTTGCAGAGAGCATTGGGGCTGAGCAGATTCCTGATGTCTTGTGATCCATATTTAACTTTCTACTGGAGCTCCCCCATGAGCCACGGGACATAGTATGCTACCTGGCTAGTTTTCCCCTAAAGGAGGACATACTAGGCAGGGCACGCTATCAAGATGAGATCACACTTCAAGAACGGCGTGCCCTCTGACCACTGCTCCAGGCTCTGAGAGATAAGGGCTTACCTTATTGCAGGAGGTTCTCATTTGGCCTCAGCGTCACAAAAGATGTCCAGACTCATCTGTTCCATACCCCAGATGATCTGCCTGAGTTTTTCAGGAGGCTACGCATCCAGGAAGTGTCTGCTCCATAGTCGCTGAGGGAGTTTTGGATCCTGGGCGC
Organism: Gastrophryne carolinensis; assembly: GCA_027917425.1. Taxonomy (NCBI): domain Eukaryota; kingdom Metazoa; phylum Chordata; class Amphibia; order Anura; family Microhylidae; genus Gastrophryne; species Gastrophryne carolinensis. The sequence goes on from CM051243.1 coordinate 158,638,954, forward strand.
TCTATCTAACTCAGAGGGTGGGATGAGCATGGCCTTGCCCTGTGCATCAGCTAGAATGTTGGGAGACTTCATTAGACATGCCTCCTGAGGCTCAACACTGCCGCCGGCTGAAGAGGAAGACCTAGCACAGTAGCTGCTCTTCTGCTGAACTGACACTCTGGGCACTTGCCGCGTCTGGCAAGGGCTGTGAATCTCTCAGTGAATAGCCTCCCTATGAGGAATTTTTACCCACAAAAACCTTGTTCTGTTTAAATGTTTTTCTAACCCTAAACTAGTTTAAGTGTTATTTCCGCATCGGTAGTCAGTTTAATCCATATAAGCGAGAATTAACTCTAACCTTGTTTCCGTCAAGGGTTGTAAGGGCTGACCGCTTTCATGAAGCAACTTAATCTCTTGTCGCAAGTTCACTTTGATAAATCTATCATCTAGGGCAGATCCTAACCAGATCCTGTACCTTAGGTTGCATCAGACCCTAACCAATAAAGTAGGAGGCTATTGTACCTGCCTTTAAAGAATCATTTTCATATACACACAGCATCTCTATGAAATTAAAAGTCCTGCTATGGGGCAGTACCGCTATGTCTTGGGATGCCACTCCAGGGTTGCTTGGGGTTTCCTGCCGTGTCTATTCTGCAAGGTGGGATGGGGGTGCGGCCACATGGTATGGACTATATCTTGGATTGCCCCTCTGCTGCAAGGGGTAGTGCCTGGTGAGCATCTGTATGACCCCTGGCTGATCAGATCCTGACCACACAATTGCTCTTAAAGTGGACCAAAACCCAGGATTTTGACTATCCTGGGTTTTGGTCCTTTCCCCAGGGGCACCCCGCTGGGATAGTCAAAACTATTGACTATCCTGGGTTTTGGTCCACTTTAAGGTGTTCAGAGCTCGGCTGTGTCTCTAAAGTGGATGCATGCTGGCAGGTGGGTTTGAGTGGGGAGTTGTGGGCCCTGGAATGGATTGTGTTCACGGAGAACCCTGGGGCACTCGTCATCTTTCTTAGCCCACTCATTACCTGTCCATGTGGTGCGACAGAGCTGACATTAGGGACTGGAGATGTGCAGGAGGATCGAGAGGGATATGGGCTGGTTCTAACAGCCACTGCAGTAAGATAGGTCTTTGCACAATAACGCCTACAATCCCGGTCCTATCAAGGTATGGAGTCTCAGGGACTCTTATGTCTGTCTCCACTATCACAGGGTACTGCGAGATATTGCTCCATACCCAATGACCGATGCTGGCCAACAGATTGACCCTCTTTAGAACGAGGGCCCCATAACACTGCAAGAAGCACTGAGCGAAAAAAGATATGAAACCTGATGGATTCATTTCCATGTACTACAAAACTTTTCCATGCATTCTTCCGCACTGCATCAAAGCTTTTGATTTCTGCAAAACTTTTGCAAAAACCTTTTGGAAGAGCACATTGTGGTCATTCATAAGGAGAACAAGGATCCTATATACTGTCAGAACTATAGACCTATTTCTCTGTTAAACAGCGATGTCAAGCTGTATGCCAAAATACTAGCTGGCAGAATTAAAACATATTTGCCTAAATGCATAGCCAAGGACCAAGTAGGTTTTATACCAGGTAGAGAAGCAAGGGATACTGTAAATAAAGCTGTTAATATCCACTACTGGGCTAAAAAAAGGAGGACAGAAAAATGTTTCCTGTCTACCAACGCAGAGAAGGCATTTGAAAGCAATCTTTCCAAATATGGTGTTTGGTCAAGCAATGACTAACAGAATATTGGCTTTAGGATATCTCATTGGAGTGTCAAATGGCATTTCAACGGTGGGCATATTTGCAGTTGAGACATTAGGCATCCACTTCAAGGAAGAGAGGTTGGAGGGATAAATGGGAAAAAAGTTTTGGGCCTTGCTCTGTCGGGGGAAGAGTAGAACAAAATATGCATCTGATGTACAAAGGTTCCATGAGCAGCTCTATACAGGAAACTAACTTGAAACTTCTATCTAGGTGGTATAGAACACCATGGGAACTTCATAAGATTTACCCCACAACTTCAGGGGCGTGTTGGAGATGCGGTGAAGTAAAGGGGGCTCTCCCTGAAATTGCGAAGTTTTGGCAATCAATACACACTTATCTAGGACTTATCTTGGAGCCTACTGCAGGGTTTTCGCCATCTCAACACATACTTCATCACTTTAATTTGCCTATTTGTATAGGACTACATTTGATTAATGCTGCAAAAACATTGATACCCAGACACTGGAAATCAAAAAAAGAGGTTTACTCAAGTGAACTTTATTGACGAGAGGGAGGAGATTGTTCACTGTAAGCAAAAAAAAAGATGCAGAAATTCTGTCAGATATGGCAGCCATGGCTGGCCTTTAAAGAAACCAACCACTACCAAATAGCTATGGACACATAAAGTTTTGCTCAACATTATTTGGTCACAGCTTTCCCATGAGCAGAGTTTTGTAGGTATGCAGTTTCTGAAATGTAGCAGCGTAGTTTCCTTTTACTGGCATTAGGAGGCCAAACTATGACAAACAGGAAGACTAATTTCTCCTTCACCAAACCTAACATTTACCATCCTACGAATAATCAGATAGCCTGGAAATCCTCCAAACCCAGGTGTACAACCTGCACAGAAACTGTACTTGATTCAGCACCATCTAAATAATTAATCATATATATATATATATATGAGAGGAAGTGTGCCAAGATTGTGTGTCCCAACTGTATATCCTACAAAACACCTCCACCTTGTGGCCCAGTGCACCACAAGAAAAGGTACCAAAACAAAATGGCACCACTCCTATTCAATTAATAGACCAATATCATCACTAATTAATATCAATAGTTTAATTCATTAGAGAACCTACATTAAAAATACACAATACATCAATCATTACAAACATCTAAAAAAGACATAACAATACACAGCCCAAACCAGCAGCAGGGACCCAATTAATCCTAAAAAATCTGTGCCTAACTCATGATTAAAAGCATCACTAAATACATCCATCCATATGATCTAAAATGCCCATGTGCAATGCTGCAGTGCTAGATATAATGTGCAAAAATGCAAGAAATAGCAAAAAAGTGTATATCACCTCAGTGAAAACAAAGAATTGGTCTCCTGCTGAGTGGGACGATCATTCACCAAACCCAGGTGCATATGTCACACTGCCCACAGTCATTTTCTTTTTCTGCTGAGCCCAAATGGAAGTGTGCTTTTCATAATTTAATCTATATTTAATATTAATTGTGCATGGTAAACATAAACCTCTGTACAGTTGGTCCACTGCTAAACCTTGTTTATGTGTAATGCTAGCCATTTAGACTGGTCATCTGCTTTAAAGTGGACCAAAACCCATGAAGATCAGCCCAGGAATATATAAGATGCGTGAGCCAATTGATTTCCTCCCCCCATCCAGAATCGAGATGCCCCACTGTGTGAAACCCCTCCCCAGGTCACCCATAAACTCAATTTCTTTCCTGGTCCAATGGCGCATGCGCGAGCAGTGGCCGCATCTCTGCTATCCCTCTAGCAGGGCGCCCTGTTAGAGGGTAGCGGGGGATGCAGCCACCAGCACGCTCTGATCCACTCGTATTAGACGAGCTCCTGGATGAAGGGGCTTGAGCAGATCCGAGCATGCTGATTGGATGAGCGTCTGCGCATGAGTCATAGGACTGCGAAGAGTTGAGTTTGTTCGAGCGACCTGGGGGGTTTCACACAGCGAGGCACCCACACTTTAAGATATATCCTAATTCAGTGTTTCTTAACCATGTCCCTGACCCCTGTTTGTGTGAAGATCAACCAAACATGGCCTACTTGAGGAAAAGGTTGAGAAGCACTGTCCTAAATTATAGCACTGGTTGTAGACTAATAACACACTGTGCTTGTCCAAGTTCTTAGCAGATAATGGTAAGCTGACATGGTCAAGCGCAGCAGAGGTTATCAATGAAATACAGTGCACATAGTCAGCATACCTGGCAAAGTGGGCAACAGAAGAGCAGCAAAGGCAAGGGCAGGCAGCAAGTTCATAGCAAGATTGGCAGCAGGATGTCTACAAAAAACACGGTCAAAGTTCATTGAGTAAAAATCAGATGGTTCAAGTTTGTGGCAGGATCAGCATCATGAGATCAGCAAAGACATAGACTAGGTTCATGGCAGGGTTGGCAACATGACATTAGCAAGGAAATGATCTAACTTTGTGGCAGGGTTGGCAACAAGAGTTGAGCAAGTATGTGGTCTAAGGCCCTTATTTATCAAGGGCTAGCGCCAGGTAGTGTCTGACGAGCGCCAGGTACCGCCAGCTATCGGCGGCTACCGAATCAAGTACGCCCGGCGGCGGTCACGATGACGCATTTATCACGCTAAATGAGGCTAGCGCCGGCGAGAGCGTCAGCTAGCGCGGGATTCATCATGTAGCCGACTGCAACGAACAGCGCCGAATCCCATCACAGCGACAGGTATGACCTGGCGCTCCCTGGCGTGGTCCAATGCATTTCAATGGAGCAATCTTTAAATAATCATGATTAATTGCTATTACTGTTTTTTATGGTCAGCACCATGGTGTTCCTGGATGCTGCTTTTGAAACACCTCCCCCCCCCCCTTCAGGCTGCTACTTTTACTTTAGCAGATTTATTAGTTTAGTTCCCGAGAAACTCTGCATCACAGTTCTATAAGTACAATTCACCCCACCACTGCCAGGTCATCTTGGACTATTACTGGTGACATGTCTCCTCTAAATGTAAAGCACAATTCTGTGCGTTAAACCACACAAAGATCGTATAATCATCATGCATTTCTGAATCCAGGTCACTGAACTATCACATTTAATTAGTGTCTGAAAAATGCATCTCTCATAGGTAGTACTAGTGCCTGCGAGCAACCTGTCTGGAGCGAGTTCCTCTTGACATTGTTACACCGTTTGACTTTGTGCCCTGAAATCAAATAATTGTCTTTCCTCTGACATTGCTAAGAGGAGATCTGGCCCTATTTGTCAGTGGCTGATGTCAGCGAGGCAGTTTGCAAATTGTATTTATTGACTGCACGGTCTACCTTTCTGTTTTGGCAGAAAATAGAAAATAGAATTAAGAGATTGTTTGTAATTAGAGTAATAGTTTTTCATTACTTGCTTTTTTCCTCTGTTTTAAAGAAGTGATATAATGCACCATATACCAAATTAGTCTACTTTTTCAAAGCAGACCTTAAAGTCATTGTCCAGGCACACTTTAAAGTATTTCCATTGTATAGGGCTACACGTGGCAATGTTCTATTTCTTTTAAAAACTGAGCTTTATCGCCTGAGTAATTCTAAAAAAAAATTTCCCTCCTCACCTACTCTGATAGGAGTGACAGGGCTGAGAAATACAAGCACACTGTGTGCATTGCCTTGGAGTGGGCTGGGCTTGAATGGCTGCAACAGAAAGGGGTGTCCAACATAAGGCTGAATCTGTGGTCAGGATCGGGGGAGGTGCTGGAGGCAGAGGAAGAAATATTTTCCCCTTCCTTTCTGTGACTAGAGTAGAGACAGTATGGGACTCACACTGCACCAGGTAAGCTGCCAGGCAATTGATTTTAAGGTTTGACTGGTAAATCCCTTTAACAATAGAAAACGGATTGAGAAAGACGAACAACCACAAATTGAATTGCAAAAAGTGAAGGGATTTTAATTGAGGAAAAAAGGGGGATCACAGGTGCTGTACAAGCATGCAGGACAGTATCTTTACACAGTATACAAGCATATTGCAATGAGGGGTAACAGCCCCTAAGTGTGACCGCTATATGGCGCTCCTGTATATAGCTACACAACATGCATAATATAGTAGGTATAAATACAGCATAGAAGGCAAGTGTTCAATCAAAATTGTAGTGGAAGGAGTGCAATAAAACTCCCCAACCTCCGAACACTCTATAAAGAAGCAATTCAAGAAAACAACAGTTCTAACAAGCACAAAAGACAAATCTTACAGGCAGGCGCGGGTGGAAGTAATACCCTCGACGTTTCGGCCGCTCTGGCCTTTCTCAAGAGGGAGCGGTACCAGTACAGTCAAATCACATCTTTTAAATACCTTGAGATGGTCTCCAATCAGTGCGGGATGCAGCGTGCAGAGAGCGCGCATACTGGCGCTCCTTGTCCGCGTCATCGGCGGCGCCGGGGGTCCGTCCCGGCCAGCAGCCAATGGGTGAACAGATAGTGGTACCCAATCAGTGCTGGCGCAGGGGGCGGGCCCGGGCGCCGCTTGGCCATTAGAAATACAGTAACCAAAACAATGGCGACGACGCTATCAGGCGTCCTATTGTACAGCAGCAAGATGGCTGCCTAAGAGTGGCAGCATATCACAGCCAATAGTGGCTGACAGTGGGCGGGAACAACGAGCTGGGTTTGCTAAAGGCGCGTCGCTGCTGTCAGATCGTTCCTGTTGACATTGCAGTTACAGTAACACAAGTGGGATAGCATTGTTCAGGTTCAGCACAATCGATGTAGAGACAGGCCATGGAAACGCACAATGGAGAATATGGGCACTTTGGAGACCATAAAGGCTTGATGTTTGAATGGCGTAGTTATATCTATACATAAGAGAAAAAAAAAAAATAAAAACGTGATTAATGTGAATTAAAAACTGGTTAAAAAAGCTGAAACCAATATAAATATAATGGAGACAGCTATACCTATAATAGCACAGTACTCAGGAAAGGTAAGACCATAATGAAGACCATGAGAGAAGGCAAAAGGCACATCTCCAACTGTGGGAAGTACATTTAATGTGGACCTACAACAGGGCATACTTGGTGAAAGAGTTTTTTTAAAAAAACTATTTTAGAACTATTATTTGAAATATTTATATGAATATTTGTAAGAGTATTTTCAAGGAATCAGAAATCTATGTGGGAGGCGATCTAATGAGATGACCCCACTGTCATCTACAGGTAAGTGAAAGAGTAAAAGGCAAGCTACAGATACCAAATCAACCACATCACAACAGGAGTGGTAGTGCAAACAGACATACGCATCTTATTGATACAACTGGACACAAATCAGCAAATGATCCTATGGGGACCTAATAAGTGTCCAGTGAATAAGGCAAAATGATGTAAATGAATAGTATCTACAGCAACTGTCAACCCTAACTAAATACAGTGGCCAAATGATGAATGGACACATTAGAAAAAGGGGGAATAGTCTATTTCCTCATTCAGGCCAAACGGGCTCCTTGTTTGTAGCTGGTATATCCAAAAGAGTTCTCGTTGTAGCAATTTTTTGTTAAAGTCACCACCCCGGATAGAGTGTTTGACCACTTCTATAACCATACACCTCAGCTGTGTCATATGGTGAAGTTTCTCCAAGAAGTGTCTAGCAACGGAAGAGTCTAGTCTCTGATTCCTAATGTCTGATCGGTGTTCACTAATCCTCTGCCGTAGAGCTCTCTTAGTCTTGCCTACATAGCCCATACCGCATGGACACTTCAGTAAGTAGATCACGCCAGTACTGGCGCAGTTGGCAAAAGACTTGAGAGTGTAACTCCTGCCATTCAGAGGATGAGTGAAAATGGTACCTTTGGTCATATAACTGCATTGCGCACAATGTCCACAAGGGAACATGCCCGCTGGTGCCTGAAGTTCAGTGAGCCAATTGGACGATGTAGTGGTTTTAGTGGTGGTATAATGGGCCTTCACCAGAGAGTCCCGAAGGTTGGCAGCCCTTCTGTACGCAGTCATGGGAGGGTCCCCAAAGGTCATGGCTAACTTGGCATCACTGTGAAGTACATGCCAATGTTTTCTAACAATACGTTGAGCTTTTTGGGACAGGTGTGAATACGTAAGAACTAAGGGCACCCTCTTGCTGGTCTCTTTACCTTTGAACTGCCGCAGTTCCCTTCTATCCATGGAGAAAGCCTTAGCCTGAGCGATTCTCAGTTGTTCCATGTCATAATCCCGTGCTCCCAAATTAGTTATCAATTCGTTAGATCTCTGTAGGTACAATTCATCAGAAGAGGTTATTCTGCGGATCCTAACAAATTGACTATATGGGAGTGGGTTTTCTGAAGAGATCAGTAGACAAGGAACCATTATTGAGGGATACAGCAACGTCAAGAAAATGAATAGTGTGTGAACTGTGTTCAATGGAGAAGGAAATGGTGGGGAGACAGTTATTAAGGTAATGGTGAAATTGCAGAAGTGTGTCAACATCGCCCTGCCACAATAAGAACACATCATCGATGTATCTCAACCAAGTCAGTACATGGGTGGTGTATTGTTCATTAGAGTACACAAAATTCTTCTCGAAGTCTGCCATAAAAAGGTTAGCGTAACTAGGTGCCATGTTAGAGCCCATAGCAGTCCCCTGGGCTTGTAAATAGAACTGATTATCAAAAGAAAAATAATTCTTGCGTAAGATAATTTCCAACATGTCTAAGGCAAATTTCTGTAAATCAGAATTAATGTTATGAGAGCTCAGTGCCCGGGAAATTACCTGGATGCCATCCGAGTGGGGAATAGAGGTATACAGACTAGTGACATCCATTGTTACTAGTAAACAATCTGTAGTGAGTGTGCCAAAGTGTGTCAATCTATTAAGAAAGTCTGTAGTATCCATGTCTTTTGTGCTTGTTAGAACTGTTGTTTTCTTGAATTGCTTCTTTATAGAGTGTTCGGAGGTTGGGGAGTTTTATTGCACTCCTTCCACTACAATTTTGATTGAACACTTGCCTTCTATGCTGTATTTATACCTACTATATTATGCATGTTGTGTAGCTATATACAGGAGCGCCATATAGCGGTCACACTTAGGGGCTGTTACCCCTCATTGCAATATGCTTGTATACTGTCCTGCATGCTTGTACAGCACCTGTGATCCCCCTTTTTTCCTCAATTAAAATCCCTTCACTTTTTGCAATTCAATTTGTGGTTGTTCGTCTTTCTCAATCCGTTTTCTATTGTATTGTTCCTCTGTGCTTGGTACACAGGTGAGAGGACTGAACACCATCAGCTTATCACTATTTCCCTTGCTCTGCACAATTACAAATAGGTGTGCTTCAACCATCAATGTATTAATTAAATCCCTTTAACCCCAATTAACCTGCGTATGGTTCCATTTGACCTCACCTGCCATGGCCATTCCCTGCCTTATTTCCCTACTGTAAACTTTCTTAACCCTTGGCTGTGTATAACTTGTGTTTCTGAACTTGGTTTGTAATACTGCAGCACACTGCAGGAAATGGAAGAGAGGTACATGGCATAGGCTTCAGGCGAGCTCCTTGCTACCTTATTATTACCATTGGCTGGATTGTCTGGACCCTTCAAACGGCATCCCAAACTCGTATGCCCCACTGACTGAAACCCCACCGCTCGCTCGCAATTCTTACCTTTCCGTCGAGTCCACGGCTGATGCACAGCCGGCGCCGACATTGCTTGCATCATGTGATATGAGTGATCATAAGATATGAGCGATGCCGCGTGCCGCTCATGTGTGCTGCTGGCATTGCATTCAGCTTCTCCAAGCTGCAAATCAATATGCACACCTGGAAAAGCTGATTGGATGAGAGGCTGCACATGTGCCATGTTGTTGGACCAAGGTGAGGTTAATTTACTGGGTGAACAGCAGGGCTGGGTTTCACATAGCGGGGTATCCCAAACTTCAGTGCCCGAGGGGGATGGACAAAAACCCGGGATAGTGAAAATTCTGGGCTTTGGTCCACTTCAGTAGAAGACTGGCCTTCAATCCAAAATAATTTGTATACATATCTCCAGCATTAAATTCTCTTGAGTGTTGTCCCAGTCAGCCACATCTCTGATTACAACCAGCATGGAGTCAAGATAATAATTTTCTACTCCCTCTTTTTGCCTGTTTACAGCTAAAGTAATGATGGAGATGGGGGGGGTACCTATCATCGAAACAAAAATAATAAGGGGAGTACCCGTTCACTCTTTGGTTTTATCCTCCTCCCCAACTTGATCCCCATACAGAATATATATTAATTAATTGGAGTATTCCCCCCAAAGTATACTCATATACAGTCAAATACATTAGGCATGGAACATTGTGATTGTATCTCCAATTTTTTAATTATAACTTCCCAATCCAATGGATGTCTGTGGTAGCTCCCAATGCATTTCACAACGATTGTAAGGGAGCTCCCTAGTTAAGGAGGGGAATAAACCCAAGAGTGGGAGGGTACTCCCCTTATTCTTTTTGTTATTAACTATCCCAAGTATACAAGTCTGTCTTGGTAACTCAATAACACCCCATAACTCCATCCATCCAAATACAAATAACTACCTCAACATGATGCTTGATTGCATGATTATTACAGTAACTGCTTATGCTGATTATAGGACAGCCCAGCACTATCTAATATAGGAGATGATTGGATGACTAGTCTAATGTCTTAAATTACTGCAAGTCCAATTGTCTTAACCTAACTGTGCTGGGGGATAGTGTTGAGAAAAAAATAAAGACTGGAATTCTGCCTTAATCAGTGCAGAAATTACGATTATTTTTACAGTTATATTTCTGTCCCTTTGTTTATTATTTTCCAAAGCACACTGTGCCATGTGAGGACAAAATGAACAACATATTGCTCTATTATCCCAGATCAGCAGCCTCCATTCTGTAATAATGGTAGAGCCCCAGTATGGTTCTTGGGCACCCACGCCTTGTTTGGTGTAGTGCATCCTGGGATACCGGGGCTCGATCCAAAAGTAGAACAATTTTCTTTGGCAATTGCAGCAATTTTTAGTTCCCTGGTACAGTTGAGATATCACAGTCCTATTTATATCGTTATTTATGATGTGTCAGACTTTCAGGTGTGCAGAATATCGAGCTGCTCGGAAAGTAGGACACCTCAGGTTTATATTTAACAGCGCTCTCTGTTCGCCTGACACATCTTTCCTGAATCATTTTAAGATGCTCGCTCTGGGCTCCCGAGTGTGCATCACGAGGCCTGACTCCAGGACGCTGCAAGCAGCAACTGATAGAAATTGGGGGGGGGGGGGGGGGGGGCTAGGGCAGGGGGCTGTGTATCTTCTTTACTGAACAATAGAACAGACAAAAAGGGAGGCACACCGATCAAAATCAAAACCAATATTGATGTTTATTTAATAGAAATATACACATTAGACAAAACATATTAAAAACATTAAATAAAATATAACAGGTGTAATACCAGACAGACAAACATAAAGGATGCGTAGGTAGTGGAAAAATAATTTAATATTTTATCTATAGATAGTCCAATAAAAACACAACCTACAGACAGCCAAACAATCCAAATATAAAAGCAGTGCAAAGAGATGTGCAAAAATTATGTGCAAAAACTGTATCTGTATTGATATATATTGCAAAAGTGAAAAATACTATCCAATCACTAAACCAACGCAATAGTCCACGTACTACAACAATAAATGATTTACTGCTCCAAAAGGGAGATCACTCCTATAGACTCACCACCATGCAGAAATACAATAATCAAAAAACCTATACCAATTCACCAAATAAAGATTCACAATGATGAAGTGTCCCCACCACCTACCAGCATCCAAAGCAGCCACGCGTTCCGTGGGCAAACTTCCACTTCCTCAGGCTGTTGAACTGGTGCGCGCGCGCCTCCGCACAGCCGGCGCTTCTGTCCGGATGTCGGGCTGGAGGCGCCATCTGCTTACCTTTCCATCCGGCGATACGCATTGAAGTTCTTTTATCTTGCGGAGATTGGCGGCAGGAGCAGGGGGTGGCCCCATACATGGGTATTTAAATGTAGACAGTTCAACAGCACACCAGCCTGAGGAAGTTTTTAGGTAGGTGAATAAATGTGTGCAGTACATGGGTGAGTTTGTAAAGGATGCAAGCACATAATATTAACAACACTCATAAATGGCAGTTTATTTATATGTGTTTGCAAATTGTTTGAAATATTAAAAGTAGACCACAACCATCCCAAACCCGGAGTACAGGGCTGGCTGATTCACTCCCCCCAGGACATCCCGAACAGGGATGCTCTGTTGTGCGTAACCCCCAGTTCGCCCTTTCCTCCGAGCCCACAGTGCATGCACGGCAAGCAAAGTCCATAAGCAATCCGCGTCAAAAATCAGGTTATCCGTCAGTGTATAAATCCAGGTTTTCAATCAGGTATTCAGGAATCAGGGAAATCCAGGAAGTAAGCTGATAACACAGCATTGGCTGTAGGCCAGCTGTCCTCTTAAATAGGGATCAGCACAGGGAGGGATGTGCCAGAGTCTGGTGAAGTTAGTTCCTGTCCATTCAAACTCAGGACACCAGGAAGTGAAATCAAGTCCAAGAGCTTACACTCTAGGCCTTGTGCACTTCCAATGGGCTGAACAGCAGGTGTCACTGTGGAGCATGCGACAGAAGAAGAGCCTGCTCTGTTAAAACCATGCAGCCGAGCATGTCTGCTGCTGCATGCAGTCCGTGGTATGGCGCGCTCACGATGCCTTAAAGGGCAGGAAATTTTTCGAAGAAAAAGGCCCTAGAGCAGCCCAAGAGCTCCACACCATATGCCGCACACCATAATATCTCTGTATCAAAAATAGTTTATTCTTTAAATCTCAAACTACATCTCTACAACCACATCAAAGACAAATTAAAAAACATATATATACAATTTAAAACCGTGGAGGTTCATCCAGAATAGATTCTTAGAGTCAATTAATTAATATCAATGCTAACCCCTATGTGTGTCCTATGCACACATATATAACTATAATACCATTGTATACAGTTGAGGGTATTTGCCGTGGAAAAATGTTTATCTACACGTGCTAATAAACAAAAAAATGAAAAAAAGTGACTGAACCAGTGAATAAACAATCCTGTGTAAGCTATCCTGTGTAAGCTATATGTGTATCCCAGAAAAAATTAATAAACATATAAAGAGTGCTGGTGTGATATGTGCCCTATGTGGCAATAAACAGTGCAATGCTGCCCCTCAAACTGAAAACATAATAAACATATACAGTTAGCAAGACAAATTTACATCACCGTATATTTCAAAGCATGGACTCCTCCAATAATGCAAAACCGCCACCGCAGGAAAGGCGAGGAGACTGACAGCTGGTTGGATGAGCAGCCGTGCCTGCGCCAAGGGCTCGAGGAGAGGTAAATTTGCTTGGTGATCTGGGGGTTTTCACAAAGCGGGGCACCCCAAACCAGGTTTTCCTAAGGGGACAGACCAAAACCCAGGATAATGAAAACCGTTAACATTGTTTACACATCTCCTGCACTGTCTAACTACAATGTGTATCTGCAACGAAGATCCTTTGCATAAGAAGGTCCCGTGCAAGCCTAGCACCCATGAACCCCTAAGCTAGGTCTTCATTTTTAGAGCACATGGTGCAGGGATCAGAGAGCTTCTCAGCTCATTAAATATAATAGACACAACCTACGTACAACAGCAGTATGGGTTACTCTAAGGATAATAAACCAATCGCTCTAGTATCTAGTGACTAAGGATTACACAGTAAAACACAACTGTTAAATAAACATATAAGCAAGAGAAAGAATTGCCAATAAAACAGATTAAGACAGAGAATGTGGCAGATTGGATTGATGATCAAAAGGTCAATGGGTGAAGCTTAGATGGATTGCAAGCTTAGGCAATCAAATTGTACCAATGTCAGTAAGTGACAGCGTGAAAGCTGAAGCATAGATGGTCAAAGAAATTACCAATAACCATTACTTACCCTTTTTGGTTATCGAATATCACTTACACACACATATATATATATATATATATATATATATATATATAATATATATATATATATATATATAATATATATATATATATATAATATATATATATATATATAATATATATATATATATATATATATTATATATGTCCCTTGTTTTGTAGTATGGAATATATATGTATACAGTACGGGCTTAATGAAGTCTTTGGCTAGATTCACGCTTTAGAATGAGTAGTGCATTTTTTCGACACATTGGCTACCTATCTTGAGCAATGACATCATATCTCCGCTTGCATTTTAATATTGCAGTATTAAAAAAGTGCTGCATAAGTGTTTCATTGGCCTCCCAGTGTGCCAGCCTAAGAGCCAGCTAGAATCCTTGGCTACAGTTTTAATTTTAACCTCATCCTTGCTGTATGTATAACGCAATCTTACCTCCAGCATCTATCAGACCCTGATGTTATTTATTGTCTCTCTAATTAGAAAAGAGATAGGAAAGAATAATGTAATCATCCCTCCCAGATAATCAAGGCAGCGGGATTAAGAATGCTTAGACGGGTTCGGCGATTGTTTTTAATGATAGGATTAATTACTGTAATGAGAATAAGATGGCTCCGTGGTGTGAGGAGAAATACTAAACAGTTTTTTTTTCAGCTAACCTCGTTATACTTCAGAATAAAATGCTCGGGAAAAATCTATTGAAATAGACTGTCATAGAAATCAAACTTTATTATATGTTATATAGTATTATTTAGTAGTATACTGTATTATATATTATGTCATATTCCCCTTTTTTCCATTATCACAAATATGTGCTATTGATATACATAATATTACTTCTGGAGTTTCAATATGTTGCGACTGATCTCTGGGGTAAATAATCTATTTACTAACATAGATGTTTGTGTAGGAATCTTAGTTTCAGATACCGTGAGTGAAATCCAAACATGTTTGTATCTGCTTCTCAATTATGTATATTTTTACTTTGTGCTGTGAGACATGAATGAAACTGCTGTATTTGTTGGAAGGTGCAGGTAGCAGTGGCATTGCTGTGCTGCTCTTTTTCTCCCAGGCACAGGAGGCAGAGAAGAAGAACTTTCTGATTGGAGCATGGCTATACATCAAGAAGGAGTATTTTTACTCTTTAGGAAAATGTGTAGTGCACCTCTGGGGCCCATTATAATTATTAACTGGGCCCCTTCAAAATTTATCAACAGTATTCTCTTTTAATCTACAGCCATTTCCAGATACAATGTAAGCACATTTACTGTTTAAAGGTTAGCTCTGCTTGATCCATATTACCCTGCTACCCTCCTACCAAAAAGGGGGGCAAAATACCAGCATAGCCACCTCCGTGCAGCCTAACTATACTAGCTTAAGGCCCCTTTATACAGATCCCTAACTCGCCCAATTAGTATGTCCAAGGGCCTCTTGTGCCAACCTGTGATAATGCCTGTAATGCCACCCTCCTACCCAGCCATACTGTCCAAATCCCCTTTATATACAAATCTGTAATCCGTGCATATCATGCGGGTTCCCTCAACCCAAAGCATCCATATATTTTTGCATCCCACATGTCTATTTCTGTCAACAATTACACAATACCAGCAACTCCCCAAGCTCGCTGCCTGGGAGTCATTCTGGACTCTGCCCTCTCTTTCAAACCACATATTCACTCCCTGGCCACCTCCTGTCGCCTCCAACTTAAAAACATCTCCCGCATCCGTCCTTTCCTCTCACCTGACACCACTAAAATGCTAGTGCACGTCCTGGTCATATCCCATCTGGATTACTGCAACATCCTTCTTTGTGGCTTACCAACTAACAGACTGGCACCACTCCAATCTATCCTGAACTCTGCTGCTCGCCTCATCCATCTCTCCTCTCGCTCCTCCAGTTCTGTGCCTCTCTGCCAATCCCTACACTGGCTGCCAGTCCCACAGCGAATCCTGTTCAAAACTCTAACTGTCGCATACAAAGCTCTTTCCAACCAGGCCCCTCCCTACATCTCCTCTCTAATCCAACAGTATCAACCTAGACGCAGCCTCCGCTCTTCTGCCGACCTTCTCCTGTCCTCCACCCTGGTCACCTCCTCTCACGCCCGCCTCCAGGACTTCTCACGTGCAACTTCAATCTTCTGGAATGCCCTCCCGCACCCAATCCGCCACTCCACAACCCTCAAAACCTTCAAAGGCGCCCTTAAAACTCGCTTATTCGGACAAGCATATAATCTGGCCTAACCAATCTTCTAAAGGGTACATGCCACAAAGCTCAATACTGACTGTTTGTGATCCTTCCCCCTCGTCTTCACCCCTCTTCCTTTAGACTGTAAGCTCGCAAGGGCAGGGCTCTCTCCCCTATTGTATCTTGTACTCAGAATATCCATTGTCAACTCTGTAAAACTGCATTTGAAATAGTATATGTACCGTATGTTTCTACCCTGTCTGTAATTACTACTTTGTAAAGCGCTATGGAAGATGATGGCGCTATATAAATAAACAATAATAATAATAATAATAATCCCACCTTTGTTACCCCTCATACCCTCCAAGGACCATACACTCTTGTAGTCTCCTAAACCACCCGAATGCATAAACATTCACGTCTATGGCAGAAAAGGAGGCCATGAGCCAATAAAATATTTATTACAATGATAGGTGGCAGTTGCTTTATCTTGACCTTATTCAAAGTAGAATAAGGACTCTGGAGTTCTGAAGTTAGGACTGTACAATCCTGATGGCTGCCTAGTTATAAATTCCATCCTAGTAGACCATGGCACCCAGCAGCATTCTCCATGGTATAGAGTAGAAAATCTTGTCTCCTGTTCTTTAGCCGCTAAAGCAGTTTCCTAAATCTAGGTTAGGAATCTCTCATTTATGCTGTGAAATCAGGAGGAGGTTCCATGTTTATGTGTATATGTGTCAATTTCTCACTCACCAGTTTAAAGGGTGTGTCCAGACACAAACAACACAATCTATAGATTGAGCATCCAAGCATGCATTTCAGTGAATTAAGTGCGTGTGTGAAGGGTGAACGACTGTTCCCTTGTGAATGGAGACTAGTGCTGCACAGTGGAGAGCTCAGTCTTGACAATCAGTAAGTTCAGTAATACCTTGGTTTGGGTCTGTTTTACTGGGGAATCCTGGCGCATGAGTGGCCTCTCCTCCTTTCAGAGATTAGATTGCTGGGTGACGCCAACCAATCAGAATAGATTGCATCACCGAGCAATCTATTCTGAATTAGTGGAATGCCTGTTGTGGGTGCACACATCAGCGTCGGGAATCTCGGGTGAACCTGGGGGTTTCACAGAGCAGGGGTATCCCAAATCAGGATTCCAGTAGACAGAGTTGCCTGCCTGGTCCGGTCTATTAACTCTAAAGGGGTTATTTAAGAAGGGATAGCACCAGGTAGTGCTTCGTAGCGGCAGGCAGCTTCTGGTGAATGCTGGGTGCTGTACGCAAAACCACATTTAAGAAAGCGAATCTGGTGAGCGCCTCGAACAGCGCCATGTAGCATCACATGTATTAATACAGGCGGCTCAGTGTATAGCGCCGGCGCTCTAGGCTCAGGAGCACCATGTAGTACCTGTCGCTCTGTAGCGCTCTCTCATACTTTTCAATGGGCTTTAATTAGTTGTATATAAATAGCGTGTTTGGCCATTTCATTTTTTTTTTTTTTTTTTGCTGAAATCTTTGTGTGACCTCCCCTGGCTGCAAACAAACACTTTTATATATTTTTAGGACTTTTTATATTTTTATACAGAATTGTCATTACAGGTCTGGCACTAAAGTCTTATTATGCCAGTGTTAAAACAATGTCATTCCATGTGTTTTCATTTTGTTACTGTTGTATGTGTTCAAAAACAGACTTTGATCACACAGCATCTGGTGCTCTGTGCTACAGCGCCCAGCTTTAGAGCACCGACACTGTGTGTGTCTAGTTTTTTGTTAAATATGGTGTGGAGCCAGACACACTGAGCAGGCGCTACCTCTCGCTCACTGCAGCACTGTACTGTTGTTACAGCGCCCAACATACATCACATTCATCAATGCCGACCAGGTTACTACAGCAATCGCAACGCTCTATTACAGCGCCCGATACCCGCTTACAACGTCTACTAGCGGTCACTCTAAGAGCCGCTATACAGACGCTCATCTGGCAATAACTTGCTCTAGTAGTGAATCAGCCTCCACGTCTCTTTTATGTGTTGATGTGTTGAGTGTATTTTTAAAGTGTATCTCTGGGCTATGAGTTTAAAGTAATCAGATTTTTTGTGCATTTTGCTTATTTGCCATTTTAATATTTCCATATTTAATTTTAGTAATTGTATTATTTTAACCAAAAACACAAAATAATGTAACATTATTACTCATATGCATATTTATTTACCTCTTTTAAAAGGTTTCTTTTCAAACGAATTCAAAAAAATGCATAGCGGCCCTTATTATGTTGTATTTTGTTTAATTTCACTTTGTTATGTAAACAATTATATCTCCTGGAACTAATATGGCCAAATGTGTAAACAATTATTATTATGAAAAACATCAATAGAAATATCAATGATTAATGCAATAATAACTCTTAACAGTTTAACAAGAATAACTACCCAATAGAAATGCAATGGATAAATGCCAAAGATTGTAGTTCTTTAGATATCTGTTATTTCAAAATAATCATTGAGTCCAATGGTAAATAATGAGATATATTGTTTGTAAAATACCAAAAGAAAATACAATTCAACCCACATTCCACGCCTCATATAATAATATATAAACCAATGTGCTCTAGCCTGTCCCCGCAGTTTCTGCCAGCTCTGCAGCTGCTGGTCTCTCCTTGGGTCTAAAGCCTGGTGGGCTATCAGCTCCCCTCTTTGCTTACTTGTCCCCAGCTCTCTCCTATTGCTTGTCAGTTATACTCCGATATTCCTTTGATGTCCAGAACCGTCCACCCTGTTTTGCTACCCTGAAACTTGTGAAAACTTGTTTTGCTGGACTCTACGCATGTAAATATCGAAGTTTCTTAGCCACTGAAACTGGTCTTGCCTAAAATTGTGCTGACTCTATTCAGCATTCCAAAAATGTCCCAGAATCTGCCCCCAAACCTGCGTTGCTTGTAAGATTGAAACTGATTTTGTTGTTTAGTTTCAGAATATTAGCTAATTTAAACACAGTTTCTGCCCAGACAGTCCAGGCCTTCCCACTGATGTCATGCCATGATAGATTTTACTGCATATTCACATATTTAATAAATATGCAAAACTAATAAAGTTTTCTTCCAACCCCTACACTAATGTATATTTACAGTTATAATATATTTTTACTGTGGGTTTCACAAATCACCACAAACATTTTTAAAGGGTCACCACAAACATATTTAAAGGGTCAGTCCAGGCAATGGCAATACAAAGACTGCAAGCATCTGCCCAGATGTCTGTGCTGCGGGAAATGGAGGAGAGGCACACATGACAGAGTAGAAGCCCTAGCAGGATCTAAAGTTGACCTTCCTTTTAATGTTATTTTTCCAGGACCTCACAAAAAAGTGGACTAACAGCCATGCTTTGAAATTGCTTATTTTACACTGTTGGGTGTCAGAAAGTTAGTTTTTGCCTGGACAGGGACTTTAAATTTAGATATTTTTTAAATATGTGTTTGATGTGTTCAATGACGTCTATTTTTAATATATAAAATAATTCTTTTTTACATTTTTATTATCATCACTTAGTTTAAACAATAATAAATAATATAATATGTTATATTCTATGCAGTGAATAATATTAAAAAAAGTTAAATATGCATTTGTTCTGATATATATACACTTAACTTTTTCAAAACCTATTTTAAATATAAATTGTTTTAAAATGTTATTTCAAATTTAAAGTTTATTATTTTTAAAAAGAAATATTATGTCCCCACCATTAATAGTTAGTAACAATTTTCCATTTAGTTTGAGATATTTACTTTCTAGTTTTTACCAACTACTTTAATTTTAACTTTACTTGGTGGTACTTTCTACAACCATAAAAGTAATTACTGTACATTGGTATTCAATGTTAAACTGCATAAAGTGCTAAACTGCATAAATACATTTATTTTTAATTACAAAATACAAAAGTACAACATTTTATAAATAACAAAACAAATGGAATGGAATAATTCAAGTGCTACTGGACAAGCAACCTGTGATATTGAAAATATTTTTCTAAACGCCTTTTTTTGGGGTAAATAAATAGGTACTTATTGGGTATCCCTTAGATATTAGTCACATTTATACACAAAACCTCCAGGGACAGTTGTTAAAATTATTTAAAGTTGGTTAACAGACAATAAATTTGGCTTGGTGGTTTAATGGAATTAAAAAGGGGGAATTAGTGTGAAGGCAGCAAACATAGTGGTCATTCCAAAGGCTGGGAAATATACAACAGAGTGTGGTAGCTTTTAGCCAATATCACTGATTAACAGCAACATAAAAATTATGGCCAAAATATTGGCTTTTAGGCTAAATTCTTTCTTGGCGGGGATAATCCATCCGGACCAGGTGGGTGGGGTACCAGGGCGACAGAGCCTGGATATTTTATCTAAAACCTTGTCTAAATATTCCCATGAAAGGCTATCAAAATCCTTATGGATAGCAATAGATAACAACATGCCTCTTTCCTCCTTCCCCCTACTCCATCTTTTCTAATACTGAAATCTTATACCTTATCTATCTTATACCTTATTTTTAATAGCAATAGAACTTTTAATGATTACGTAAAGTAATTTTCAAGGCGGTCATTTGTGTCAGTTTGTGCTGTTTTGCAGATGATCTGCTTTTCTTCATAACTAAGCCCCTTGTATTGATTTCAAATATTCTGGACCAATTTTCAGAAATATCAGGATTGAGGATTAATAGCTCAAAATCAGTAGTGCTGAATATACACCTGGACTCAGAACTCAGAAACTGCAGGATGTATTTTAGTTTTTTAATGGGAATCTTACAAATGTATCTACTTGGGTATAAAATTGACATCTACAGTAGATAGTATCTATAGTACTAATTACCCCCCATATAAGAAACCGCAAGATCTTCTAAGATGTTGGGCAACAATTTTGCTATCGAGGCTGGTTGGGATTTAGCAAGTCGGATGGATATTCTCCCCAAGTTGCTATATTATTTTGCAAAATGTGATATTGAAATTTATATGGCAGAGTAAAATCAGATGAGTAAATAAAGGGACAATGTGAGACGGGGGTTCGAGACAGCTCCTCTTCAAAACTGAGGATCCGGCAACTCTCCTTGTTGTTGCAGTGCAAGGGTGAATGTAGCAGGGGTGTGATCGTCAATGGAACAGGTAGCTTTGAGACGGTTCATAGGTTGGAGAGCGCTGAGGTTGTAGAGTCTGACTTCTGACTGGATTTTGAAAAGTTTTGTTTGGAAGGGGTATCGAGAATATACCCAAGCTTGATGGAGGGTAACTCTAGATGGCCTTACATTGAGGGTTGTGATAGATATATGGTAGATTAATCCCTGGGAATGGTGTGAGAAATTCGAGAGTGGGGGGGGTGTTCTATGAATGTTACATTAGTAGAAGCTAGTGTAAAAGTGTTAATGTGTTGGTATATGCTGCCTGAAAGGTTGGCTAAAATGTATGTCTCCAAATTGTTGCTGGGGGTATGAAGTAAATGGGGACACGTGGCATGTATGGTGGCTATGTCCCATAACAAGGAGATTCTGCATAATGTTATAAATGTTATAGCCAGAGTCATGGCCACAAGAATTACCATAGCAATCTTTTGTAAGAAAAAATTAACGCCCTTTAAGAGGGTGGAGACGAAATTAAACTGGATATTGATAAATGAGAAAATATCTACTATCTTGCAGGATATGCAACAGAAATCTCTTGGAAACTTAGGGGCCATGGTTGTAGTATACTGGAGATAATTGAGAAAGGGAGAGTAGATTTTATTTTGACTATATTCCCTGATGTTTTTTTATTTGCTTTCTTCTTTTTGCTCTTCTTTAATAATCACGTTTTCCAACCTAGGTTGCTTTAAGATGAGATGTAAGATTTGGCCAATGTATTGTATAGGTCTTCGACGTAGAACGTTTCACGTATATATGATCAAGGGAATGGTTGTATTGATTTCTTTTTTGTATATATTCACTCTGTCTTGAAAAAGGCTGTATTATTTCAAAATGTGAAATATAAAATAATTTTAATGCTATAAATTCTTTAATAATAAACTTATTTTATGCCCTATTGTTTTTAGTTTTTTTTTAGAAATATAACCAAGTAAATGCAAGTGCTTTTTTGTAGATGTAATATTAATAATACAAAAACATTGGTAATTGGTTAGTAAAACTTGTATGTCCTGTTGCTCACATTAGAAAAGTAGCATGTTGACAATTTAGTTCAGGGATCTTTGTTAATGTCACGTTGTAGGTATTCATGTGTGTCAATGTGAGTGTCTAAAAATAATCTGCACTGGCATAAAACGTGTTGGGCTGTCTTATTTTTCCTTCTTTGTTTGTCTGAGAATGATCAATACCAGGATATTTTTAGTTGTCTCCTACAATTCTTGACATTATGGGTCCTAGCAGTGACAAAGCAAAACAGAATGTAAAATAAGGTATTAGCATTAAAGGGGCAGTCCATGTACAGACAGCCCAAGCTGCTGGTGCTGACAGGGCTCTTCATGTCCTTTTATTTTAATTTTTTGCATCTGTGGTCCTCAATGTTGCCCATTTTTTGGGCATTTTCAAAAGAATGTAATGAGCACATCTTGAGGCCTCAGTTTGCCTCAAATTCTTTTTCTGGGTAAGACGTTTTGGATGCAATATAACTACCTGTGCTCGGTTTTTCCATGGTAAATGAGTTGTGACAGGTATGCTAGCAGAGTTAACCCTTTCGCTGCCAGCCTACCTGCAGCATTTGCCACTCCCTGTTGCCAGACGATGTTTCACTATTTTGCGCTACACATATTCAACTGTCATTTTTGAAAGGATTTCCAGGGATTTCCCAGGAAAATTATATATTGTTTTTTTCAAAAGAGTCTGGGCTTTAACATGAAATGTCTTGTTTGTATTTTTTAGGTGTATTCTCAATTTTTTGGGGTGAAATGTGTGAAAAAAAATAAAAAAAAAATATTTTTTTACAATTTGTAGAGTTTTTTTGTAATAAAAAATGTACGTTTGTCAATAAAATCTTATTGCGTGAGAAACCCCAATTTCTCCCGGTTACAGCGATACCACATATGTATAGGTAGACACCCTTTCCTGCCCAGAAGCCTTTTATAGCTGATGGATGACAAATGGTTAATTAAAAAAAAAAATGACATAGGGTCCCCCTTCCCGGGGAGGGGGACCCCATTTTTTTTTGGATTTTGAAGGGTTAAAAACCCTTCAAAATCCCCCCCAAAAAATGACGTGGGGTCCCCCTTACCCAAAGTAACCAGCCCGGGACCAGCTATGGGGGCTTGTAGGCACAGAGTGGGGGGGCCAGCTTTGGTGGCCCCCCCACCCTGCAGCCTACGAGCCCACATAGCCTATGTGGGCCCGGGCTCTTCTGCCCCTCCCTGGCCTTTGGGGAGGCAGGTAATGGGGGTGCGGGGGTTAATGGCAAGCCACCCGCTAGGGCAGGTGACTTGCCACCCCCCCAGCCTTGTGAACTGGTATAAGGGGTCTCATGGACCCCTTACCAGCTCACAAAGGGTTAACTGTTAAAAAAAAACCACGACACAATAATAAAAAGTATTTTATTAGAAAAAAAAAATTTTTTTTTTACTGTACCTTCGATTGCAAGCTCTTGTCCCTCGCCGCTCAGCTGACAGATGCCGGTGATCGGCATCCAGAGAAGGAGAAGGCAGGAGATCTCCTGTCACCTCCTTCCCCAGCGCCGATCACCGGTATCTGAGAAGCTGAGAAAGCTGAAGCCCGTTCGGGGCCGGGATGACTTCATAAGCCCCGCCCCCAAGGGGGCGGGGCTTAGAGGCATGATGGCGGCCGCCATCGAGAAGAAGAGAGGAGAGAGCCTCCCAGGCTCTCTCCTGAAGATCGGTAAGTCCTGGGGGGGGGATCGGAGGCCCCCCAGGTGAAGAGGAGGGACAGCGGGAGCCAGCGCACACACAGGTAAGTGAATGTCATTTTTATTTTTTTTTTTTTTACAGTTAGAAGCTGCTGCTGCAGAAGCGGGGGGGGGCGGCCTATTCCGGGGGCTCTCCTGGAGCCATCCGACCCCCCACGGGGGATCGGATGGCACCAAATTAAAGAGAAGACCCGGCCGGATCCAACAAGGGGTCAGGTGAGTATTTTTTATTTTTACTTTTTAAACTACAAGCGAGGAAAGTCAAGCACGTAACACCTACGGGCTTGGCACTTAAGGCCCAGCCAAGCCAGCATGTAGGTGTTACGGGCTTGGCAACAAAAGGGTTAAACTGTTCCTCACCCATTTTTACGCCTCTTACACAGCTGTTTCTGTTTAAACCTACATACACTATGAAAATGAAGATACTTATCACCTGTTCAATCATACACTTAATAATCCTTCAAAATACCTGACTTTTTACTAGTGGACCTAACAAAACCATGCTGTTTGATGGCAATGGCACACTATAATTATTTGATTTTTCCTCTTCATTCACTTGCATTTTGTCAATTCATAATTTTTGTAAAAAAAACAACATTCTCACTTTGCAGCCCCTTTCCATACCTAACCTTTTTGCACAGTGGCATATGTTTATGTTGCAAGAATGGCCTTGGGAGTTGAAACTTAATTTTGGAGCTTGGCTTCTTTAAATGTGTGTTGAGGTAACATTCTCTAAATGAACAAATATTCTTATTGTTCAAGTAGGGCGGGTTTATTATGAAGCTTAGAGGCTTTGTTACACTAGGTCCATTTTAAAGGGACTTTCTTACCACATTAACAGTCGAGTCGAGCCAATCTACATTCAATCTGAATTCTTTAAAACATCAAACGTAACAGATTAGTAAGCATAGGGATCTCCTCCAGCCCCCAACAATTATTAATAATCAGGGTGCTCACAAATCCCTCACAAAATGGCTAAAGGGTAGGCTCTGATTAGGATCTAATTGGGATTGAATTAAAAACCTTACCTTTGCTAAACCGGACCTTCAGCGTGATTTAATGAAAAGCCCAAACTCTTAAAAAATGGTTCCCCAGCATCTAAAATTAATATATTTTACGTTTTTAGTCACTAACTTATTATTCTTTCCCCCACTGGGCTGCAACTCTGTTCAGGAATTTAGGATAAGGGCGCCGCCATCTTGACTCAGAAGCATCACACTTACTGAGGAGAGGAGAGAGGGATAAGGTACAGGGGGAGGAGTTATAGCTGTGTTTTTCCCCCGACAGAGCAGAGCTGGGGTCAGGTAACGGTCAGCAGTCCCAGAATGCAGAGCAGCACAGTCAGGAGGCACTTCCTGTTTGCAGGCTGCCTGATAAGATGGCGGCTTCCATAAGCCGCCATCTTGGATGTTTAAAGGCTCATGACATGCAGTAGATGCAGGTAGGATGATTTTTAATGTGGACAATCTGTATGTACAGGGTGTGGGAAACATATAAGATAGGCTCTTATTCAGGGTGAAGGTCCGCTTAAGGGGCAAAGTGCATAGGTGAATTGTAGGATATGCAGTTTGGTTTTGACTGAGGACCTAGGATGTCATAAGAAACAGCATATACCGGGGGTTTCACAAAACTCTCTGGAAGCTCTTTTTGACCCACCTTCTCCCTCCCATATAGTCTAAAGGATGGTTAGTGGTACAGAAACCCATATTTTATTTTATTTTTTTACAATAAATCTTTATTGAGGTAGAAAGGGTAGCAAGGCAGTCAAATACAGAAATCTGGTTTACAGAGCAGATAAATCCAGAATGTATATTACACAAAGCCATAATAAAGATCACAATGTCGAAAACCTACTGGACCTCCGCGTACCTCACCCTCCGTTGCCACCTATATTGAGCCTCGCCATTCCCCTCCACCAGTTTTTGCTTTATAAAAAAGGCGGGGGGGATAAAAGGGGGGGTCATAGGTCAGGATGTATGGGTAGCGAAGTGCAGAGGGAGAGCCCAGGGCCGCCCCACGCCCCACCCCGACCCCCGCCCGGACCGAACGTCTCGCGTCGTCGTTCACCCATCAAGCCTAGCCTCTTGTGGTCATGCTGAGTTCCACAGTTTCTTGCCTTCGGCGGACTCTATGAACATGTCCCAAGGCAACCATCGATATCTATGCTTTACCTCTGAACCCTTGAGAATGGCCGTCAAGTCCTCCATGCGTCTAATATCTTCCACCCTATGAATCCGGGAGCTAATGGAAGGTGTAGCGGGAGACTTCCAAAGGACCGGTATACACGCCCTAGCTGCGTTCACCAGGTGAATAGTCAGTGACCTTCTATATTTCCCCACCTCTCCTCTGATGGAGTGAAGCAGGAGGGTCTCCGGGGAGAATGGTATGTCGTCGCCAGTTATCTTGCGGATCCACTCCACAACGCTCCTCCAGAAGCCCCTTATTTTCTCACATTCCCAGAATAAGAAACCCATATTTATTGTGGGTCATCACCTTCCAGCTCTGGTGACTGTCTATAGAAAAAACATTCTTTTGGCAGTGACTAAAAATAAAGTGTGTAACTAAACATTCCCAACGGGGGTCACATGTAGCAAACATGTAGAAAATAAGTCTAACCCTTCCCTACTCTATTTAATGCAAAACATTGTGGTGTTTATTGTGCGCGTGCCTAGTATTTCTTCTCAGCGCTTATATGTTAAGTAGCGCTTCAAAGACCAGATGGCTGTGTACTTACACAATAAACAAATATACAGTGAGGGGATCCAGATTTTTATCATGATAGCTGTGAATCTTGACAAGGTGCCCGGAATGTATGCATTTATTAGTGTCTGACGGAAACTGATGTGACACAAACAATACAAATCTTCACGTGGAGGAACAAAAAAAAATGTTTAATTAATGGAGGACATTCAGGCAACGCTCAAAAATGTGAATCCTAGCCAATGTTATTCAGCAGCATTGATTGATTCTTTTAACAAATCGCTGACAATAACACAACTGTTCTCTAAATTATTTTTATTGTGGATATTAAGATTTCACACTGGCTTCTTGTGACGGCTATTGTGCGAGAAAACGAATTTGCATTTGTGATTGATTTATATGGCCACTAGGTTTCCTATGAGCAGGGGCGGACTAGGACTAAAAAATGGTCCGGGACTTTTTGGGGCACACCGGCCCTGCTTTACTTTTCCTGGCCCAGTATAGTATATTAATGTCACATAATTTTATATAATATATATATATATATATATATATATATATATATATCAACTTTTTAAAACTGGAAAGACAGACACATGAAGACATTTTTTTGCACTTAAACCACGCCCCTGCTATACCCTTAACTTAAAGGGAAACACCACCTAAGAATTACATATTATTATTACTATTAATAATAATTACAGGCAAGCCCCACACACATATACTATAGCCAGTGAGCAGCATCACTCCATTAAAGCTAGTGAAGGTCAACCCTCCATATAGGTAGTATGTGAGGAGCGCTGGAGGTGGTGGGAAGCTGCTACCACTGATAGGGGGTCACGTCCCTATTGGTAAAGTAGGTGTTGGAGGTGTAGGTTTTGTAACCGAGTTGGTAATTGGTAACAAAAACTGACTAGTGTGGTGCGCTGGGTGGAGGTTCCAAACGCCGTTAAAATGACATCTCATTTTAACGATGCCAAATGAGATGTCATTTTAACGGCGTTTGGAACCTCTTCACCTCAGAGGCCCTGGGCAGGTCAAGTACCCCCGGGCCGCGGCGGTAAGTTTTTTGACTCGTGGATTCCATTATCAGCTAGATATATATATATGTATATCACTCTAAAGGAATTGGTTTAAGCTGTATAAAACAAGGGCTGTCTCTCACATTACAGCACCTTATACACATACAGCACAGAGCAAATATATACCCCTAACCCGGTAATTGTTCCAGCAAAGGGGACATCATTTATCCTCCTGGACTCACCTCTCTAAAGTCTAACTCCACCCAGCGCACCACACTAGTCAGTTTTTGTTACCAATTACCAACTCGGTTACAAAACCTACACCTCCAACACCTACATCCCTCCATATACACACACACACACACCTTCCACCTTACCCCTCACTACATTTTTCTTTCCTGAATCTGAGCAGGACCCGAGTGATGTGAGCAGGCTCCTTCCTGCTGGAGTCCCGCCGTGCACTCGGCTGCACACCTGGGGCCGGACACATGGAGACGATTGAATGTTGGTGCGATTCTGGGACGGTCCTGCCCAAATTTGGATGGTTGGGAGGTATGCATTAACACATCAATGGCAGATGGAAAGAAGTAGAAAGAAGATGGAAGGAAAATAAATGAGAGGACAACTGAGAGATTGAGGGAATGCAGAAAATAGTAAATAGTAAATAAAGGGGCAGTGGGAGCACACAAATAACTGAGTGAGAAGGGAAGTTTATTGATTCTCCCCTCCCAGGTTCACCAAGAATTGTTACCTCAGCAGCGATCCCATGGCGCATGTGCATTAACCGGCAATCCATTCTTAATGAGGAAAGTCCCAGGTGTCCGCCTTTGCTTCACTGTAGCTGATGCGCACCCACACCAGCTATTCATAAATGGCATTAGCTGGGGAAGGCCAGTGATGTGGCCATAACCAACACATGCGCCGTGGGATTGGCTGATTGGTCAAAACCTGGGCTTTTGCCTTACTTGGATTTTGGTCAGTGACCCTGGGGCATTCTGACTTGGGATTCCCCACTTTGTGAAACCCCTTGGTTTGAGGCCATTCAGATAGGCCTAGTGCGGGAGCGTGCAGCAGCTGGCCAGCATGGGATGGCCAGCTAGGTAAGTCAACTCAGAGATCCGGGGGCTTTTACACATAAAGGAAAGTGAGGAATCTAGCAGCTCTAGAGTCTTAGTCTGCTTTTGGTCCACTCGAAATATCAAATACAGAAGTCTGCCGAGTAAGCGCTGGTCCTAATTCAGTACAACTGCCAGCAAGGGGTTAATGAGAGCCTAGCTCCCAGCCACTGCTACTCTAATCATTATCCCCTTCAGCTACAGAGGCCCAGAACAGTTCAAAGAAGGATAAAAGGTCCCTAGCTTGTCAGTCAGGCCAGCCTTCCCCATTCCTTGATGTGTGCAGCACGGAGTCTCGTCTCATGGCATGACTCCCCCAGCCCACTAACAACTTACAGTTATCAGTGTCTCTCCTTCGTTCTCAATCACTAACAGGCATCCGGCGTGAAAACCCGCCTGTTGCCTTTTAAATTCCTCTGAAGTGTAGAGGACAGAGACTTCTCCTGATTGGCCAGGGTGGCTGCCTGTCACAGGCTTCTTCTCCCCTGTGTGTGACACATTGCAAGCATAGGCAGAACAAAACACTGCTTGTAGTCTCCCAAATTCAAGTTAGTGTGAGGGGTGCCCTCAGGTTGGTCCTGCACTCTGGCTCATTCAGGGGCATCCTGGGACATTTTTGTGACAGTTTGGGGGTATGCTATTGTTTACACGCAGATAAACATTAGTGTGTGTGAGAGCGGGGCCGGTGGCGGCAGGCACATATTCCACTTCTCTGCTCATCGGCCACCACCCCTCCTCCCGCGGTTGCAGCCTTCCCATGTGCCGGCCTACCGGGATTCTGCCCGGTATGCCCTATGGGCAGCCCGCCCCTGCCTATAAGCTACTGATACCTGTATGTTGTGATTTGGCACTGGTCCTGTGCTCCTCCAGGGGGTGAACACCTGAGCCTGCCGATGAGCACCGACCATTTAGGATAAAGGTTATAGGGTGCGGGAGCTAAGGGCAAGTCACCTGCCATAGCAGTAGATAATTTGCTAAACTTGCTTATCAAAATTATTTTATTTAAGTTAACACTAAACTCCACCATCTTCATTCAGTGCAGACCTCAGTGCCTTGTAGGGTCCTTTGTTGGTTCTTCTTCTACCGGCAGAAGCAGTAAGAGTGACCACTTAGCTGGTGTTTGCAAAGAAGAAGGATATGAGTCGCTTCAAAGGGAGGGGTATTTATACCATGAGAGGTGGCTTCACAGGAATCTCCCTAGCTCCCAAATAATGCTGGGGGGGGGGGGGGTCCTGTAAAGACACTACACCTTCCTTTGGCGGGAGGGAGCAGAACCTGGCATTGACTTTAATATTCCATTTATCTTACCCTCTAATTCGGTGTCCCTGTTCTTCCATTAACAGGTCAACCCCAGGGACACACTTTCTACACTTAGGCCCAGAGCAGTTTTTTTATTGCACAGCCAAAAGGCTCCAAAATAATTGTACCTATTTTACTATATATTACTAGAGAGACTCGTAACTCAACCACTTATAGTCAATGTTTTACAGGTGTTATATGTAGAACGTTAATAAATAAAGCAGTTTATATGAAGAATGCAGAAAATCTAGGCTAAGTATAATTGAGAAATAGCACCAAGCAGCAATTAGTAGTCACATCTGCTGTGTGGGAATGTTCTGTGTGAGGAACAGGATACAATTGAGGTTAACGTCCCTGGTATCTCTTGTAGGAGGAAATCCATCTGTAGCTCGTCACAGCCGGCTCGTGCCATCAAATAAAAACCTATTTCAGTAGAATCGGGTTTATTGATAACTTGCTTCAATTGCGTAGGATGTTTGTAAACGTTTTTGGTTTGCAGGAATACTGTAATGCATTTCGTGGCCCTGGCTTGCATCAAGCCAATGTGTGTGTCCATTTACTCATAGGCTGGCTTGTCAGGCCCTCTGAGGTCTGGCAACGGGAATGTCTATTCTGTCTATTATGTAACACAATCATCTAGTTCTGGAATCAGCCACTGACATATTAATAAGCAATTGTTGCATTGATAGTCAGGCACACAAAAATCAATCACTGTAAATATGACTTTCGATGTCAGAAGATCTCGGGCAGGTAGCTTTTTTTCTTTTATGTTTTTGTTACTGAATTATCCCCAAGCTAAGAGAAGAGTGTCTGCATGGGACTCACAATGATACAGACCTGAATCCCTAAATGTGTTGTGTCTACTATCTCTCATGTAAGTTGTCTGTTTGGTCATTTTAGTTTTTGATGAGGATCTTACCCTTCTAATCATTTTACCCCAAGTCACCTTCTGTAACTGAATAAGTAGGTGATTAGGTAGGTGGGATTCTTTTTATATTGTATAGCTCAGTTTAATATATTTGAGGTCACCCAGAGGCTCCTCGGTACCCCCACAGTTCCCTAGATCCCTTTAGGTTGTGCCAAATATTGTATGTTCACTGCGCATTTGCCAATTACGATGCACATGCTCTAATTGTCACCCACAACTGAGCATGCTCAGAGGCCTGTAAAAAGCGCTTCCTGGCACCCAGATGGCAGCAAAATATCTTAAATTCAATCGACGATGCCTCCTTGCTTCTAGAACCTTCTTTATCTTGAAATTCATTGCTGACCTCTGCCTGGACCTCGACTTTGCAATTTTCCGTCTGCCCACAACCTTAGTTTGCAGGGCTTTGTTAGGGCTTTGACTACTCATTATGTCTCCAATCTTTGACTTCAGCTATATAGATTATTCTTCTATATTCTATGTTTTACTACAAAATCAGAACCACTGCTTGTCTGCCCAGGCTCTCAATTCCCTGGTGGCACGACCTACGGCTTCCCAAGCAGAAAAACAACCCCCCACAAAGGGGGTTCTTTTAAGGACCAGAGCTTCTCCCTCGCTGCCTTAGATTCTGTGCAGTAGTCTCCAGCCCTTCTTTGCCATGCCAATTGAATCCTGGTCCTTGCTAATGGTACGCGATCTGAGGTTGTGCTAGACATCAAGTTTTAGTAGGATACTACTCATCATATCTGGTGCCACAAGACTCCTGTTAGCGTCAGGCGTAATGCCATGGTTTGATTTATAAGGGAAAATGCCTAGAACCTTAAATGCCTTTCTACTGTTGGCAAGAAAGGCCCCTGATGCTGAAAAATACTATAATACACTACTGTAGATTTGTCAAGATCAGGTTATGTCACTGTAGGACCTGTCACAGGTATCTGGAGCAATGCTGAATGCAGTGCACCCACAGCCGGGTTCACAGTTGGGTGATAAGGGGACCAGGGTAGGACCTGGACGTCTTGGTCATGTTCTTCCAACCAACATTGCTCTGTCTTGCTGAAAGATCCCACCTACCCACGGAAGACAGTCAGCCTGTATGGGTGTATGTTATTTGCAAGGATGGATTCATACCCAGATTAATTGAGAGCACTTTCTGCAGGAATAAGGGGGTTCAGGGAACGCCACAATATTCCCCAGACCATAAAGTTGCCACCAGCTTGTGTTCTTCCAGCACTGACATGCTAACATCTGCTTAATGAAGCAGAATATATGACTCATCGGGCAAGGAAATCCATTGCCAATCAGCCGAGGGTCAATACTGCTATGAAAATTGAAGCCTTTTCTACTGATGCAACTTCATTAGCAGAAGTGTAGCGACCATCCCTCTGCTTCAGAGCCCCATGCTGCCCCATAGAGGTCACTGACATTTCGTTTTAGAGATGTCTGGTAGTGGCCCTCTGGTTGATTTTCAAGCTGCTTCATTGTAGCATGTCAGTCCTTCCTTGAGCACCTTCGTAGCCAATGTTTAACTCTTTGTTATCAATTGCATGTGGTTATCTGGAGTTTTCTTGTCACCTATTCGCAAAGAAGCCATTTGTCCACTCAGTATACAGTTATACAGTCCACTCAGTATACAGTGCAGAAACTAAACTAAGTTTCAGAAATCCTGCCACCCTTGGCCGAACGCCAAAAGTCATCCCTTTTTGCTACTCTTTTAATACCCACCAATCCTGCTCATGACACATGACTTCCTTAAAGAGGACCAAAACCCACCCTTGAGTCTATCATACTCCAGGAAAGGCATACTCGCTCCCTCCGGGGCACCCCGATCAGGGGTGCCCCACTGTGCAAAACCCCCCTAGGTTGCCTGAATACTCACCTTCGTTCCCGGTACAATGGCACATGCGCGAGCAGCAGCTGAATCGCTTTATCCCTGTAGCAGGGCATGTGCCCGTGCCGGGCATTTATGAATGGTACTCTCCCTATTAAAGGGTAGCGGAGGATGTGGCTGCCAGCACTTGCATCCGCTTGCATTGGATGAGCTCCTGGGTGAAGGGGCTTGAATGGATCCGAGAGCAGAGAACAGAGACCGGGAAGAGGTGAGTTTGTTTGGGTGACCTGGGGGGGGGGGGGGTGCAAATAGCAGGGCACGGACCAAAACCCAGGATAGTCAAAATCCTGTGTTTTGGTCCACTTTAATGAGCTACGCACTGTTGACATCGAAAGTAGAAGGTGGTCCTAATAATGTGAAACAACTGTAAAATAAATCCTTCAGTTTCTGCATTATATCTCATAGGCGTCGATTCAGAGCCAGGGGAGGAAACTCTCTCCTTTATTAGGAGGGAAACCTGCCATTCAGGTGAAAATTTACATCCAGTTGTTGAATCAGCCCAAGGTAGACAAGAAATGTGAATGGCGGTTTTCACTCCCAAAAAAGGATTGAATTTTCACATCTGGCTCTAAATCAACCCCATAGTGTCAAACTCATTTCCGCTTAAGGCCAGCATTATGGTTGCATTCAGTTATTAACAAACACAAAACAAAAGTGATGTTCAACCATTCAAATGTATGCTTACAGGCACCAAAATATTTTGCCCAGGACAGATGCAGACACTGAATTATTTTGCCCAGGACAGATGCAGACACTAAATTATTTTGCCCAGGACAGATGCAGACACTAAATTATTTTGCCCAGGACAGATGCAGACACTGAATTATTTTGCCCGGGACAGATGCAGACACTGAATTATTTTGCCCAGTACAGATGCACATTTGTTTTGCCCAAGAGAGATGCAGGTAAATTATTATTTCCCCAGGACAAACACAGAATTTGTCCAGGACAGATGTAATATTATTTTGCCTAGGCCGGATGCATATGCTGATTTTTTTTTTTTGCCCAGGCCAGATGCAGACACTGACTAATTTTGTCCGGCCCTACAACCTGCAGCAGCTGTTGCACCTTCTGCTGTGGCAGTGAGTTGTTAGGTAGACACCCTTCTGTGGCGAAGCTGGTTGCACAGAGACTTAGAACAGTTGCAGACACAGGATTAGAGGTGGTACTGTGCTCTACAGTGGAGTGTAGCACTTGGCAGCATCACACATAGAGGCTTTGGTGTGAAGGGGTGTCGACTACAAGGGGTGCCACCCATCCACCATCTGCCACCTGTCAGAGGACTACATAAAATGCCTTAGAGGGCTGCATCTGGCCCCCGGGCCTTGAGTTTGACACATACACCATAGAGCATCCAGTGACATGTCTTTTGCTGTTGAGGGCGTTGTCATTTGATTTTAAGATCAGAAAATGAACACAGCAGACCCACATCTTACCAATTAGAGCTCTGGCTGCTATCCAATCAAGGAATGTTAGGTAATTTCAGCTGCTCATATAAACGCATAGTCTTACCCTGACTCATTACTGCATCTTAAGCTATATATTTAGCAATGCGTGATGTGTTTTTAGAGTTTGAATGTGGGGGAGTATTGATGTATTCGTGATGGGCCACAACAATAACCAATTAATGTAACAAGATGCCTGTCTGATCTGATCGCAATGTCAAATAATATCCATTCTATAAATCTATATTTGGATTTAAAATAAAATATTCCTAAATCGTGATGTAACTGGGTGATAATTCCAGTCATCTGGGGATTAAGGAATATGGCACGATTGTGTTGCTGCTGTTGATGATGTCTTCAGGGCTGGGTTTTTAATCTCATGCTCCTTAGTCTTTTCTCCTTGTGGGAACCTGTGCTCTTGTGCCCTGTCCAATCTTCGATACAATTTGCTGTTACCCATAGCAGAAACTGTGGACTATGGTGTAATGCGTGTGTGATGCCATCTGTCGGGTCTCACAAGTATAGTTGTTGAAGGAAAACTCCCTTTTTGGCATGCTTTTGATGTTCTGTCCCTTTTGGAAAGTAAAATAAACATTTGTGTTAGGATTTAGCCCCCAGACCCGTTTACTGGGGCTCTGTTTTACTACAACGGGAGCGAATCGGCCTTGAGTAAATCACATGGACTACATGTCCCACAATTCTTCCAATGTTGCAGGTGAACGCTTTAACAGCTTTGGCTAATGACCTATTCAGCTGAGAACCCGGCATGAAGCTTTGCTATTGGAACACAAGACTGTGATCCTTCCAAACTGAAGAAGTTGACTTTCAGTAGAATGGGTTAAACCAGTCACCCATGCCTTATCCGATCAGATGATTAGCAAGCTAGAGTGAGAAAATCTATGATACGTACTCAAAATCACCACTTTGGTTTACATGGCTAAGGTAAACGCTTTGGCCTTGATTTATAACCAGATGAGAATTCTCACTCCTTTTTTACAAGAGAAAACTGCCATTCACTTTCATTGTCTACTGGGTGTAAATTTTCACCTGCCTTTGAATCAACTCCAAGGTAGACAATGAAAGTCAATGGCAGTTTTCTCTTCTGAAAAAAGAATGCGAATTCTCACCTGGCTCTGAATCGATCTCATTGTTGCTACTGAAAACTGTTTTCTTTTATAACACAGCAAACAAATAGAAAATTAAAAAATAACAGACAATTTAGCACATCGAAAACATCATTTTGCTACAGAATAATGGAAACTTTTAAAAAATGCCATTGAAACTAGAATTACTCCTTGTTAACAAATTGCATAGCTAAAAATGGTGCTGAATTGCTCTGAATCTCAAAAAAAATGAGCAAAAAGATGACTCACTGACATGAATCAACCCTAATGTGTTTACCTTAGCAATGTATCTCAAAGTTGGCTGAGGCAGATATGGCACGTTTCAGTCCATCTGCATTAATTTAACCTCTTCAGATAGGGGGGAACACAGTCTTGTGTACCAGGAGCTTAAGGGTTACTGCCAGCATTCTCGGTAATTGCTATTGCTTTGTTTAGCCAAAGCTGCTGATGAGTTCATCTGTTACAGGTGAAGAATTCTGAGATTCGTAGTCAGAAAGTAGAATCACTGGCTTTGTTCTTATGTGACTTTTTTCTAGTGTGTTGCTCCTTGTTTCTGCCTAAAAGCCCAGTGGCAACCAAAACTGATTAGAATGAGTAGGGATTAGAACCAGGTGCCCAATGTATCTGTATTGTAATTGCCCCCTCCACTCCTTGTGTTGTTTATAGAACAGCATTACTTAGGTGTGTAACATTAGCTTTAGCCTTTAGGGTACAGAACAAGCTCGCAACAGAAATACTGCCTTGCAGATAATGAACCCCAATTTTTAGGTTTTTAAATAT
Source organism: Gastrophryne carolinensis (assembly GCA_027917425.1). Taxonomy (NCBI): domain Eukaryota; kingdom Metazoa; phylum Chordata; class Amphibia; order Anura; family Microhylidae; genus Gastrophryne; species Gastrophryne carolinensis. The sequence goes on from CM051243.1 coordinate 158,675,001, forward strand.
ATTTTAAATATAAGCTTTAGCACATCAAATCATCTTTAATCTTTTGCAGAGATGCCAAGTCACCCGTTTTTTCTCCTGCTGTCCCCTGCAATCTACCCCCCCCCCCCTCACTCGGTCACCCTGCGATCAGCTGATCTCACCCAGGATTTTGAGCCCCCGTCACCTCTAGAAAAAATTCACCTCCAGGCTTCTATGAACACTGTTTCCGGCCACTGCCATCTCGCGCGCGCGCGTCACTTCCTGTCTTGGTTGGCAGGCATTGCCATTGGAGGAGATGCTGCCTGAGGTGACACGGACCAGAGCAATGTCCTCTAGACGTTCACTGAGCGCATGTGCGACACAGTCATATACACCCTACACCTCTCTCTCATACACACATAGCTGCTCATCAGCTAGGACAGCACCACAGAGGAAACAGGACAGCTGGCATGTGAAGGAATAGCGGCTGGCGCAGTCCTGTGAAACGTCCAGGGTGTCCCCATCCTCCACCGCCCACAGCATGTAGCATAGAGCTTTACCGTTGGCAGATCTGAGGGACAAGCAGCCCCGGATGGGGGAGGCGGAGCCATATGCCACTAACATCACCAGGCCGACCCACTCGTGCTGACATGTTTGCCCCCCTGTTCCTCTCCTATGCCCACAAAGCAGAAGCGGGCGGAAGGCTGCAGCAGTGATGTCAATCAGGACTACAAGTCCCACAATTCTTCCAATGTTGTAGGTGAACTCTTTAGCAGCTTTGGCTAAATCTAAGCAGCCTAATGACGTATCCAGCTGAGAACCCGGCTATTAACACATAGTCGCAAGCCAGTATGTGGAGAGACCCATGTTAGGCTTAATGCAAATACTTTCCGTTCTAGGAAAGCCACTCTGGGAGGCCGATTCATTAATAGCGCCAGGTAGCGATAGATGAGCAACAGTAGCGGTATTTTCACAGCGCGCGCTAGTATTCGCTGTGCTTGGCCGTTGTTCGGCTATTGACAGCGACTCAGTCGGTGTGCAGTAATGTTGAATACGGGGTTAGGAGTCGCTGTTTGACAGGTTCTGCGCTGTATAGGAGCGCATGACAGCGAATGGCCATAGCGAACGGCTCCCAGCATATTCATTAACAAATCACGCTCAAAAAATTATCGCGCTGTGAAATGCTTGTTTAAACCCCAGAGCGCTGGCGGCGATGGATTAAAAGTAGTTTTTTAACCCCCAAACAACCTTATTTTTGGAAAGAAAAAAAAAAAACAAGTTTTTCAAAACATTTTGTAATCTAACATTGCAGAAGTGGTCACAGAATTTTTGACATTTAAAAAAAAAAAAAAATTAATAGCAATTAATTATGAATATTTAAAGATTGCTCCATTGAAATGCATTGGAGAGCGCCAGGTAGCGAGAGGTCATACCTGTCGCTGTTCAAGGTCGCTCGCTGGCGCTGTGGGGTGAGGCTGGAATAATGATGAATGATTCGCTATCTGGCGCTCTGTCAGTCGCTAAGCAGGATCGGCTTGATAAATGTGTGATTGCGGAGGGGAGCCGGCGTTCTCGTGGCGGTGACCGTCATTACCGTTCGCTCACCATTCGCTACCTGGCGCTATCCCTTGTTAAATAAGGGCCTAAGTAGAGGGTTTTTTGGTCTCTTTAGCCCCCCTATATGAAGCCTAACATGGGTCTCTCCACATACTGGCTTGCGACTATGTTTTGGTACTCACCAAGGTTCACCTCCCATACAGCAAGAGGCTGATGAGAGCCTAAAGCTTGAAACACGTGTCCACTAGTTGGATGTGTCTGGCTGTATAAAATTTAAAGCTAATCCTTGGCATTGCACCCTTAGCGGTTCTAAGGGCCTTGGATGGCACAGAGATGTAAAGAGATGATTTGCATAACTCCGCCTACTGCAAGGGTAGATGGGTAATGCTCTCTGTCCTTGGACTGGGTACTGTGCAAATACTTTCCGTTCTAGGAAAGCCACTCTTTTTCTTTTAACCCTTGCTATTGTAACACAAGACTGTGATCGTTCCAAACTGAAGAAGTTGACTTTCAGTAGAATGTGTTAAACCAGTCACCCATGCCTTATCCGATCACTTCCTTTTCCTGTCTGTTATCCACCATGTAAGGTGACATTCTCTTACTGCACGCATGTTCCAGTAAAGCCAGTTCCTGTTACATCACTAATGTCTATCTGGATTTGACTTCACTGCACCCAGCGCTCACACTCTGCAACACTTATTTCAGTTTCTTAATCTCTCTGTCTCTCTCTTCTGCATGTTACATCCACCATTCTCTCACTCTATCTATCACCAGCATTTATTTTTTCTCTTTTTTCCACTTTCTTTTTATTTCTTCCTACTCTTTCCTGTCACAGTCTTTCTCTTTTACGTGATCGCTCCATCTTTATCACATCTTTTCCACATTACTTCCATGTCACGCTTATTTACATATTATCACCTCTTTCTCATTGACTCATTTTCTCTTTCTCCTATTTTTCATTGCTTCTAATTTTCCCTTTTTTTATACCTTCTCAGTTTATATTCCCTCCATCTCTCTCTCTCTCTCGTCACTTTCGCCCCCTTTCTTTTCAGTGTCTAAATTTTCCAATATTTCTTGGTTTTCTTACACTTCTTGTTTTCTACATATCCTATATTTCTGTTTTCCACATTTCTTTTCCATCTCTCTCATTTCTATATTCTATACATATTCATTTTCCTGTCTTACACCTTACCCCAATATCACTCTCTATTTTCCATTTCCTATTTTTGTTTTCGTAATGTTCTCTATCACATCCTCCCCATACATCTTTCCATTGCCCCCCATTCATGCCTATGTGTGTAAAATTTAGGGAGAATTGATATGAACTCTTGCACCTGGTGACATTTACCCTAAGGCCGGCCTTGTTGGCCACCTCTCCTTATATTCACACTGAGCATGAAGCAATAATTCCACTACTGTAGCAGTCTCATCTTGTTTGCCGTAGTGACTTAGCAGCATGAATATTGTAGGAGTTAAACATATTTTCCAGTGACATAAACTGTCCTTTTTTTCCTAAATGAGTTGCCGCTTTTTGTCTACATACCAATTAAACTTTACGAGGGCTATTCTTAATTCTGTAGCTCTGCCGCGGAATAAATCCAAGTATGATAGATAAATTAGGCGTATTTTCCTAGAGCCCATCTGTCAGTGTTGTGCATGCTGAGCCGAGCCAGGAGTTCATGGGCGAGTGACTCAGTGCCATGTACAGGGCAGCTGGTAACGCAGCAGCCTTGATCCCTCCTTGCTTCTATCAATATTTCATTTATCACCTCTGTATTAAACAATTATAAAGCACAGAGCAAAAGAAAAACAAAGCTTATTTAAACAACAAATAGAGTTTTTTTGTAGTATCCCACGGTGCATGCACATCGACCGAATTATCTTGACACACGTGCCCACCACCTAAACGGGTATGCGCTTACCAGATCTACGAAATCAAAAAGCCTTCAAACAGATTCATCTAGTAGAGAATTCCGTGATTTCCAATGCTTCAATCATAGGTTTGAAAATCACTCCTCAGAATCGTATGTAGGATCCATGTATAAATTAGAAAGAGAGCACAAAGTGCAACCCCATCAGGAATGTTAAAAGCAATTTAATAGATAAAAATGCACTCACAATTTTTTGAAGATACACAGGCATATAAGAGATGCAATCCAGGAGGGAATCCTTTCTTCCCTTGATTCCGTGCAATCATCAACAAATACGCCAATCATATATGTGTTGTAAGCGTCTAAACTAACGTCCTGTGTCCGCCGTCTCCTACCTCCTAACGCGTTTCGTTGCGTGTGCAACTTTATCAATTATAGTAATATCACCTCTGTATTGTTTGGATAATCTAAGCTTTGCAACCTCGAGGTCTCTAGACTTAAACTAGACTAATCAAAAGCCCATTCAGATTAAAAAAAACTCTACCATGACCGACTAAATCAGAACCAGCCGATTGGCTCTACCTGGGGAATCCTGATTTGGGATGTCCCGCTGTGTTCCCAGCATTAAGGTGGTGATGCAGATGGCAGTGTTCACCCCATTCAGTTTCTTTACTGTGTTGACATCAATTTGTCGAAGAAAAGCTGAATGGAGCCGAACGTGCTGACTGGTATCGATGGTGTGCAATAGGCTGTACCTAGTTGTTGTCAAGGTTAAAGAGAAACTTTAGAGGTACTGGGAAGTTAATAAAAACTCTCCAAACCTAGCTTGATCTGCCTCAATCCCCCTCCAAATAAAAAATTAGCAGTTTAAAACTTACCATTCTTCCTTCGGTCCCGCGTAGTCTTCTTGCCTACCCGTCATGCACTGCGCCGCCCCTCAGATCTCGCACATGTCACTGCATAGGCTGCAATGACAATTGGCGCAGATCTTGAAGATTTGATGAGCTGTGCGGGACATTTGAAGAGCAGACGGTGAAGAGTGAGTACGACTAAGGCCTCAGCCTTCACTTAGCGGTGGCTAAGGGAGGGGGTGGAAAGGGACCAGGAATACTGCCGACATGCAAAAGGCAGTGAGAGTGGAGGGAGGGATGTTTACAGAGGAACACCAGAAAAGGTCTGATGTTCCTCTCTAAATGTGTGTTTTATCAGACTCTTTCAGGTCAATGGTGGCAGTTAGTTGTGGCCTAAAGATAAGGAAGTGATCCTCCTGTGACCAGAGGGTGGCAGGTTATATTCCCCGCCAGAGCATGTCTGAAGTTCTCTTGAGCAAGGCACCTGATCACCCCCTCCAACTGCTCCCTGGGTGGTGTAATTAGGGCAGCCCACCAGTTCGGGCATGCGTGCACTCACTGCTTAGATCCTCTGTGTTTACCATAAAATGGCCAAATATGCCCCAAAAATTAAAAAATGATTTTAACAAATGGCACCACTGCAAATAAACAATGTGACACTACAGTGGAGCAGATCACCAACAAAACAAACCAGGAGGCTAACAGATGTGTGTCTGAAACAAAAGTTTAGCTAACCTGATAGCGTATGGAGCTCCAAAGTCACGCCACCTTGGCTAACACAGTTGCAATGGTAGAAAAAGCTTTCATATCCACTGCAGCATCAGAATTTGACCTCCACTGATTGGCAGAGGGTTGTCTTATCTAATGAGTAACACTTCCTCTTTCATCGAACAAATGGACATTGGCGTGTCAGACAAGAAACGTTAACTCAAACACCCTGCAACTATCCGTAGAACACCAGCTGGTGGTGACAGCGCTTTGACTTGGAAGTAGTAATGTGATGGAAGTGCCTACACATGCAACGAGAGCTGCCAAAGTAGTTAACCTGAAACAACACATTTTTTGAAAAACCCTGATTGTAGATGCCCCCTGTGCATTAACCAATGCTAACGGGAGTAATCTTACCTTCTCCACACCCCCCTGGAGAAATCACTCTGATTGGCCGGCGTGGTCACGTGGGTGCCACGAGAAGTAGTTAAATTTTATGGCTCTACTCTCAAAGGGATACAACGCTGGCCCACAGATTTTTTGTTAAAGAAATACATTTATAATAAGATAATCGTCACGCCCCAAATATTATTTATTTTCTAAGATCTATCCAGAGAATCAGACAGGCAAAAAAATCTAATAGAAAATCCCGACAGAATAAAGCTGCATGTTAATCTGGAAATTGCCAGATGTTTCTACAAAATGAAAGAAATTGAAGTTTCCCTTTGAGATTCTAATATTCCATCACTGCACAAGTGTACTTTTATAAGACAACGAGGTGTCTAATGTAAAGGTTATTTAACCTAGAATAAAAAAGTGATGTCAGACCCATCCTGCGCCGTTTCCTCATTCTAAATACGACCGGGACGTAAATTTTATAAGTCTCAGATGACAGAATAAATCAGAGCATAAAATGATGCTGTCCAGACGGCTGAGTTATTGCTACCATTACACATCTCTGCTCACATCCCCCGTCCCTATTAAAGTCTTTGTTAAATAAAAGGACCATGGTCTATAATGAATGCCTTCAAATAAAATATATATTTGGTATTTTATTTATTTATTTATTATTGTTTATTTATATAGTGCCATCATCTTCCGTAGCGCTTTACAAAGTAGTAGTTACAGACAGGGTAGAAACATACGGTACATATAATATATCAAGTGCAGTTTTACAGAGTTGACAGTGGATATTCTGAGTACAAGATACAATAGGAAAGAGAGCCCTGCCCTTGCGAGCTTACAGTCTAAAGGAAGAGGGGTGAAAACGAGGGGAAAGGATTACAATCACAGTCACTATTGAGCTTTGTGGCATATGCCCTTTTGAAAACTGGTTAAACCAGATTATATGCTTGTCTGTATAAGTGAGTTTTAAGGGCACCTTTGAAGGTTTTGAGAGTTGTGGAGTGGCGGATTGGCTGGGGGAGGGCATTCCAGAAGATTGGAGTTGCACGTGAGAAGTCTTGGAGGCCGGCATGAGAGGAGGTGACCAGGGTGGAGGACAGGAGAAGGTCAGCAGCAGAGCGAAGACTACGTCTAGGTTGATATTGTTGGATTAGAGATAAGATAACATATAACATGACGTCCTGTTTTTTTATACTATATAATGCGGCAAGTCATAAGCATGTCTCGGCAACTCTGCATTTATGTGTGGAATATTACCCACATCGATCAAGATTTCAGATCCATAGGGAGTATAGTAGATTTAGCGCAGCCATAGTAACATAGTATGTAAGGCTGAATAAAGACTTTAGTCCATCCAGTTCAGCCTGTTTATCTCCTTCATGTGGTCTAGTAGCCATAGCTGGAAATGTTATTACATGCCAGGAAAGCATCAAGGCCACTTTTGAAAGTTTTTACTGTATCCATCATTACTACCTCCTCTGGCAGCGAGTTCCATAGTCTCACTGCTCTTACAGAGAAGAATCCCCTCCTATGTCGGTGGAGAAAGCACCTTTCCTCTAACCTTTGTGGATGCCCCCGGGTTATGGTTACACTTCGGGGTATAAATAGATTGTGGGACAGATCTTTGTATTGACCCCGAATATATTTATACATAGTTATTAGATCACCCCTCAATCGTCTTTTTTCTAGACTAAATAAACCTAACTTGGACAATCTTTCCGGGTACTCTAGCCCCCGCACTCCTTTTATTAACTTTGTTGCCCTTCTTTGAACGTGCTCCAGTTCTGATATGTCCTTCTTAAGCACAGGTGCCCAGAACTGTACACAGTATTCCATATGGGGTCTGACCAGTGACTTTTACAGGGGTAAAATGATGCTCTGGTCATGAGCACCTATGCCCCTCCTGATGCACCCCATGATCCTATTTGCCTTGGCCATGTTTGATTGAAAATGTAAAGCTTGGCTTGATAACATGTGGAGTTAATGTAATCAGAATTGTCTGGTTCGAGGGTTGAGTTATATCAAAGCTGAACTGTGATAAACACGCTGATAATTTGCATAAGGGTGGTCTTAGAGACTCACTATTATACTGACCCATTTTTTTGGTTTGTCCTGAATTTCCTCTTGTAATTTCTGCAACGTGTGCCAAAGAATAATGAGTGCTCAGCAAGACATAACCCTTCTGTACGTAAAAGTTGGTTGTAGAGGTCTTTTTTTGTATAATCACCAAGGAGTAGTCATTACCATGTGATTGTTAAAATATTCCTGCTCACTAAGCAGCTATGTAACGAGTGCGCTGCGCAAATGTTGTCCCTGCTATGTCAGCACTATTGCATCTGTCCCATTCTATACCTGCCAATTTCCATGCACGTGGTGGTCCGCCATCTTCAGCCCATGCAGCAGTGCTGTAAATGCTCTGCAGGGAGGCAATGCTGCGTCTCTTGTTGCACTACCATATATAGTGTCCGTCACTTGGATTCATGCATATTTTAACTTGCAGAGAAAAAGATTTCATTTTCTTCTACTTATAAATTATTATTCTACTTATAAATTGTAGAACATGACATAACTGGGCCATGGTTCAGCTATCCCCAGACACCGCCATCCTTTTCGCTGTTGGTTCACATTCAGCCTGTGTCAGCTTGTTTTAACAAAGTGATATACTATAATCAACCTACTTATATTTCCTTTCCTGCAAAAAATGACTATATAGCGTCCTCATTTGGAGGAAATTTTCCAATATCTAGGTGGTCATCCTGATATGTCAGTAAAGACAGAGGTATTAGGGATAGAGCAGGTAACAATGGAACAGGACTAGGGGCCTCATTTATCAAGTGCTAGCGCCAGTCAGTGACACTCATTACCTATACTTTTGCACTAGAGCCACTCAATGTTCCACTTAACAAGCAAAAAATAGTGTGCGCTAAAATGGTCACCAATTCCTTGTAGGATGTAGAGCACTGTGCTCTTCCAAAAGCTGCGCCAGATTATGCAGGCACTTATATCCAATCTCCCATAGACCTCAAATGACGAGTGTAGTTAAAGGGTTTTGTTAGTACACAATCATTTTTCATAATCTGAAACATTCTAGATATTAGCTTTGATTCAGTAAGGGTTGAAAAAAATTCTCATGGTCGTAAAAAATTCAATTCATGAGAAAAAAGCCTGAGAATTTCACTTTTAGTAAATTACCAGATAGGTAGACAATACAAGTCAATGGCACTTTTAACTACAGAGTAAAAAAAAGTAAAATGTTCACAAACGGTGAAATTCTGAGGCTTTTTTCTCATGAACCAAATTTTTTACTACCATGAGAATTTTGTTTAACTCCTGTTTACGCCATTGGCCTTGATTCACTAAGAGTTGAAAAAAATTCTCATGGTAGTAATAAATTCAATTCATGAGAAAAAAGCCTGAGAATGAGTCACTGTTAGTGAATCACCAGATAGGAAGACAATGAAAGTCAATGGCACTTTTTTACTCCTTGGAAAAAGTATTGAACTTTTTACCCCTTTTTACCTGTAGTAAAAACTGCCATTGACTTTCATTGTCTTCCTATCTGGTGATTCACTAACAGTGACATTCATTCTCAGGCTTTTTTCTCATGAATTGAATTTTTTACTACCATAAGAGTTTTTTCAACCCTTTGTGAATCAAGGCCATTGTGTTTGTTGGTCACCAAAGCTCCCAAATGTTTCGGACACCTATAGCGTCTTTTGTATTTGTAGTTGTTCTAAAACACTAGGGGGGATATACAAATGTGAAATGGAATGTAAACGTGGTGAATTGTTACGTACAAGCTGGTTTAGCTACCCACAACAGAACAAACAGGAACCATTAGTTACTGTTCTGCTACAATTTAGCCCCAGTTATGCTCCAGCTTTAATGTTTGCTGTCTTGCAGTATAGTCATGCTTTCCTCCTTGTGTCTTCCAGAAGATGGACGCAAGCTTAAAGGTGCTATCCAGCGAAGTACAGAGACTGGACTTGCTGTGGAGATGCCAAGTAAGACTGTACGTCAAGCAAGTCATGAGTCTATAGAGGACAGTATGAACAGCTATGGGTCTGAAGGAAAGTAAGTGATGGTACCATGAGCTTCTAGTCATCTTATAATATGTATTGCTTAAAGCAGGCCAACATCTGTGCGGGTGCGGGTGTTGGCAGTCTGTGGGAGGGCATCCCTGTACATGACCTCCCAGAACAACCATTAACCTTACATTATGCTTGAACCTCTACTGGGAATCGACCACCACAATTGCCCACCCGGTGCTTATGTGGGTAGTGAACCCCACCATTGTTCCTTTTGCGGGAATTTTCTGTCCACATGAGCGCCGGCGGGCAATCGCGGTGCTGGTTCTCAGTGGAGGATCAAGGATAAGGTAAGGTTTACCGGCATTCTGGGGGGTTATGTGCGAGGGGCTCCAGTATTTTGTCTTATAGCTGTGGTGCTAACACCCGCTCCCGCACGGGTGTTGGCCTGCTTAAACCATTTTTACTTCTAGTAAAATTGGCTGTAGTTTATATTTTATGTGGATTGGTCAGCATTACACCCTCCAAGTATAGCCACAATTTGGGATTAGGTTACAACCTGGGGGTTTAAAAATAAGAATTCAAGTCAGGTTTTATTGGTTACATACACATCCATCCAAAGTATGTCATGCAGTGAAATGTTGATTTCCAGTTCTAAAGAAAACAAGTGGCAATACATTTGGAGGTGCAATGCATATAAATTGCCCTAAATATAGTTAACACAATGCAATCAAGCATCACATGTATAGATGTAAGATGTTAACAATACATTCATATACAGTGTGTTTAGCCCTAAGCATAGCAATACCCATGTGGATTGTCAGTGCAGCAGCTAGTCGCTGCTCCTAATACGGTTCCTATGATGATGATAGTCTAGTTCAGGGGTGGGCAATTATTTTTTCCATGGGGCCACATGAGAAACTAAAAATATTGTGGAGGGCCAGGCCAAAAGGCTGAATTCAATTCTGCATAATATTAATTGGATTTCTTTATAAGAAGCAGTAAATAGCATTGTTTGACAAGCTGGTACGAGTATATGTTATAGTTAAACAATAACAAATTGGGTTACAAAAAAATGTAATTTTTTTAAATGTAATAAACCACATTTTGTGTGTCCAGTGAGGTCTCACACAGCAGGGCATCAAATTGGGATGCCCCAGAGGCATAATGCCTGTAACCCAGCCCTGGAATCCTTCACACTCCAAGGGGCTGGGTTACATGGGTTTTGGTCTGCTTTAAAACATCATGGCCAAATCAGGTTAGGATGGAATGGAGTGACACAGCGCTGCTCACACTTTTTACTCAGTAGCAATGTGAAAAATTGCTGATTCCCTTACATAAAAGCAGAACAAAACCCAGAGCGGCCGCTGGTCTTCCTCCTGGAAATCCCAGATCGGGATGCCCCACTGTGTGAAACCCTTTTTATTCAGTAGCAACATGAAAAATGGCAAACTCCCTGCCTTGAAGCGGAACAAAGCCCCTATCTGGGATGTCCAGGTGGAAGACCAGTGGCCGCTCTGAGTTCATTTCCACTTTAAGGGGGAGTCCACCATTTGTCAAGTTGCTACTAAGCAACAAGGGTTTCACACAGTGGGGCATCCTGATCTGTGATACCCAGGGGGAAGACCAGTGGCCGCTCTGGGTTTTGTTCTGCCTTTTTTCACATTGCTACTAAGGAAAAAGGGTTTCAAAAAGTGGAGCATCCCAATTTGGGATGCCCAGGGGGGGGGACCAGTGGCCAGCCTTGGATAAAAGTCTGTGTGAAACCCTCCCAAAGGCATTAGTCTGGCCAGAAATGGACTACGAGAGCCAGTGCACCATCAGGCGCTGTGTACGGCATGTAACACATTTGGTGTGGACTACAAGTGGCTGCAGTACCTCGATCTCCGGCGTCGGCTCCGCAGCGATTGACACATGCCACACAGTACAGGCCAAGGACGGGAAGAGATACTCCGCCCACAGCCAAACCTGCAGGAGGGAGCTGTCCAATAGGAGAGCAGGCTCTAATCCACACACACGCCCCTGCTACGTTAGACTCACTACAGAGGGGCAAAAGCACTGTTCAAACCCAGCACTATCTTTTCTCCCAGTATTCCCTCCTGTAATTGTTTTCCATCACTTGTTGAGGATAATCTCCAGAGGGAGTTGGGTGCCGAAATAAACTTTAAGGTGAGGGACCAGTTGAGGGAGCGGATTGTGCAAGGAAAGGAGCTGTTCCCGAATCTTTCTGTGATGGCTTTCAGTGCCTGGAAGCATTTGCCTAAAGGCCTCTGGTGAAGAGCTCATTGTTGGGTCTTGTCTCCCAGTATTCCCTCTGTAATTGTTTTCCATCGCTTGTTGAGGATAGTCTCCAGAGGGAGTTGGGTGCCGAAATAAACCTTAAGATAAGGGACCAGTTGAGGGAGCGGATTGTGCGAGAAAAGAAGCTGTTCCTGAATCTTTCTGTGATGGCTTTCAGTGCCTGGAAGCATTTGCCTAAAGGCCTTATGGTGAAGAGCTCATTGTTGGGTCTTGTCTCCCAGTATTCTCTCTGTAATTGTTTTCCATCACTTGTTGAGGATAGTCTCTAGAGGGAGTTGGGTGCCGAAATAAACCTTAAGATAAGGGACCAGTTGAGGGAGCAGATTGTGCGAGGAAAGGAGCTGTTCCTGAATCTTTCTGTGATGGCTTTCAGTGCCTGTAAGCATTTGCCTAAAGGCCTTATGGTGAAGAGCTCATTGTTGGGTCTTGTCTCCCAGTATTCCCTCCTGTAATTGTTTTCCATCACTTGTTGAAGATAATCTCCAGAGGGAGTTGGGTGCGGAAATATACCTTAGAAGACTGAGAGTGAAAGTAGGGAAACCACAAAGATAGGACAGACTGTAGGATGATTTGGATGAGGCTATTGAACTTTTTATAACATAGTTCAAGAGATGTAAATGTAATGTCTTACAGCTTCATATTGGTGTTATTTATGGCTTCTATGTAGGTTAGCACAAGTCCCTTCCATGTTAACAAGCAAGCCAAGCTCAGAAGTAGGCACCATAGTACCAACAACAATTTAGCTCAAGGCAGGGCAAAGTCAATGTGACAAATTCTTTAGAAAAACTAGTTAATAAAAGGACAGGGATCCTGTGCACAAGGGGGAGTCACTGATAAATGACAAATGAGTCTTGATGGAGGCACAGATTCATTACGCTTGATTCTCTAGCGATCTCCAGCTCGCCCCCCCACCCCCAGGACAAACATTTCAAAGTGAATGTGCTGGGAACATCGAAGGCGCTGACGTTTATTAGTGACAAATGGTTTCATTTTGGTGCTGCAAGCCATTTTGGTGTAGAGCAATAAAGTCAGATATTTTGACCGTTTAGTGTCTTGCGCTACCGTCCCGCTCCTGATGTCTGTAGATGATGGATATTATGTGCCCCCCTCCCCTGGGTTATTACATAATACTGAAAGTCTTAGATGTTAAAGGGACCGTCCAGGCAATGGCAAAAATGAGGCAAGAAGAAGCTCATTGAAGCCTGTTCCATGTGGTTGCAGGTCACCAAAGTTTACCTCTCCTTTCCTTTCTCTTTGTGCACAACCACACTTCAAATGTGGTCACACCACTGTCCCTGTGTGTCAGCTGAGCTTGGCAAGGACAGCCACTGTGTCATGCCAGGCTCTCTCATGCTAGGAGCTTTAAAGGACATGGAAAGCCATTTAGAGTGTGGGTCAAACTTTGGAAACCTGCTACTGCAGTTTGGGAACATGGGACAGGCTTAAAGCGGTCCTTCACTCTGAATAAGAGCCTATCTTATATGTTTCCCACGCCCTGTACATACAGATTGTCCACATTAAAAACCATCCTACCTGCATCTACTGCATGTTATGGGCCTTTAAACATCCAAGATGGCGGCTCATGGAACATCAGGCAGCCTGCAAACAGGAATTGCCTTCTGACTGTGTCGCTCTGCATTCTGGGATTGCTGACCTTTTCCGGACCCCAGCTCTGCTCTGTCTGAGCAAAGCACAGTTATAACCCGCCCCCTGTACTTTATCCCACTCAAGATGCCAGCGCCTGTATCCTAAAGTCCTGAACAGAGTTGCAGCCTATTGGGGGAAAGAATAATAAGTAAGTGACTAAAAACATAAAATATATTAATGTTAGATGCTGGGGAATAGTTTTTTAAGGGTTTGGGCTTTTCAATAAATCATGGTGAAGGTCCGGTTTAAGGTGAGTTCCTTGCTGCAATGTTGCCATTGCCTGGACTGTCCCTTACAATTTTCATGTATGTAATTATATCTACTGCTATCAACTCTTCTTCTGTAGCACTGTACAAAGTAGTAATTACAGACAGGGTAAAACATACAGTACACAGATTATTACAGACTGGGTGCTATGAAAACAAGATATAATAAGAGTGAGAGGTCTGTTCTCTCCTATTTGGGATGCCCCATGGCATATGCGCAGGCAGCAGCAGCATCTCCTGCACCCCTCCAGCTGCTGTGCATACCAATTCAGATAGGCCTGGCATGGGAATGCACTGCCGGAGGGGAGCGGCCACAGAGATGCCTGCCACTTCTATTCATTTTTTCTTCTATGCAGCTCGTTAATATGTAGTCATAGAATCCTGATTGGAGTAAGCCCATACAAGAATTTGCGCACCTCCCACAGCACCTCATCCCTGCTGTGAACGCTGGAGGTAGCAGGGTATTCTTTGGGGTACTTTTCCTTTACAGTGGACCAAAACCCTGGATTTTGACTATCCCGGGTTTTGGTCCTATTTTGGGGGGGGGGGGGGGGGGGTATCCCAATTAGGGATGCCCCGCTAAGTGAAACCCCTGGGATTGCCCGAAAAACTCACATTCTGCACATTCTGTCTTACGGTGCATGTATGGTGTGTATATTAATGGATGGAGACAGATCCCGGCATAGGAAAAGCATCCCTTGCCAGCATAGCGAATGCATCCTGTGGAACGCGGCACACTCCTGTCCCCAGACTACGTGGGAGCATGCCAAAGCTGTCAGATGCTGGAGATGCAGCCGTGGGCTGTGAATGCACTGTGGGACTGTCAGGAACGTTTCCTGCGGGTTACCCTTAGTGGGGTTGGGGAGCAGCCGGCATGTCCTGTGGTTGGTCCTCTTTAAAGAAATGTTTTCAAAGGGTAATTTTTTAATCTAAATGTACATTAATCTGTTAAAGAGTTGTGTTATTAGCTCTTCTATAAAGCTGTGATAAATTAGTAATATCAGTGCTGCTGCAGATCATCCTGCAGGCCCTCCTATTGCAATGTAGCAGTCCAGGCCATGCTATCTAGCTATGCATACAGGGCATACAGAGACATCCAGGATGAATGGCATTTCTCTTCACACTGATCTTTTTGCAGTGTGCACTGTTTTATCTGACTCTAGTTTATAACTTAAAATGAGTTCCCCTGAGCAGTGACAGGTAAATTGATGGCCTTACGCCATCACCAGTAAGTTGTGCTAGTTGTCAAAATGATTGTTTTACTGGATGGCTGACACCAAGAAAAATGTTCAAATTATTCTTTAAAAAAAAAAAGAGAAAAACTTTCAGGACATCAGATGCGGAAGCTACTTACAGGATGAAATGATGTTGTCTTGTGTTGTACTAAATGAGCAATAATTATCATCAGATGAATAACAAGTATGATAACAGAAGACTGAAAGTCTTTTAAAGTGGATTTACTGTTATTGAAAACTCGCACATCGAAAAAACGCACATCGAAACAAAATGATTTTTGGCGGTCACTATATTGAGGCATCATGGGAGCTAACTGAATGCTGAAATAAAAGAATGTTGCAGAGTTACATCATCTTAGCAAAAGTGCCTTACCTCCAAGACAGCTAGAGTGCTTTCCCAGAAAGCCTGCCTGTTCTGAGCAATGCCTTCCAGTTGTCAGGGACCGCCGGACACCCTTCTTGCATTAGCCAACAATCCCCAATCTCCACCGCCTCTTGTGCCTATAGTCAAGCCCCCGCTCGCTGGAGACATGGGTTATGTCTCTCCAGACTCGGTCGCCCCCAGGACTTACTGGCGCAAAGATTGCTGGCTTATGGTAAAGACGAGTGAACTGCGGGGTATCCCAAATCAGGGGTTCAAGTGAACAGAGTCCAAAACGTCAAATCCAAGGGTTAGGCAGAGAATAGTCGAGACAGGCAGGGGTCAAAGCCGGGTGATCACAGGAGCGCGGTATCCAAGGGGTAAGGCAGAAGCAAGGTCAGACAGGCAGAAGGTCGGTGCGGGCAGGAGTGGTCAAGGACGAAGCCGGATCAATACACACAAAACGCAATTCCAACAGCACACCCAAGCTAATAATGGCTATAACGGGCACTGATGGTCAGGTCAAAGATATATTTAAAGGGGGACTGGCCAATGGGAAGGGGGAAATGTAATGATCGGTGTAACATGATTGGTGATTGATTGGTGCATTACTTGCTCCTGATAGGAGCCCCCCAGGGACTGGACTGCCCTGACAGCCAGGCTGTCCAGTCCCTGGGTTCATCAGACCCAGAGGACCCCCCCCCCCCGGACCAGGGTAGGTCCACTCAAACCGCCCCCCCCGCCGGAAGACTGGGCCGTGACTGGGCGGAGGCGCCAAGGGAACGGCCCACAGGTACGTTTCTTACACCGGTATTATCTACTGTTTGTGAATCAAAGACTTGGATTGCTACATTTAGTCTGAGAAGGGAGGGTCTCTGTTTCTCTGCTTATCTGTTATCTCCAGTGGTCTGCTCATTAGACTTCCAGCATAACAAAAATGCTGCAGTGAACTAAAGATGCAACTATTTCCCTGTGTCCCATACAGTGTGATGCAGGAAGGGTTTATCCCACCTCTTAGTCGCGCAAAAGGTGGTCGAGCTAAAAAGAAAGCTGGTGGGATGGCTACAGGAAAGACTCTAGAAATCAGCAACAATATCTTTATACCTCAGTACAGTAATAGGGATCAGCTGCATGGGAGATAAGGGAAAATGCTTTGATTTGACACTTGTATAATCTTTTATAATATCGAACCTACTGTATCCATCTCTATGTGTGTAGCCAGCTCTTCTATCTAGGAATATACTGGTTTTCAATAGGAAAAGATCCATGGCTGCTCCCAGAAGCAGGACAAGTGGAGTGCTTTTTTGTAGGGTTATAATAATAAAAACCGGGTCCCTTATGGAACCCCCCCAAATCAATAATTACTATGTCTTATTGTTTTTCTATCTATTTATTTGGTGATTTCTACTAGTATTCCCCCTAGTGGTCACTTGAGTCCTGTTGTAGGCAACGTTTTTCCAACATCTATAGCTTATATTTATGTGGACTACTTGAATCCATATTAAAGTATTTGCTTTCCTTTCTTTTTTTATCTCCGTTTGTGCGACCCTCTCCTGGCAATTCTAGGCCAGCAGAGCTGTAAGTTGTGACCTGATTTTGGCCACTAGGGTGAACCCTTTCTGAGGTTTTCAGGAAAAACAAATTTAAATTGCTACAGCAGGCAAGGGTAATTGTTACACCATTGTGTCATGCTACATTCAGCGCTGTCCTAAACTGTTTTCCGCTTTTAAATTGAAGAAGTGGCCAAGATATTGAGGTTTACAGGTTCAGCTTATGATTTTTCTTCTGAAAAAAGTGGGCGTGGCCTTCGGCTCTGTGATACTGCATAATAATCAGCTCTCTGCGCTGACAGCAATGTGATGAATCTAGAAGAGGAGGAGGGGCAGGAGGAGGAAGGAACCAGAAATCCTGCCCCTCTCTGCTGAGCTGATAGGGAAACAGGATGAAACAGAATGTCATCGGTTGAACCTGTAAACCCCGATATCTCGGCCATTTCTTCTTAAATTAATAAATGGAAAACAGTTTAGGACAGTGCCAGATGTAGCCTGACACAATGGTGTAACAATTACCTTTGCCTGCAGTATCACTTTAAGAAAAACAAAAAAACACTTTCTTACTAGCACAGAATAAGAAGTTTGAATGGGCAAATAAGCAGAACAAAACCCAACTGGGTTCCCCGGTGAGTTTTTCCAGGGGGAGGGGGTTCACACGGCAAAACTCACCTTCTGCCTGGCTCCCTCACCAATGTAACTATCAGTGAACGTATCCTCAGCATCTTTGGGCTGCCATGGGAGTGCACCCTCTGCTGGGGATGTGGCCGCTCTTGCTCCCAATAACCAGAAACCTAGGCACTTGCCGAGCATTAAATATTCACGGCAAATAGCTCTGATTGGACGTGAGCCCCTGCACATGCTGTAGAACCAGGGAAAGGTGAGTTTTTCATTGCCAGTCACATCCTCCTTCTTTTTCTAATATTCAAACCACAGTAGACATTTTCCCACAATTGTATAATTAACAGGTAGTCGTGGGTATTGCCATTCAATTTGGGGGTTGCATTGCACACCCAGCCAGTTCTTTCTGGGCACTTCAGGAATCACAGGTGAAAAGAGATTATTTTCAAGGCTCCACCAACTGCTAAGAATTATGGGAAGTCATATTATGCTTGGTCTTTATGTGCCTTGTAAATACTTTTGTATTTGTTGTGTCCAAATTATTTTAAACCAGTTGAACTACTCTTGAACCTTATTTTCAATTCTGACTTTGTCGTAGTACCTCACTGGAAAGACCATTTAGAAGTATGAATAAATACTATTACTGTAAAAAAACAAAACGTTTCCTACTCTTGCCATGGAATCACTTCTGCGCAACTGGTGCCCCCTTGTCCATTGGAGCATCTTCAAAATTAAAGGTTCCTTGCCAGTTCTATGTATTGGAATATATATGTATGTATTTAAAGTGGATGAACACCCGACATGGCTGTCCCTGGAATCTAAAGGATTCCAGAGCCAGCCGCTAGGGGATGCCCCGCTGTGTGAAACCTCATGGATCGCTGGTAAACTCACCTTTACCAGCGGCTCCCGTGATGCTGCAATTGCCGGCCGCCACAGCCTCACCTTCCATGTAGCTGTGTGTGCTCCTGCTCCCAGTTGACCTGAATGGCTGGGGCGTGGGAGAGCAAGCATGAACAGCAACCGGAGATGGAGCCAGTCGGCTGCATCCCCATTATATGGCAGTTTTGAGATCAGCCAATCAGCGATCTCAAAACTGCCACTGGGAGTAGCTTCAGTGGAAGAAAAACAGTTAAAAAAAAAAAAAAACGGGCCACCAACGAGCCAGAGGGGGTCTGGGGTGGCCTGAAAATGGGGTTTGATTCACTTTAAACCTATTGATTAAATACCCCAGTGCAAGGAGCAAGTCTTTATACTGTATTGTGCACACACGTCCAGTAACTGAGCAGTAAACATTTCCAGGGAAGCTATAAAAGCACCATTTACTTGCCATTTTATGAGGTTAGATAACTTCTCTACATGCTTTTTTTCATTTAAAAAAAAATCCTTTGCTTTTCACTGCATAATGTTTCTAGGATGTTCTGAGATCAGCTCACTGAGCAGTTATATTGAATGTCATCTAGCTCCCTGAACAAGGCTACAACTTACTTCTGCTTCAAGTCAATTTCATAGTCCATTTTGAAAGGAGACATTCATCTAATGCATAAATATATATGTTACATTTCTGAATAACATATTTTCTTGAGGCTTTTTACATAAGCTTGGATGATTTATAGTTTAACCTCAATATTCAAGTTTGAATAGAGTTGGGGAAGGTTAGAATGAGCAGTTTTTGTGATCTGTGCTAACCAAGAAAAGGGGATAACTCCCTAGCTATTCAAGCCACACTAGTACCCCCTGTTGCCTCTAATGAGGAGGGGGGTGGGACTTAGGAGCCTAGGAGTTGTAGCAGGACCTTAGACCTCAGATCTCTATACCTCCAGCAGTGATGGGGCATAACATTTAAGAGCTAGGTGATTGGAAGTGAATCCACAATCAACCCTCACAACATGTCCTGCCACTGTGGAGAAATGTCTGTAATATTAGGAACATCTGTAACATTCAGGGATGCACTATTTTGGTTTAGCACATAGTCCCCTGCGTGCTCAAAAGGATCCGCTGCTGACACTGCACTTAAACTGACACTGCACTTAAACTGACACTGTCTCTTTCACTACTGCTGAGGGCTTGTTCTAAAACCTACAGTCTTGCCATAGCTGTGGCATGCTCACATTGTTTCTCCAGAACATCTATTTCTGCTTTTTTCTGTTGCCCCCTGTCAAACTGCCTCTGACTCCATCTGTGCCTGCTGTTAAGCTGCCTCTGATTCTTTGATGGGAGGTCACTGCCTCCATATCAGCTTTTATAAAGTTGTTTTAGAGCAGCCTCTAGTAATAACATATCGTTAGCAGCCTGTGTAAGATTAACTTGATTGGTTAATTTAGTCTCCCATTGATGGGTGATTTTGGAAAACAGTTCTTGACTTATGTTCTCAAGATTCTCCTTCACTTTTAAAGTATTTGTGCTGACAGCATAAAGTCTCTGGGAAGCAGAAAAAAATACAACTTGTAATTTGGCAGGCTGCCCAGAAAGCACCTGTGAATGTAACAATTCTGTAGAGCTCAGGCTAGGGAGCTATTCAGTTATGACTAAATGACTATGACTAAAAATGGATACATTGCTGATGCTGGCTGGTAGTTCGCTATGTGAAACCCCCCAGGTCGCCCGATCTCACTCACTCTTTCCCGATTCTATGGCGCATGTGCAGCCCTCTCGTCCAATAAGCACGCTCAAATCCGTTCCCGCCCCTTCGTCTAATAGCTTGTCTAAGGCGAGCATATCAGAGTACGCTGGCAGCCACATCCACCCGCTACCCTCTAACAGAGAGCATGACTGCACTGCCCATTCACAAATGCTTGGCGCAGACACGTGCCCTGCTATAAGGATTGCGGGGATGCGGCCACAGCTCGCACATGTGCCGTTGGACCTGGAAAGAAGGCGAGTTTCTAGACGACCTGGGGGGGGGGGGGGGGTTTAAACAGTGGGCATTCCGATTTTGGATGCCCCGGAGGAGAAAATTCAGCAGCTCTGGAATCTTATGAGTTTTGAGTCACTTTAAGGAGTCTCTATTAAATGTTCAGTTTATGTTGACGACTGGGGATAATTTGTGATGAATGCATCAAAAATGCATCAATTCAACATTCACTACATAAAGGGGGTTAAACAATGGACTGTAAAGCCAATTGCATTAATAAAGTAGCAAGCAGTTCACCTGGTGCCTGTCCCATGTCCCTCTCCTACATTGGGTAAAACTTGTAAGAGGGCTTTAAAGTTTTCCTGCCTTTCAATTTTATTTCTCCAGCGCCACGTAAAAAAGTGGTCTTGCGGCCATACTGTCCTTGGGAGCTCTCAGGGTGAGCGAGCACTGCAAGCCACAGTGGACCCAGAGCTGTCTCTCACCACAGCAGAGTGTGTGCATGACTCACAAAGCTGTTCCATGAACTGCACTTCCCAACTCACCCATGACCCAGAAGCTAAACTACAGAGAGTGGCTTTGCTTAGAATACATAAGGTATTTACATATAATCTGAGATTTTGAGACTTTGAAATTGCTTATTTTAAACAGTTCCTATGGGGGATAAGGTTAGTTTAGTTAGTGTATGCCTGGACAAAGGCTTAAATGCCTTATTTGGATCCTCCAAGGTATGTAACTATAGGGGTCGATTCATGGTTAAGTGCCTATGCATTTGCGCATGTTTTTTTGAGTGCCAGTCGGGTTTCCTCATGACTGAAAATTTTAAGTGCATTGTTTAAGGCCGAAATTTGCATACAAGCGCTTGCCTGGGTCTGAAATTCTTGAGAAGTGCAAATTTGGTGCCCCAAACTGGCGCCTGCAACTGATTAATGGAGCTTTACTTGTACAGTTGACCATAGGATGCCACAGTCACAGGTATTTTAGGAAGCTATGGGAGTGTGGGAGCATAAGTAAATCTGCCTGATTTGGGGTATTTCTACTCATATATAAGTGGACAAGCATCTCAATTTAGGGTGGCCAAGAAACACTCTAGGTCTAGGATATAAAGAAGGGAACTAATCTAAGATGATGCTTGCATTCCTAATCTGGTAAACATGTAGTTAATAACCTTTATAGCTTTCTGATAAAATATATAAAGAAGTACCATATTTTTCAGTAAAATTCTTCTCTATGATATAATTTTTCACTATAAGCTGCTCCAGACCAAAAGACGCACATAGGGTTTAGAAGGGGAAGGTAAAAGAAAAATAACCTGAACCAAATGGTGTGCTAAAATATCCAGCACCCCATAACAGGCAACTTGTAGAATCCCCCCCCAAGAACCCCTAACAGGTAGTGTGCAGAATCCCCCACACCCGAAAAAAGCAGTGTGCGGAATCCCCCCCAAGAACCATATTGCAGGAAGTGTGCAGACTTCCCCCCAAGAACCCCATAATAAGCAGTGTGCAGACCCCCACAAGAACCCCATAATAAGCAGTGTGCAGACCCCCACAAGAACCCCATAATAAGCAGTGTGTAGAACCCCACAAGAACCCCATCACAAGCAGTGTGTAGAAAACCCAACAAGAATCTCAGGCACTGTTCAGGACCCCCACCCAAAGAATAAGCAGTGTTTTCACACTCCCCACAACCCCATTATAAGCAGCATCTCTGCCATGACACAGACACACACATTTAACCAGAACTCCTATGCAGATGATCAGCCTCCCGCAGCCTGGTTCTGGCTGGCGGGGGCCATGGCCTGTGCTCAGGAGGTGCCCATTGTTTTCAAAGAGAGCAGGCAGTACATAGGCCTTGCCCATCCTCAGGCTGAAACCAGGGTCTGGTCAGGTGAGTGGAATTTAGCTTTCGTTTGTGGGTGCTGCTTGTCTGCACCCCCTCCCCCCAGGTCAGTCAGGCCACACGCACACATACACATTCGCTCCATAAAATGTACAGATATTTTCCCCCAACTTTTTTTGGGAAGGGTACTTCTTTTGGAGATTAAAATATGGTCATTGAGAGTTGAGAGTTACATTTCTAGTCTGATTTACTGGGAAAAAACTGGGAAAGCTGAACCTATTTACCACTGGATGTAAAATATTTCCAAAACACATTAAAGGAAGCACATTTCACATTACACACATTTTATACAAGTTACTTTAATATATATAACCATGAAATAAAAGTTTATGGTCTCAAAATGTAAGGATTTGCGCATATGATGTGTGTTGAATTGTACTGTGGTATATGTACATCGAATGTACTTCATTTTAATGTTGCCTTTTTAAGGCTCATACAGTAACTTTTTTTCTGTCTTTTAACTTTATTGGATGCAGTTAGACAACTAAGGACGAAACAACTGATACACACAGAGCTTCCTTCCTCTAATGATACCAAGTGAGCACAAATATAATAAATAAGGTGGAGGAGCAACAATTAGGGGGCCCCCTGACCTTCTGGGCCCCCAGTGTGGGGGTACCCCCTGCGCTCCCTCAAGTTACGCCCTTGAAAAAGACCTATAGCCTCTGTAGCCCTTCAGTTTACAACAACAAAAACGAAGCCTATAGTGGTCACCATTATGTTGCATCTATGAAATGTGCTTTTCCCAGGGTGTCACTGCAGATGTGGACTACTTACATGTCAGACTACAATTAATGATATTTACCTTTAGATTACTAAGGACCCAATTTAAATGCAACATGGTAGACACCAGTGACCAGGAGAATTAAAATCTATGAAACTAGCGAAGTGAGAAATTGAGTTCTGGGAATGTAGAGGAGGATTTGTGAGTAGAGGGGCTAGATGGTGAAATAGATGCAGAGAAAATGCATTATTTCATTAGGAGGGGAGATATGTAAAGGCTAATTAAGGGCAAATCATTCCTAGAGAAGGCAGATGCTGTTAATTCAGTCACTATAAAAAATCTTGGAAGGTTACATGTTTTATTGGCATGCAATATTGACTCATATTGAAATGAATTTGTTCTGTTTTTGCTCATCAGGAGAAACCGATTTTTTCGTCAATGTGAAATCAGATCTCTAGAAAGAGGTTTAAAGATGTGACAACAAAATCACAATGTGCACAGTGTTGATGGGGGGTGTTAATAATTGTGTATCAGTGGTGGAACTTCTGGTGAGCTTTGTCTGCTTCCTCTAGGCGTGTTTCTACTCCTACATGGAAGGGGAGATGGGGATACTCCAGCTACTATAATCAATCCTCAAATTGGTGTTTGCCAAACATGATGGAGGATCTCAATCTTTACTCGAATAATTGTTAAAAAATCCATATTTGTTCTCTACTTTTTAACTGTGAACGTTTCTTATGACTGTACATGATGCCTACAAATTACCTAAAATCAAATCTACAGGGAAAAAGCTGCATATATTACATGTACTGTATCCATTAAATCCATTTTTTAACTTTACAGTCTTGATCTGGAGCCTTTTGCTTGATGTGTTTAAGGAATCTTATATCTTAATTGATATAATATTTTCCAGATAGAATTTGCCTTATAAAAGGTGTCAGTGGATGTAAAAACTCCCCGTACAATGTGTGATGGTCCCGCATCACCTAGATAACAATGGGGCACAGTGTGCCAATCTGGTGTCACTAAATAGACCTGAATACAGTAAACACATACCGCAGTCCCAGTTCACCACAAATTGGACAATATCCAGATCGTCACCCCACAATAATCACTCATTGATCACATACATATCCACAAAATGATCTTTAATTCATGGAGGTTCAAAATGACACACAAAATTTACATCACAAACAAAATACCATTAAAAAAAGACAAACAAGGCCACAGCAGGGGCATCCCAATTCATACCTAAATCCCCAAATATATCCTAAGAATTCATCCACATTAGGAAAACCATACTACTAAATAAAGTGCTATTGTGCTAGTCAAAGTGCTACTAGTGCTGATACAATACAATAATAAGATAATGAACAAAGATTAACTATTTGGAATAAGATCATCTATGTGCTGAAAATGATCTCCCTGCTGGGCCCCACTGGTTTCCCCACCCACGCATTCCGTGACCCCACGTCACTTTCTCAAGGTGCCAATCCAGTCCAGTGGATGGAGAGTGTGAAATACAGGTGGAGAGGGTGAGATACAGGTGGAGGAGGATTTGGGTGGGTCAACTTGATCCATCACAATCACTTTCTACATTTTGGGCTCATCTTGAAATTACTTTGCCTGGCATCACTTTCCAGTTTTAGACATCTTTCTTTTTCCATTCAGGGAGGGTGAAGACAGCTGGTCTGGTTCTCACAAGTGCTACACTTTTTTTTTTCTTAAAGTGATACTGCAGGCAAAGGTAATTGTTACACCATTGCGTTGGGCTACATTTGTCACTGTCCTAAACTCTTTTCTGTTTTTAAATTGAAGCAGAAATGGCTGAGATATTGGGGTTTACAGGTCCAGCCAATTACATTCTCTTTTTCACCTTGTCCCCCAATCAGCTCAGCAGAGCAGGACAGGATTGCTGGTTCCTCCCACCCCTTCCCTCCACCTCCAGATTTATCACGTGCTATTAACGTGCCTGCCTGCCCATTAAGCTGATTATTATCCAGCATCACAGATCCAAGGGCCAAGTCAACCTTTTTCAGAATAGATCACAAGGTGAAAATGTAAACCGCAATATCTCAGCCATTTCTTCTTCAATTTAAAAGCAGAAAAGTTTAAGACATGGGGGGGGGTTTACGGGGGGAGGTAGGGAAGGTACCTCTAAATATGCATTAGGAAATATTGATAAAGCAGAGCAGGCATGAAAGTAAGCACTAACGTTCTGACATATACAAAACCAACCACATTTCCTTAAGTAGCATATATATTACAAACGATGATGCAAACCGAGCAACCGAATCGCTGACTGTTAGTAAAAAATAAAAAAAAAAGTTTAGGACAGTGCCAAATGTAGCCCGACACAATGGATGGTGTAAAATGTATGACCTTTGCCTGCTGTAGCACTTTAATTAATACATGAATTCCCAAGATGTTTTATAGGTAAGCCATCGGCAGGTCTCCGGTCATTTTAATTTTGGCCTGTATGCTCTGCCAGGGATGCCCCCAAAAATTGTTATTCCTGGAAGACCATCAGGCTCCTCTGCATCCCTGGTGCCCAGGAGGAGTTTGGGTAAACAGAAGTCTGTCAACCCACCAAACTCTGCACCCCTGGCAGAGCACCAGAACAATGAACAGCACACCAGCTAGTACTAGCATGACAGGAGGTCTGTAGGAGCACTAATTTGGTTGCCCTTGATAGAAAAACCTACACAATTGCAACTCTTTTTAGAAATCCCTCTTTTTAACACACTTGGCTGGCATAAGTGCACTTTAGATGACAAATAAAATAGAAATGCTGCTGTTTTTATACATGGTGCTAGGGGAATGCCACTTTTTACTAAGTAGCAAATGAGAGCACATGTTGCACCTGATGCTAAATCGAAGAGGTGTTACTTCTGTTACAAGTATTTTACTTGTCCTACCCTCCTGAAATTTCTGCCTTGTACAGCACCACAGACTATGATGGCGCTCTATAAATAAATGACAATTATATTCAGTTTGGCTTTTAACACCATCAGACTGGATAAGTCAAGGAGTTGTTCCTATTAGAGATTTCTCTAAATGTGTGCTCCTGGATTGGAAGAACCCAGCAGGTGAGACTTAATAGCGACATGTAGCGACAGTTGAGCGACTGTAGCGGTATTTTCACAGCGCCCGCTAGTAGTCGCTGTACTTGGCCGTTGTTCGGTTGTTGACAGAGACTTAGGCCCTTATTCATCAAGCGATAGCGCCAGGTAGTGTCTGACGAGCGCCAGGTAGCGGCAGCTAACGGCGACTACCGACTCAAGTACGCCCGGCGGCGGTCACAATGACGCATTTATCAAGCAAAATGAGGCTAGCGCCGGCGAGAGCGACGGCTAGCGCGGCATTCATCATGAAGCCGCCTGGACCGAACAGCGCCGCTGCAAATTCCCTCACAGCGCCAGGTATGAGCTGTCGCTCCCTGGCGATGTCCAATGCATTTCAATGGAGCAATCTATAATAATTCATGATTAATTGGTATTATTTTTTTTTTTTTATTTATTTAATGTCAAAAAATCGGAGAACACTTCTGCAATGTTAGGATTTATTTTTAAGTAAAAAAAAAAAAAAAATGTGCAGAATTGATCTAACAGGTCTGAGATTAATGTATTCATATTACAAAATGATTCTAAAAACATGTATAATGTTACATTCCAAAAATATGGTTGTTTACGGGTTAAAAACTAGTTAATCCCCATCGCCGCCAGCGCTCTGGGGTTTAAACAAGGAATGGACAGCGACAGCACATTCGGAGCGTGATTTGTTGATGAATATGAAGCTAGCCGTTCGCTCTGGCCATTCGTTGTCAGGCGCTCACATACAACGCTGGACCTGTGAAACAGCGACCCCCCAGCCCGTATTCAACATTACCGCACACCGACTGAGTCGCTGTCATCAAGCTAATGCCGGCCAAGCACAGCGAATACTGGCTGGCGCTGAAAAAATCACGCTACAGTCGCTCATCTGTCGCTACCTGGCGCTATTAATGAATCGGCCTCCCCGTCGGTGTGGCGTAATGTTGAATACAGGGTTACGAGTCGCTATTTGACAGGTTCCACGATGTATGGGTGCGCATGATAGCGACTGGTCAGAGCTACTGGCTTCCACCATATTCATCAAAAAATCACGCTCAAAAAATTCTCGCGCTGTAAAATGCATGTTTAAACCCCCCAGCGCTGGAGGCGATGTGTTAAAAGTAGTTTTTTAACCCCCAAACCACCATATTTTTGGAAAAAAAAGTATTTTCAATTATTTAGTAATATGAATACAATAATATCAGACCTGTAATATCAATTCTGTACAATTTTTTTTTTAATTTTTTTTCCCTTAAAAAAATTATCTAAAATGGCAGAAGTGGTCACAGAATTTTTCACATTTAAAAAAAAAAAAAAAAAAACAATAACAATTAGTTATTAATATTTAAAGATTGTTCCATTGAAATGCATTGGAGAGCGCCAGGTAGCGAGAGGTCATACCTGTCGCTGTTCAAGGTCGGACGCTGGCGCTGTGGGCTGAGGCTGGAATAATGATGAATGAGTGGCTATATGGCGCTATCTCAGTCGCTAAGCAGGATTGGCTTGATAAATGTGTGATTGTGGTGGGGAGCCGGCGTTCTCGTGGCGGGGCCCGTCATTACCGGCCGCTCACCAGTCGCTACCTGTCGCTATTCCTTCATAAATAAGGGCCTTGGTCTATTCCAGTCCAGTTTTTTTTCTCCGCTACTGTTCTCCTTATCTACTAATGACTGATCCTCCTTGGCTAAGTCTGTAAAGATATTTAGATTTGTGGATGACACTATGGTCATTGGGCTAGTAACAAATGGAGATCAGAATGCCTACCAGTCAACAGTTCGTAAACTTGGAACGTGGTGTAGTGTTAACAACTTAATAATTAACTCCACTAAGACTGTGGCGGGCTCCAACTACCATCCATCCTATATCCATCTGAAAGGCAGAGCTTAAGAGAGTGAAGGAGACAACGTTTCTGGAAGTCATCAATTCTGACTATCTTAGGTGGGAAAAAACATTACGGTGTTCCTAAAGAAGGCCCAGCAGAAGCTTACCTTCTTAAAGTGGACCAACACCCAGGGGTGATCGGCCCAAGATTCCCGGGCCGATCACCTCCCTCACCGCGGGACATCCGAGATCGGGATGTCCCGCGGGGTGAAACCCCCCAAAACCCCGAAAAAACCATACCGTATACCGTACCCCTCTAGACGTGCACGTGCCCGCGCCGGCCGTTTGTAAGAGTGACGTGCGGGAGGCGGCGGCGGATGCGCTGTCTTGGACGTCGCTGTCACCCGCTTGGACGTCGGCGGGGATTGGACGGCGCGGTCACGTGGGAGCGTGGTGAGGTGAGTTTTTGGGGCTTTCTGGGGGGTTTCACACAGCGGGGCACCCCCAATCGGGGTGCCCCCCGAAGTGGACCAAAACCCAGGATAGTCAAAATCCTGGGTGTTGGTCCACTTTAAGGCAGCTCAATAAATCTGGTCTGCCTAGAGAAATCTGGTCTGCCTTAGAATAGGAGGTTACATTTTTCAATAAAGTCATCGATTTGGGTTATGTTTCTCCTTCTCCTGCTGTATCACCAGTACACCTTCTAAAGACAAACTCCAACTACAGACAGCACACAGGACTGCTGAGAAAATGCATCTCCCCGCACCCTCTCTATTAAAGTTACATGAGCAAAGGATTAAACCTGGCTCAGTGGCCTTCCCCCAGGGCAAATTGGGGTGCCCCATTGTGTGAAACCCCCCAGGGTATCTGTAATCACTTACCTTTCCTGGGTCCAATGGTGCATTCAAGGGCACTTGTTTCCTATGACTAGGTCACAGCAAGATGCCAAAGGAATACTTCGCCCAATCAAGCCCATCTGTCCCTGAGCATCATAGCAGCAATATGACCTATTATGATGGTAGCTAGGCCCATGAGTCAGGCTTTTGGTAAATCAGTTGACTTAATATACCGATTATATTTATGTAAAGCTTAATGTATTCCTAATGCGGCTTCTTAATGTCTTTATTTCTTATGGGTGTATCCAGTCACTGGTCTTTGTAGCACATCTCATAAATAATATGCTGACACACTACATTTCTTTTAGAAGCCAAGTTAATATCTTTGCATTGCATTTCTGGAGCTGAACAAATTGGACCCATGCATCATTTATTAGTTGGACATTCATCATCGGGGGTTATGGGCCCGGCACATTTTCCTCATACATTTCTGATGATTTTCATTACATTTGGGAAAATGTTGCCTTTTTCCTTTCTGCTAATGTGACTATTGATTTGTGTTCACATGGATTTCCAAATAATGAATCCACACAAAAGCTGGCTTTTATGTTCTGTTCTAAAAGACGTATTTATTTGGGCATGCAGGCATGTGGGCCCTGATTTAACGCTATGTTGGGCTGGTGCGGCATAGGTTGGCACAGTCCGAGACAGCATGCGCAGCAAGTAATATAAACGAATATATTTTCTCCTTGGGAGGAATCTTGTAAATATTACTCTGTGTGGAGCTTTTAGTGCAGGCCAACCAGCTAGTGATGTTTTGCTGGCACTCCTATAGAACACAATGCAAAAGTTATGGTGCATATCCCTCACTCTTTCTCTCTATAATAGAGAGGGTTCCTCAACCTTTTGATAAGCGGGGGCCAATTAAATTATTTGGAACCTATTAGCGGCCACAATGAAGAAGTTAAGAATTTTTTTCATGTGGAATAGAATAATGACGTTTTTTTTTTACAGCAATAAGGATACCCACTCCTGTCTCCACTCATACCTCATTCCACCAAACTCATATGCAACAATCCCCACATTCTAGTAATTCACATGCTGATTGGCTTACGTCTCTGAATAGATGGGGCCCTTATTTATAGCCCTTCCCCATCAGTCCCACATTTTAACCATGCGCTCAATACTTCCATACCCATCTAAGCTCCCACTAATGCTAAGCATACAATTATTATAGAAAAACAATTTTACCAAATTATAGTGTCAAAGATTTCACCCATGGGTGGTGGTGTAGAATCAATGTCACCGTGGTACTCCAGGCCACTGCTGTCACCTCTGTTTGCCAATGCTTCCTTTCTATATCACTCTCCTTGCAGCCTCTCATTCTTAATATGCCCTTCTTTAACTACCTTTACACGTCAGTTCTAATTACCCCTCCCAGTTTCCTCACAGCAGGTCAGAAGCCACATAAGATGCTGCTGAGTGCCACATGTTGAGAACGTGATATATATATATATATATATATATATATATATATATATATATATATATCCTTTAAAACCACCCTTAAAACCCATCTATTTAGAAGAGCCTATCATCTGACTTAACCTACTTATCTTCCCTCAGAACACTGGCCACCTGCTTAGTATATGCTCGGCATATTGTCTTAACCCCTTTACCTTTAGATTGTAAGCGCGCATGAGCGGGGCCCTCTCTTCTAATGTATTCCTGCATCTATTTGCTTATTTACTTGTCTGTTACACTTGATTCATAATAGGACAACTACTGGAAGAACACCAGGCCCATGCTGATGGGCACCAGGCTGGACAGCACAAGGGTATAGAATGCCGAGCAGGTGGCTTGCTGACCCTCCAACAAGAAGTCACCATCCTCATCTTCTCCCAGTCTGGCGCTGTTACAAGAAGGTCTGTGACACTCCTCAGCATCATCTCTGCTGATTGCAGCAATGCAGAATTCAGCTCCTTCGTCTTTTGCTACAGCAGCAGGATTGTTATGCCCTGGAGGTGTGGCTTCTTGGGATTTCCCCTGGCGTCTTAGCAACCTTATGTTTGATGAGCACCAGACTGGTACCAAAGAGCATAGGGGCTGGTATGCTGCTATTGCATTCAGCCTCTGAACCAGCAACCACCGTCTAGTTCCCCCCCAGGCTAGTAGCATGGGTGTGGGGGGGGGGGCTAAAGCTTATCACCACTCCCCACAGTTTCTGACTGACCCAAATAAAATATTTCTTGGGTCTAGCTTTGATTGTTTTGTATTGTAAAGATTTTTATTGTCTCTTTGTCAATATTCCCAATCCCCATTTAATGAAAAGCCCAAACACCTAAAAAGATATTCCCCGGCATCTAAAATGAATATATTTTACGTTTCTAGTCACATACTTTTTATTCTTTCCCCTGCTGACCTGCAACTCTGTTCAGGACTCTAGGATACAGGCACCACTATCTTGCCTCAGAAGCATCACATACTGATGTGTTTTGCATAAACAAAGCAGAGCTGGGATCAGAAAAAGGACAGCAATCCCAGAATGCAGAGCAGCACAGTCAGAAGACACTTCCTGTTTGCAGGCAGCCTGAGACTCCATGTGCCGCCATCTTGGATATTTAAAGGTTTAGAAAATGTAGTAGATGCAGGTAGGATGTTTTTTTAATGTGGGCAATCTGTATGTACAGTGTGGGGGAACAGTATAAAATAGGCTCTTATTTAGGGCGAAGGTCTGGTTTAAAGATGTCTGTAAAAAGTCCCACTCTAGCTTAGCAATCAGTATAGGAGATCCATGGATGCCCGGCAGTGTTCTGGCAGCTTTCCATCATTTTCAACAGGAAGCAATCTCATGGACAAAATAGAAGCTCACAGTTACAGTACATTTATTGTGCATTGGGGCACTTCCTCTGTAAAGCTGTGGCGCATACACATGGCTCTTTGGGCTGGACCTTTGGGACATATATATCACCTGTGGCGGAGAGAATGATGTGAATATATAGGTCCCCCCTCCTAGTTCCCAGACAGTGATCCCCATCCTAGTTCCCAGCCAGTGACCCCCCTCCTAGTTCCCAGCCAGTGATCCCCATTCTAGTTCCCAGCCAGTGATCCCCATCCTAGTTCCCAGCCAGTGATCCCCATCCTAGTTCCCAGCCAGTGACTCCCATCCTAGTTCCCAGCCAGTGACCCCCATCCTAGTTCCCAGCCAGTGACCCCCCTCCTAGTTCCCAGCCAGTGACCCCCCTCCTAGTTCCCAGCCAGTGATCCCCATCCTAGTTCCCAGCCAGTGATCCCCATCCTAGTTCCCAGCCAGTGATCCCCATCCTAGTTCCCAGCCAGTGATCCCCATCCTAGTTCCCAGCCAGTGACTCCCATCCTAGTTCCCAGCCAGTGACCCCCATCCTAGTTCCCAGCCAGTGACCCCCCTCCTAGTTCCCAGCCAGTGACCCCCCTCCTAGTTCCCAGCCAGTGATCCCCATCCTAGTTCCCAGCCAGTGATCCCCATCCTAGTTCCCAGCCAGTGATCCCCATCCTAGTTCCCAGCCAGTGACCCCCCTCCTAGTTCCCAGCCAGTGATCCCCATCCTAGTTCCCAGCCAGTGATCCCCATCCTAGTTCCCAGCCAGTGATCCCCATCCTAGTTCCCAGCCAGTGACCCCCATCCTAGTTCCCAGCCAGTGACCCCCATCCTAGTTCCCAGCCAGTGACCCCCATCCTAGTTCCCCGCTAATGATCCCCTTCTAGTTCCCAGCCAGTGATCCCCATCCTAGTTCCCAGCCAGTGATCCCCATCCTAGTTCCCAGCCAGTGATCCCCATCCTAGTTCCCAGCCAGTGACCCCCCTCCTAGTTCCCAGCCAGTGATCCCCATCCTAGTTCCCAGCCAGTGATCCCCATCCTAGTTCCCAGCCAGTGATCCCCATCCTAGTTCCCAGCCAGTGACCCCCATCCTAGTTCCCAGCCAGTGACCCCCATCCTAGTTCCCAGCCAGTGACCCCCATCCTAGTTCCCCGCTAATGATCCCCTTCTAGTTTCCACCCAGTGACCCCTCCCCTCATAGTTTCCCATAAATGACCCCTCCCCCCTTACTTTCAACCCACCCTCATGGCTTACCATTTCTTTCACTCTACAGCTGAGTAAGTTCAGGAGGTGTATATCCCGTGACATTAACAATGAATATATATACCGTATTTGCCGGCGTATAAGACGACTGGGCGTATAAGACGACCCACCAACATTTCCACTCAAAATATAGAGTTTGTTATATACTCGCCGTATAAGACTACTCCCTCTTCCGCACACCAAATAAAACGTAAAAGAACATCAGATTACACTGCAGCCGCATCCCTGCTCGCCTTTAGTTTGGGATGTGCCCACACTGGCTATTCAGAATGCGTCCCAGCTAAAGGCATAGTAGGGATGCAGCTGCAGTATAATGTGGGTTGGGCTCTGGGAAAAGGGCCAGATGGGGGGTTTCACACAGTGGAGGATCACAATTTGGGATACCCCTGGAGTAGGGAACAAAACCCAGTGGGGCCTCCCAAATTTGGTAGCCCCACTGTGTGAAATACCCCCGACTGGCCTTTTTCCCAGAGCGCACATCAGATTACACAGCAGCTGCATCCCTGCTCGCCTTTAGTTGGGGACGGGCCTGTGCTGGCTATTCAGAATGTGTCCCAGCTAAAGGCATAGTAGGGATGCAGCTGCAGGGTAATGTGGTGTTGGCTCTGGGAATAGGGCCAATAGGGAGGGTTTTACAGTGGGGCATCTCGAATTGGAATGCCCCAGTGGGTTTGTTCCCTACTCCAGGGGCATGCCAAATTGGGTTTCCTCTACTGTGTGAAACCCCCCAACTGGCCCTTTTCCCAGAGCCCAAACCACATTATACTGCAGCCACATCCCTACTATACCTTTAGATTGGACGCATTCTGAATAGCCAGCACAGGCCCCAACTAAAGGCGAGCAGAAATGTGGCCGCAGTGTAATGTGGTGTGGAGTCTGGGAAAAAGGCCAAACGGGGGATTCAGACAGGGGGGAATTCCATTTTGCTGCCCCTGATGCAGGGAACAAAACCCAGTAGGGCATCCCAAGTTGGGGTGCCCCCTGTGTAAACTCCCCCAAGTTGGGGTGCCCCCTGTGTAAACTCCCCCAAGTTGGGGTGCCCCCTGTGTAAACTCCCCCAAGTTGGGATGCCCCTGTGTAAACTTCCCCAATGACCCCGTTTCCCAGAGTCCACACCACATTACACTGCGGCCACATCCCTGCTCCCCTATAGCTGGGGACATGCCTGGGTTGTTTAGAATGTGTCCCATCTAATGGCATAGTGTGTAATGTGTGGGGTCTGGGAAAGGGGTCAGTTGGGGGTTTTACACTGGGGGATGCCCCATAGAAACTTTTTTTTTTTAATAAATCTTAAATAAATCACACCTCAGATCAGATGCTGAAGAGTCCCCTTCAAAGTGGAGAGCAGCGCGGGCGATGTCAGGAGCGCGTGCCAGGAGCCAGCCCCCTGCCTGCCCACACAGTGCCTGAGAGCAGGAAAGCTGATCTGCTCGGCGCTCACCCTGCTGGCCTGCTCAGTCTCTCCCTGCTCTGATCAACTAGTGCTGCCTGAGCAAGAGCATTACTCTGCAGGAGGAGGAGGAGGAGGACGATCGTGCTGCCCAGCTTGGTGAAGGTAAGTACATTTATATGTATGTGACCCAGGTGCACCCGGCGTATAAGACGACCCCCCCCACTTGGAAGCATGTTTTACAAGGGAGAAAGTCATCTTATACGCCGGCAAATACGGTAATAAATATGTGTAAATATATAAGGCAAATTTAAAGAGATGGATTTCTAGGTTGCTCTTGGTATCACCTATGTATGGAGCAGAGGTAGGAAGGGTTTTGGACCAACTTTGAAATGCTCTAAGAAGTGAAATATTGGGAGTTAAATTATTTAGAAAGAAACGAAATGCATTTCTTAGAATTACAAATATATTAGTAAACATAATCATATGATTGTTTGGTCCTTTGAGAGTTGGGAAGGATTTGTCTGTAATGCTAGGGGTTCCACATAATACCGTTACTAAAGTAAGGCACCCGACAGGAGCTTTGCTTGCGGACTCCTTAGTGAGGCTCGGGTAAAGGCTAGGGACTAGGGACAAAGTCACATTGCAGATGACAGCAATGTGGATCACAACTTGGATGTGGTTAGTACATGGTTAGTACATGGCAGAAGTAAGCAACAAGGATCACCTGGACATGGTCAGGATGTGGCAGAAATCAGTAACAGGATGGAGTCTGAATGTGGCAGAAGTCAGCATCATGGGTCATGACATTTACTTGGTCAGGTGACAGAAGCTAGTACTGCAATCATGGCATGAGTGAGCACCAAGGATAAAAACGTGGTCAGGACGGTTGACGTCAGAAGCAAGGATCTCATTTGAAGGTATTGTGGATGTGGCAAGATCAGCAGCAAGGAACACACTTGGACTTGGTCAGGACAGCAGCAGGAATTCCTAAAGTTAGGCAGGCTAGAGATTGAGGGGCGTCTGGAACAACGCAAAAACTTGAAAACACAGTCTGACAATAATCCGCCTCCAATCTTAGTTACATAGTTAGTACGGTTGAAAAAAGACAAATGTCCATCAAGTTCAACCAAGGGTCCGGGTTGGGGAGAGTTATTTTTATTTTTTTACAGATAATAGTAACTGTTAATGTTACTTTCTGCTAGACAAGCATCTAATATTTTTTTTTTGATATTGTAACAAGCTTCTGTGGGAGGATATTCCACAGATTTATAGTTCTTATGGTAAAAATGATTGTCGCCTACAGAGATTGAATCTTTTTTTTTTTCCAGACGGAGGGAATGCCCCCTTGTCTATAGAGAGGATTTTAGAATGAGCTGGGACACTAGTCTGCTACCATTTCCATTTGCTAGACATCACTTTCTGTGAGAGACTCATCCCTGTCAGAGGTTGCCAAGACCAATGCCTGTTTTTCTTTTTAAAACCTGAATTACATTGCGCCAGTGATCTGGAGTAGTATTTCTTAACCCTGTCTTCAAGTACCCCCGACAGCCTATTGTGTTTAGTGGATCTTCAGTGCTTATGGAGTTAGCATATGAATTAGCAAGATGACGGCCTAAATGCTATTAGAGCCACAAGCACAAAGAGGCTCATTCACTACTAACGCCAGGTATTGCCAGATGAGCGTCTGTATAACGGCGCTTAGAGCGACCACTAGTAGACGCTGTAAGCGGGTATCAGGCGCTGTAACAGAGCGTCTCAGTCGCTCTACTAAGCTGTCCTGCATTGATGAATGTGATGTGTGTTGGGCGCTGTAACAACAGAACAGCCCTGCAGCGAGTGAGAGGTAGCGCCAGCTCAATGCGTCTGGCACTTAGCGCTCCACACCATATTTAACAAAACACTACACGCACACACAGTGTCGGCACTCTAAACTCTTTGAACACATATCCACCAGTAACAAAACGAAAACACATGGAATGACATTGTTTTAACACTGGGACAATAACACTTTAGTGCCAGACCTGTAATGACAATTCTGCATAAAAATATAAAAAGTCCCAAAAATGTATAAAAGTGTTTGTTTGCAGCCAGGAGAGGTGACACAATGATCTTAGCAAAAAAAAATAAATAACATTGGCAAAGACGCTATTTATACACAATACACAATAAATACTGAGCCCCACTGAAATGTATGGGAGAGCGCTACATAGCGACAGGTACTACATGGCGCTCCTGAGCCTAGAGCGCCGGCGCTATACGCTGAGCCGCCTGTATTAATACATGTGACGCTACATGGCGCTGTTAGAGGCGCTCACCAGATTTGCTTTATTAAATGTGTTTTTGCGTACAGCTCCTGGCGTTCACCAGATGCTGCCTGCCGCTACGAGGCATTACCTGGCGCTATCCCTTCTTAAATAACCCCCATAGACTCCGTATATTGTGTAATTGTTACATTCATCTAGCTCTATGATCAGTTTTTTCCTGCTGGTAATAAATAACCATTAACTTGCCAAATCATTATATTTTTACCCAAAAAGCAAGTTTAGACAAGCTAAATGGGCAGCACTAGCCTTTTAGCCACATGTAACATTCAGCAATAGTCTGGCTATATAATGGTGTGCACACTACCCCCAGCAACAAAAAATACAACCATAAGAGAAAGAAATGGGGGGACCCACACTACCCCAAAAGAAGTTGCCAAGGGTACAAAAAGTGGCACCATTCTCAAAAGTATAAGAAAATATCTAAATTTTATTATTTACAATTACATATAAAGACATAATAACACTTACACAAATAGACACCACAAACACATAAAAACAACAACACGGGGTGCCGGTGGTCTAATAGAATTCATCATAAAAGTGTGACACCTAATTCAGATAACAATGTGTAAATTTCTAATACCCCTATCAATTTGTGCAAAATACGCAATCAATGTGCAAAATAGATACTATCCAATAAATATTCCTAATTCTATATCCAACAATCTAATTAATGCATATAGCTAGCACCATAGAGCAGGAAAACTGTATTTTCGCCCTGAGGAAGTAGTGCAGGTGACACTACGACACGCGTTGGCGTCTCACTCCTGCGGGGGTGCTCCGGTTGGTCTGTATACACATTTTTTTGCTTTGTTACTTTTTTGCACACCTTGGTTCGTTTTCCTGCTCTATGGTGCTAGCTATATGCATTAATTAGATTGTTGGATATAGAATTAGGAATATTTATTGGATAGTATCTATTTTGCACATTGATTGCGTATTTTGCACAAATTGATAGGGGTATTAGAAATTTACACATTGTTATCTGAATTATGATGAATTTTATTAGACCACCGGCGCCCCCTGTTGTTGTTTTTATGTGTTTATGGTGTCTATTTGTGTAAGTGTTATTATGTCTTTATATGTAATTGTAAATAATAAAATTTATACTTATACTTTTGAGAGTGGTGCCACTTTTTGTACCCTTGGCAACTTCTTTTTTACCCAAAAAGTGATATATTCTGCTGTACTTACACACTTGCTGTACAGAGTGATGGCCTGTACGCTCATGTGAGGGCTGGTTGGGCATTGGGAAGCTGACAGATTGTTGGAACTGGTGAATAAGGCCAGAAGCCCTTACATGGACTGCAAATTACAACTGTGATGCTCACCAGCCACCCTGATTAGTGACATCTGAACACAGCATGTTCTTACATATGTTTGGATAAAAGCAGAAGGAACACAAACTGCTGTTATTGTAAACCCTGGAAAACAGTTTTGACTGGACTGTTGAATCTTCAGCAGATACTTATTTTCCTTTTACTGACTGTGGAGACCTTTTTTTTTTTTACCACCTTCGGAGAGCTCAATGGTAAAGATGCTGAATGTTCTGCAGAATAAACCGTGCGCAGGAACACTATGAACAAAGATCATGAGGATAAAACCTCTACATACCCAATGTAACAAAGTCCCTCAATCATTGGCCTGTATGCAGGCAGCATTCAGCACAGGGAGCAATATCAGAACCAGAAACAACCACATACCGATAATACTATCTGCCACCACCACCATCAAAATTCAGTTTAAAACAATTAATTTGGGTCAGTGGGACCCCAATTACCATTTGCTTTTTGGCAAGCAATAATGATAGTCACTACAAACTCCTAGTGCAGGGGAAACTTGGGCCCTTATTTATGAAGGAATAGCGACAGGTAGCGACTGGTGAGCGGCCGGGAATTACGGGCCCCGCCACGAGAACGCCGGCTCCCCACCACAATCACACATTTATCAAGCCAATCCTGCTTAGCGACTGAGATAGCGCCATATAGCCACTCATTCATCATTATTCCAGCCTCAGCCCACAGCGCCAGCGTCCGACCTTGAACAGCGTCAGGTATGACCTCTCGCTACCTGGCGCTCTCCAATGCATTTCAATGGAACAATCTTTAAATATTAATAATTAATTGTTATTAATTTATTTATTTTTTTAAATGTGAAAAATTCTGTGACCACTTCTGCCATGTTAGATAATTTTTTAAGGGAAAAGGGAAAAAAATGTACAGAATTGATATTACAGGTCTGATATTAATGTATTCATATTACTAAATTATTTAAAAAACTTGTTTTTTTTGGTTTCCAAAAATATGGTTGTTTGGGGGTTAAAAAACTACTTTTAACCCATCGCCGCCAGCGCTCTGGGGCTTAAACATGCATTTTACAGCGCGAGAATTTTTTGAGCGTGATTTTTTTATGAATATGGTGGGAGCCGGTCGCTATCATGCGCTCCCATACAGCGCGGAACCTGTCAAATAGCGACTCCTCACCCAATATTCAACATTACGGCAAACCGACTGAGTCACTATCAACTACCGAACAACGGCCAAGCACAGCGACTACTAGCGGACGCTCTGAAAATGCCGCTACAGTCGCTCAACTGTCGCTACCTGCCGCTATTAATGAATCGGCCTCTTGGTGCATTTAGGGGTTTATTCATCAAGGGATAGCGCCTCGTAGCGGCAGGCAGCGTCTGGTGAACGCTGGGCGCTGTACGCAAAACCACATTTATAAAGGCGATTCTGGTGAGCGACTCTAACAGCGCCATGTAGCGTAGGATTCATCATTACAGGCGGCTCAGCGTATAGCGTCGGCGCTCTAGCTTCCAGAGCGCCAGATATTACCTGTCGCTACCTGTCACTCGCCCATACATTTCAATGGACGTTCCTTTTCCCTTTAAACAGGGTTTTTTGTTTTTAATATATTTTTTTTTCTCAAATAATTGTGTCACCTCTCCTGGCCTAGAAAGAGTCGTTTTTTAAAACGTTTTTGATTTTTTATATTTATATGCAGAATTGACATTACAGGTCTGGCATTAGTATTAATAAGTATTAAGGTCACAATGTTACAACAATGTCATTCCATGTGTTTTCGCTTTGTTACTGGTGGATATGTGTTCAAAAACAGACTTCAATCACACAGCGTCTGCCGCTCTGTGCTATAGCGACCAGATCCAAAGCGCCTACACTCGGTCGCAATGAGCTGGTGCTACCTTTCGCTTCACTTCCTGCAATAATGTACTGTGTTAGAGCGTCCAACATACATCTCATTCATCAATGCTGGCCAGGTTACTACAGCGACTGAGGCGATCTTTTACAGCGCCCGATAGCCGATCACAGGGTATACTAGCAGTCGATCTTAACGCCTC
Source organism: Gastrophryne carolinensis (assembly GCA_027917425.1). Lineage (NCBI taxonomy): Eukaryota > Metazoa > Chordata > Amphibia > Anura > Microhylidae > Gastrophryne > Gastrophryne carolinensis. The sequence goes on from CM051243.1 coordinate 158,714,783, forward strand.
TGTACAGACGCTCATCTGCCGATAGCTGGTGCTAGTAATGAATCAGTCTGCCCGATACAGCTAGCCATTAGTTTCTTATACATATGTATCTGAATGTAACAAGTTTCCCCTGCAGTAGGAGAAGTACCGTAATATATTTATCAGCTGAGAGAAGTGTCATTGATGAAAATACAAACAGCTCGCCACTAGAGCTGTTGGCAAACAATACTTTAAAGGGCTCTAAAAGATTCCAGGGCCGGACGGAAGCATCTTTGGGCTGTGGCGCGCTCCAGCACCAGCTATTCATAGCGTCTAGAGCCAATTGCTGAAGCATTGATATACACAGCAAATGGCTCTGATTGGATGAAAGGTGAATTTATATGGGTGATCTGGGAGGTTTCACAAAGTGGGGCATTTCAAATCAGGAGTATAAGTATTAACTTAACTAAGGTGAATATGTACAAATAAACAACTACATCACAAAAACCTTCCAAATGATATAAACGATGAAAAGTGACAATAGATACACTGTATCAATAAATAAATGATACAATTCAATAAATACATGAAAAAGATGAGCAAGGATGCATATAAATATTGGCTAATATACCATGGAAATTACATATCAACACATAGATCCTGTACATTAGGTATCAGCCAGCCCCTTTAAAGTGGACCAACACCCAGGATTTTGACTATCCTGGGTTTTGGTCCACTTCGGGGGGGGCACTCCGATCGGGGGTGCCCCGCTGTGTGAAACCCCCCAGAAAGCCCCGAAAACTCGCCTCACCCCGCTCCCACGTGACCGCTGCAGCCAATCCCCGCCGCCGGACAAGCGGAGCGCGTCCGCCGCCGCCTCCCGCGCGTCCCTCTTACAGGGAGCGCACCCGCGCCGGCCATTCACAAACGGCCGGCGCGGGAGCGCGCCCTGCTCGAGGGACGCGCGGGACGCGGCGGCGGTGGACGCGCATGCGCCTCTGGAACGTGGAAAAGGTAGGATTGTGGGCTTCCTGGGTGGTTTCACCCCACGGGACATCCCGATTTCGGATGCCCCGCGGGGAGGGATCTTATAGATTCCCGGGCCGATCCCCCCTGGGTGTTGTCCACTTTAATACAGATTATCATATCACATTTACAAAAACATCAGCACTGCAGCAACCCCCTGAAAAAATGATAAAGTAGAATAATTATATCTATTTTATATTAATCAGACCCTTCCTTTTCTGTGTCTTGTTTGTTTTATTTGACACGTTTTTACTTCTTTCCTTAGTAAATAAAGTGGCTAGTATTTAAATCATGTTAGCTTTGTGTTGTGCATATTCCGGGTCATCCAATTTCATGGCCTAGATGTGGTGTTTATACTGGACTGGTATTTATACTAAGGTGGGATGTTAAAGTGGCCAAGGAGGTGCGGGGCAGGCAGACGAAAACAGGGTTACAGGGGGTTCTCAAGTGTTCATTGCTTAAGTATTGAATGTGCACTTTTTTATTTTCAATGTTTTAATTATTAATTTTGGAAAATACAATACAGGTAATCATCGAGCAGAGAATCCATCCCGCGTAGGGGAGGCAGACACCACAATGATCACAACAATTAAGCGCATTCGGACAGGAAAACAGGTCGCGGCAAGTCAGATCATCCAAAAGCAACTGGCAGTACAATTACAACACAGTGAAAACATAAATAACAGTTACTACGCAAGATCTGTTGGCATTGTGTCTTCGATTATATCGCCTCACGCGCCAGGAAATAGTAGTTTCAAGTAGACCTTATTAGCCTCTCGCCACAGCACACCCCCCGCCGCTCAACCAGAACCGCGCCAACCAGGGCACCAGCCGCCATAAAGCGCCCCGGCGCCCGGGGCCACGGCCCAGGAGACCTCCGAGGAGTGAGCCGCAGGACAAGAAGCAGGAGGCAAAAAGAAAAGAGAGAAGGTGAGAGGAACGAACACCGAAAAAGACACAAGGGATAGGGGGAATAGACCCAAAATAAAAAGTAAAAAAAAGAACAGAATGAGGGAGGGAAGGGGGAGAGGGAGTGGGAGGGGGCAGAGGGAAAGGGACCCTCGCAGCCTAGCCCACATTGATCGCCTAATTTAGCATTCCCAGCGGAGCATTAGGCCAGGCATATTGTATCCAGAGCTCCCAAATGGAAAGAAACTTATCTTGGGTGTCGGCCAGGATGCTTGAGAGCCTCTCATTGACCAAAAAGCCGTTCATCCTGGACGACACCTCCGACAGTGGGACGATCTGCCTCTTCCAGGCCCTAGCAATGGTCTGCTTGGCAGCCAAAAGCAAATAAGTAAAAGAACCAGCACTCCAGTGCAAAGGTAAAAGTAAATGAGCTTATATTTGTAATTCAAACACCATAAATCGTGCAAAACAAGGATTGGTTTCTGGTCGACGTTTCGGGGTGCACTGTGGCCCCCTTCCTCAGGACCAACCACATACAACCAGAACAGACAGTGAATAGCCATTATATACAAAAAGGGGGCCTGCTGGCCCATAACCATTCAAAAATTCGCGCCTGACGTCATCAATGACGTCACCGGTGCTCGGAAATTAGCATATCAATAAGAATGTAAATTAATGCTGTAAATGACAATCGAGGGGCCCCTTGAGGTCCCGGCTTACCTCTGCTATGTGCCCCTGCCAATAGAATCTGCAGGGCACCGCGGCTATTGTCAGCAGGGGGTTGCCAAGCAACCCCATGCTGTCCCCCAATCAGGGAAGGTCAGGCGTGATGTCACAGGTCCCGTGAAATCTGCCCGGTAACCGATGACGTTGCCCAGGAGCCAATTGATTGGCTCTCGGGTGTAGCAGAGCTTCTGCACCCGACCCCAGTGCGGCGGTGTCTTAAAGAAGAACGCAACTGCAGGATATTGAAGAAGATATTCACAAAATAAACATATAACAATTGGGAATAAAAATATGAAAAATAATAATGTGAGAAACTTATCCTACATAAGGAGAAAAGCCCTTAGGGATGGAAATGGACACCAATGATTTGCTTGGACTGGAGAATTGGGGTACATACAGTCAGTCCTAAAAATAGGGGGAAGGTTAATTAATCTGAAAAGGGGTCTCCGCGGACCGCGCACCCACCCGACATGGGATACATATGAGTAAGAGTGCGACAGCCACTAGAAAATTTGCTAAAAGCAAATAAGTAAACAATTTGTTCTGCCTCCTGGTGAGTTCTGGAGGTCTACAGTGAAGGAGGGCCACCCAAGGATCCTTCTTGATACTTGTCCGAAACATTTTACTGGCTATCCTGTGTACTTGGGACCAAAAACGGGCTATGTGCACTTTTAACATGTGCCCAAGGCTCCTTTGAAAAAAAAAGAATAACACGTTTAGCTATTTATCAAGCTTACTGACCATAGAGGAGCATTATAAATCAGAATAGCCTGCTCGTTCACACTCTGCTCCAGTTGGCGTCGGGTTAAAAATTCAAG